>VXBT01001127.1:2745989-3003315 GCA_013400235.1 Oriolus oriolus | reverse complement strand
CCGGCCCGCCCCTCGCGGCGGGCAGCGCCGCCCCATCGCTCCTCTGCCCCGGGACCGGGGTCGGGGCTGCAGTCACTTGGGGTCGCCCATCGCGGCCGCCGCGGCTGCGGGGAGCTGACGTGGTGCCTCCGGCCAGGCCAAGCGGCAGCTGCGGCCAGCGCCCCTCCCCGCCCAGGGGCTCTTCCAAGGCGGCAGCCGCCCCCTCCCAGGCCCCCTCCGCTCGCCGAAGGGAGTCCCGGGCAGAGGTAATGGCGAAGGGAAATAGCAGCCCCGCCTCAGGGTTGGGGGGGACCTCTCCGGAGTGGAAAAGGCGAGGGGAGCGCCCGTCCTCTCTCCCCTTCCCTCCCCCAGCCGCGGGCCGCCGAGCGGGCGGATCCTGCCCAGGCACAGCAGCGAGTCGCCTCAGCCTCCGGGAGAGCGCGGCGGAGGGCGCGGGAGGGCTCCCGACAGCGGGCCGGCACCGCCTCCTGACCACCCCGCAGCCAAGAGGGTCGTCTCGCCCTCAGCCTGTCTTAGGGGAGGTGCCGGGGGTGTAGGCAGCCCCTATTTATCAGCTGCCTTCCGGGAGACGTGTACAGAAAGCATGGGAAATATGGGTCATGGATGTGCACCGGAACGGGGACCCCACAGGGGTTGTGTCTCAGGGGCACTGCCAGCACCGAAAGCAGCATCCCTGTGCCGCGCATCCACGCGTGTCCGGGCGAGCCAGCCGTTCCCAGCTGGACAGCCTGCCTGAAGCTGCCTCCGTGGACAGGACAGCTCCTCGCTATCAAGAGTCCCGACGAAATGGAAAAGCCTGCAGTTTGGATACGAAAATCCACAACATTAGGAAAAGGTGATCCAACGAAGTGTGTCTGACCACAAAATGGTAGCACACCGAATGAGGTGATTGAAACATTGTAATAAAAGCGTGTGGCATAAACGGTACTTGAGTACTCTTTCAGATTGTCTTTCATGTGAATGGTACCAATTCAGACCAAGATGGATTTTAAATTAACATGGACAGTGAAGATAACTACTTGAAAGTTTATACCAGCAGAATCCTAAAGTCGCTCAGTGAGCTTCAAACAAGTTGAGATAATAAATGAATTAGACCCAAAGCACTGTGGCTCAAGTCCAGGTATTTCCTGGCACCACTTTCACTGAAGAGTTTGGTGGTCCAAACTTGTTCCTTGAAATCAATCATTGACTCTACAGCCAGTTTTTCTTCATTTTGACTCTCTGCATCAGCAGAACAGTTATTGACTGATTATAATAGTAGAGACTTCTGAGACTAACCTGTTCTAACCACATATGTATAAACCTATTTTATGCACATTTTCAATACATGATAGCCCTTTTCTATTAATGAAATAGTTGGAAGGTGCAAGGATGCAGACACATGTATCTTGACCAAATCAAACTAAGCCCCTATTCCCATCCATCCTACCCATGAAGTTTCACAGGGGAAGGACAAGCCCCCAACCCAAAGAATGGAAAACCTCTGCAAAGATGTGCATTTTCAATTACCGTGTCTCCCATAAAGCAGGTGGCTGAGGGAGACAGGGAGCCAGAAGCTCAGCAACACACAAAAGCAGTTGAGATGGTATGAGGCTCCTCAGGCTTCCAAAGAGATGAATTCTTGGTATGCTCCAGCCACTTCAGGATTGGTGCATATGGATAGAAAAAAAGAGATGCAGAAGAATAATTCATTGATATGGCTCTTTCCTCATGTTAGTCTCTTTTCAGCAACCCACCATGCTGAAAAATCCGTCACTGAAATTCTCTAGGACCAACAGCTTTGACACAACAGTCCCAGAGGCATACCTGACCTTCAGAACCTATGGAGTCCTTGGCCATTTTCTTCACTTTCAGTCATCTGTTGTCTTTGTATTTCAAGGAAAGATGGGGAAGGAAAGAGAGGAATCTCTTTTCCCTCTAGCATCAGCAGTAATTCAAGCCACACCAAATGATTTTAGGGTAAGTGACAAAGGCCTATTAAGCTGATCGTCCTGCAGGGTATCCCTGTCATACAGACACTGTCACAGTTTCTGTTGTGAAGACAGGCTACAGTGCTTATCTTCTATATCTAAGCATGCAAAAATAATCTTAGAAACTTGGGGAAAAGAAGAAAAAGTATTTCCTTAAAAAGGTAGTGCCTAGTGGCTTTGGTTCTATAGTGTGAAGTCACCAATACTTTTTCCATAAAGCACAATTATTGCAAATGGTTGCTAGTATGCTAGTATCATTACTAGTACAAGCATTTCTGAAGTAACAGGAGTAACAAGAAAGCTTTTGGAGCCATTAGCATACCAGAATTGATTTGATCACCCAGCTTAAATAAGTAAACATCTAAGAATTCTTTCTCCCTTTGGATCATACCTGTTTAAAGGAACTATTTCACACTAAAGCCAGTAATGCCTATGGCACAATTTAAATTGTAACTTGCATGATAATAAAAAAAATCCTCTGCAAAATTTGCTGTCGTTAGGGCAGGATTTAAAAGAGAAGAGTTTCCAGGTGATGTCAACCCAGATTTATTTCTCATTATTTTGAAAAATCATTAGAATACTGACCAAAAATTATGAAAACTAACATTTGTTCAGATAATGGATGCATGCTCAACCATATAGCAGTTATGGGTGAGCAAAAAAGGTGCCTAAGGGAAGTAGTTTCCCAGTGGGACTACTCCTAGTACTGAGGCTGGTTCAGTGACATGATCTGGCTTCAGTCTCCCTTTTGTAGCGTACATGGATATATGAGGGTCTCTGTGATTTAATGCAGCAGTAAGCAGAACCTTGGATAGTTTTTGTTTGATGTCTGTGGTGTTGACATATCATCTTCCTTAGAGCTATCTTTAATAGAATTTTTTATGATTCTGGACTTCACATCTCAGCTTGGTTAGTCAGTATCTTGCATTAACAAGGAGATTAGTACTTTGTCAGTGGAGAAAATATGGAAGTGGTACCATACATTTCCCTCACCGCAACTCATGTCTTGCTTGCTGTTTTCTTCTTGACTGCTTAGTTTAAAAAAAAACAGAAAAAAACCCCAAACCCAAACCCAACCAAACCAAACTAAACAAACAGAACCAAACCACCAAACAAACAAAAAAAAAAAAAAAAGGAAAAAAAGAAAAAGGTTGTGCTATGCTCTTACAGAAAAATCCTGAGGAGAGACAAGATACTGCAAGTAACTTCCAGCAGTCCTCTGTACCCTGTGTTGAAGGGCTGGGTGTGCTGAGGCTCCTATAGCCAGTCCTACTGTTCCCATATAGGACTAAAGGTACACATAGGTCTAAGAGCATGGCACAGGTACACAGAGTCATGACTTGGCTGCTCCATGGATCATAATTCAGACAGAATCCATAGGGCGCCAGTAAATTAAGGAAGCAGGAACATTGTTCTTTGTGCAAACAGCTCATAGCCATCGACTTCTAATACTTCTTTGATATTTTCAGACAGTTCTTTTAGCTGTGGCTTTTGAGAGGTAGTCCAACAAACTGACTTTTAATGGGAAATAAACAGGTTCTGTCTGAGCAGCTATGGCAGCTACTTCATTTAGTTTCTGTTCCCCAGTGGCTGTCTAGTGTCTGAAATAAATCATCATCTGTTATCCTCAGCAGGATTAATGGTCATGGATTCTCAAAAAGGAGCAACTGATAGGCAGCCCTTGGGGGAGGCTGTTAGAAAGATCAGTAGACAAATTTAAGGGAAAATTTTCCTCAATTATACTTGAGCAAAAGCAAACAAGAGGATGACTGAAGGCTGCCGTACTGAAACTGAGATGTCTAGTTATTCTTCTCAAAAGGGGTAAACCTCCACAGCAGCAGTCAGTGAGCTTTCTGGGTGGTGTTTAACTTATTTAAAGTATATATAATTTTCTCCTCTTTTTTTTTTCTTTTCTTATTTTTTTTCTCGAAGGTTACACATTTAGGGATTGAGGAGGTCAAAACAAAGGCCTAGTTCACCTGCTGATAGAAGGCTCAGTTGGCTGTTACTGGAGCCAAACTAATTTATCATGTTTAAGTAAATTCAGGACACATTGACCTCTTTTCATGTAATTATCAACTCAATCTATTGCTCTGTTACACTAAAAGTCATCCAATAAAACAATGAAATTATTAATATGCTAACTTACTTTACACCTGAAAGCTATTTTTAAAACTTTATTTTTTTTAAGATTATTTGGACTTCACCTCTAATTAATTTAGTAAAGCTCTAAGCCTGCATGTCTGTTACAAACATCCTTCCGCACTGGCTCTGATCCTGTTCTCATTCAGATAATACAATGGAAACTCACACTGACTTCAGCAATAGCAGAGCCAGGCCAATAGTCACTATATTTGTATATCTCACAAGTATTTAAACCATATCATGGAATTTTTTACTTTAAAAAAAAAAATCATCTTTAACCATTTAATTGTTTTTTTTCCCTATTCTATCTGCCAGCCTTACAATTTTGACTTAAGGAAATAAAAATTCTCAACTAAAACAGAAGGTGAGATGAAACAAAGCCAGGTCGTCCTTTGAGATGCTCTTCAATCTCAGTGAATTCTAGTAAAGCAAATTAACATAGTGCTGGTGAGAATAATTTCTCTATATGAACGCACATTAATGGATGTGCATAGACAGACTCTAAGTAGGTTGGTGATGTGGCAATGAATTCTGGTATACCAAGCTTGTACCACTGTTAATCAGAATATTGCAGAGATGGGGATCAAATCACAGTATTAAATGGGTGCATTGCATCTTTATGGAATTGACATCTACAGAGCCTCGGCTCCTGGGGACTCCCATGATTTTCTGTATGAGAGAAAACAAAAATGCAATGAATTTCACTTGCAGAGGATCAGTTTAGATCCATTCCTTTACATTCTCAACAGGCTTGGGAACGATAAGAACTCAGAAGTGCGTGCATCAAGAATGCACTGGAAAATGTAAGAGGTTGACATCAGTGGAGTAATTGAAAGCAAGCAAACATGATCATGGGTTGTATTCGGTCTGTGTGAAGATGTCTTTGTTGTGGACAGTATCATATAAAGCTCTAATTATTGCTTGATACAATTACTGTGGCAATCGAAATCACACAGGCAGTATTAGAGGAAATTGCCAAATTACTGGTATCTTGCCTTGAAATTAACCACTGAAAAAGTTTTCTTCACAATTAGAATTAAGAAAACCAAACCAAAACCATCAAAAGAACCCTCAACTACAACAGTTTATAGCAGGTGGGAAAAGAATCAGTCTTTTTGTTATTTTCAGGTCCTGAGTTTCAATTAGCATAATAATAAATGGTAGTTTTCCATACCAAGTGATAATTTTCAGCTACAACAAAGAGCATATAACCCACAATTTAATGGAAAGAAATCTGTCTCGGTAAAGGAAGCACCTTCAACCTGATCCTTCGTTATATGGATACCACTTGGTATGCACACTGACAGTCAAAAATAAGCAGCAGTGCAAGTAAAGGCTTGTTTCAGACAGTGCACATCATTGAAATTAGCTTTTGAAGCAACTAAATTCCCACAGGCAGTGGGAGCAATTTTTGAAGTGCATTTAAATCCTTCTTTGAAAAATGAGGTAGCATGCAGATTTAAATTGTATTCAGCAACAACACTGCCTGGTCAGTCTAGGCTTTTCCATGACTAAAACTTTTCACCCTTTGTCATCCTGAAATGCTTTCATCCCCTACAGCAGGTATAGACAGATCCCTGTTCTGCTTCAAGTGGATTCGAATCCCTCATTCTGGAAGGAGAATGCACAGGAAATCTCATGTGTTGATTAGTTTTGGATGTCCTTCTCACAACTTTCTCTTTCCTATTCACTGAAAAGATAAACAAATCTCCTGGTGCAGACTAGGGAAAAATGTTATAGCATCTGAGTACAAGGACTTAAGGCATATTTTTATGTCACCGAGAGGCAAATGTGAAATCCCCGCAGCTGAAATCACTCATATAATGCTTGGCTGAGTACAACATGTTGCTGTTCCCCAAAACTGTACACCACAACATTCCCATTTTTAAGCAGTAGAATCAATGAATGTCATGGAGAATGGTGTTGTTTCTCCCTACAAACATTTTTAAAGCTGACTGTGCTTTGTTAAAAGCACTCAATACCACTGAATGGGCCGTTGTTAATTGTAACAGCATGTGGCTTTGTAAAAAGCCCAGGGTGATTGCATGAGGGGTGGAACCCAAAGGCCTTGCAACAGATTGGTCAGAGCATGGTGCTCTTAACCAAGCCAAGGTCACAGGTTCTTCACTTAAGAGCTGCACTCAATGGTCCCTGTGGTCTCTTCCATCTCAGAGTATTCTGTGTGTAGGATTCTGTGTGATACTGTCTCACACACCTTCAGATGAATAGATGTGGCAAACCTCCTAAAAACCTCAGCTTCTCCCTTCACCTAGATTACCCTCTCACATCTATACCTGCTCCTCTCACTAGGCCCAGCTTCCTCTTCTGCAACTATCCACTGGGCAGAAAGCAGCCCACGCCAGTGCTGAACCCAAGCAAGCCAGCGTATTTGTACTGTGTACTAGTTTGAAAGCAAACCAGTGAGAGATTCCAAGTCAGAACTACAGTTTAATAGGAAAATTAAAATAAATGATATAGTACAGAAATGCTGACAGAGTCAGAGTCCAACCTGACACCCTGACTGTCGGGATGGTGGTAGCAGCCCAGTTAAATGGTGGCTACGGGTGGAGTGATGGATGTGGTGCTGTTAAAGCGGTGATCCTGTAGAAAGATCTGGTCCTTCTCCAGTGGTGGTTGTCAAGCTCTTATCCTCTGGGAATCCAGTGGTAGATGCTCCTCTGGTGTTCCAGGCCTCAGATTATATCAGGTAGAATGTTTGGTTCCTCCCCCTGGGCGGGGGGATGATGTAATTTTGAGTCATGCTGGGACACCTTGATGGCCCATTACTGGGGATAGCTCCCTGGAGGGAGTTATCAGGGATGAGTCATGGAGAAGGTAAAGAACACCGCCCCACTTATCTTAACAGCTTACATAGATGGTAAAAGAATACATACCTCCTGGTTACATCTTACATTGTAACCTAAGGCCTGCTGATTAGCCAGCTGGTAAACCAAACCAGATAGGTTTGGACCCACGCTGAAGCCTTTTCTTCTTGGAGTTGCTGATTTTAGTCTTTTCCCTCTAGCTAACCTGCCAGTTTCACAAAAGTTGCAGAATCTTTATACCTTTGTGGATTCTTCTATCAGTTCTGCTGAAGTTGGCTGCAAGATTATGGGGGAATGCAGTGGGCAGGCAAGTAGAGAGGATGCAAGTGTCTCCTTACTGAAGTCTGTTGGGCTTCAGATGTAAATAAATTTTGTTGAATGTTGTTGACATTTTTCAGCACAAAATACCTTCTTAGTATTAACTTTTCTTGTTAGTAAATACCACTAATAGATAAAGAGTGGCAGCTTTCCATTGTCTCTTCTACAATGTTTTCCACTCTTTGAAGAACCTTGCCTTGGTGTACTCCTACATAGACTTGTGAGATGATAAGCAGCCTTGTTGTAATACTGTACTCCACTTTTCTTCACAGCATGGTATTTTCACATATCAGACTTTAATAGGATATTTGAAATATTAGGCAATAAATCAGTGGGTTCCTTGAAACTCTGCAAAGTGCAAATTTGTAGGTGAGAGTTGAGGCTTGTAGTTTCTGCACCATAAGAAGCTAAAGGCAGTGAGAATATTTTAATAAAATATCACCTCTTATGGTTTTTTTTAATGTCTTTTATTGGTCACCATCAGAGACAAGACGCTGCATTGGACACACTTTGATCTGACCTGATAGGTTCCAAAGTATTTATGAATGAAAAAAACCACACAATATTGAAAGAAAGCTGGGTTCTTTAAGCATAGAGTCACAGAATCATGCGATATCCTGTGCTGGAAGGGCCCTACAAGGATCATCGAAGTCTAGCTCCTGGCCCTGCACAGGACAACCCCAAGAATCACAGAATAAAACCAGATAAGTTAATAGAACCCATTAATATTTTTAAAATTTTATCAGTACTGAGCCTGTGTATTTAAAATAATTCTTGTTTGCTATATTGTTTGCAGATATAATTTTTTCTCCTGGTTCTTTCTTGGGAAAAGTAGATTATGCCCTAGACTGCTATTGAAAAATTGAATGGAAAAGTCATGTACTAGACAGGTATATCCATGGGACTCTGAGAAAGGTAGGATCATGTCCACAGAATCTCTATTACTGAGCAGGCTGTAGATGAGAATCGTTAAACTGTCTGTGCTTAGTCTGATTATGCTAAACAGATATGATGGAGAATATTTTGCTTTGTAAATTGCTTTTTATCTGTGATACAGATCAAGATGCTCAGTAGCGTATATGGCTAAGATCTGAACAGAAGAGGTCCCAGTGGAAGTACGTGCAAAGTACATGTACAAATGTCTGCTGCCTTACAAATAATACTATATTTTTACAGTTAACTCCATTTTTTATCATTTTAGAAATTACAGAAAGAGTGATTAAGAACTAGGATGTCTTGGTGAAATTTCTGTGTGCATGAAGGCCCCACCCCTGAAACAGTGTGGTGGAATCCAATCTCAGTGGATACACCACAGGAAGCCAACAGATTTTGTCTCAGGAACAGTGTTGGGAATTTAGCATGGTCTTTAGTGGAACTGAGGCACTATTTCCCTATAGGAAAGGTAGTGGTGCAGAGTGGGGTTACACAGTGAGGGAGCAGACTGCTCTGCTCAGAGCTGACCACAGCTGGTGTACGTTAAAAGGGAATGCTGTGTTGTGAAGCTCAAGGGCATGAGCTGTGTGGATAGTCCAGAGTGTAATGTCCTTTCAAGATAATTTAGGGCTGCAGCCTAAGCAGCCTGGATAGCCTCAGGAGGTTTGATTCAGCAGCTGCTCAGCCTCCCCTGCAGTGGTCACAGAACCAGGACTACAGGCTACCATCACCTCATAGATTATCAAAATTGAAAACAAAAATATTTTCTGAAATTATTTGTACCAAAAAGGTCTCATAGAATGGAAAAGGAGCAAATCAACAAAGGGTTAAACTGCTTTGAAAAAACCCAGACTGGCTAATTATGTGAATACTATTTAAAAGGTCTTTGGCTTTTGGAAGGCTTCTCTGAAAGGTTTCAAACCTTCAGAGGATGGTGCCTCTTTCTTATAAAACTGCTATAGACAAGAAATAGGGAGTCATGCCTCTCCCTCAAACACATTACAGTGATTGCCTTTCATTTGGTGTCTTGGATTACAATGTAGGATGTAACCAAAAGTATGTATTCTATCACCATCTTCATAAGCTGTTAAAAGCTTAACTTCCCAGGTGGGGAAGTGTTCTTTATCTTGTCCATGACATATCCCTGATAACTCCCTCTGGGGAATATCTTCTGTTAATGGGCCATCAAGTCTCACTGCATGACTCATAAAATTACATCATCCCATTGTGAGATGCTCCGCCCAGAGGGAGGAACCAAGCATTCCTACCCAGCTATAATCTGAGGCTTGGAACACCAGAGGAGCATCTGCCACTGGGTTCCCAGAGGACAAGAGCCACTTGGACGTTCAGAGGAAGGCCAGACCCTTCTACAGGATCACCGCTTCCACAGAACCACATCTGTCACTTCAGGAGGACTGCAGCCACCATTTAATCAGACTGGAACCACCACCCTGACACCCTGGGTGTCTGGGTGTATCCTGACTGTCAGGTTAAGCCAGTGTTTTCTGCCTTTATTTTAATTTTCCTATGAAACTGTGGTTCTGACTTGGGATCTCCCGTTGGTTTGCTATCAAATTAGCACATATTTTGGTGCTCAGTGTGCGGCGGCACTGCGGCCCGGCAGGGGAAAACGCCAAAATGGCCTCAGGTGCGGTAGCAAATGCCCCTCCTGCAGGAGGGGCAAATAATGTGAGCCTGGAGGAACCAAAGAAGGTAATGAGGGAAGACTGGAGGAAAAAGAAAGAATTAGAAGAACAGAAAAAACTAGGAAATGCACCTGCTGAAGTGGATGAAGAAGGAAAAGATATCAACCCTCATATTCCTCAGTACATCTCCTCAGTACCATGGTACATTGGTCCTTCTAAGAGACCCACTCTAAAGCATCAGAGACCTCAGCCAGAGAAGCAGAAACAGTATAACTCCTCTGGAGATTGGTACAAACGTGGAGTTCAGGAGCATGCTGTGGCCATGAGGTACCGCAAAGGAGCCTGTGAGAACTGCGGGGCACTGACACACAAAAAGAAAGACTGCATGGAGAGACCCAGGAAAGTTGGAGCAAAATACACAGGTATGACTATTTCCCCAGATGAACATGTGCAGCCTCAGCTGATGTTTGATTACGATGGGAAGCGAGATCGG
This sequence comes from Oriolus oriolus, assembly GCA_013400235.1. NCBI lineage: Eukaryota > Metazoa > Chordata > Aves > Passeriformes > Corvidae > Oriolus > Oriolus oriolus. The sequence goes on along the minus strand of VXBT01001127.1, from coordinate 2,992,985 downwards.
TGGAATGGTTATAACCCAGAGGAGCACATGAAAATTGTTGAGGAATATTCCAAGACTGATTTGGCCAAATGTACACTGAAAGCCCAGAAGGTTCAGGAGGAGCTGGCATCAGGGAACCTGGAGCAAGTGAACTCCCCCGAACACCAGTGGGGAGAAGAGGAATCAAATTCACAGACAGAAAGAGGTCATAACAGTGAAGATGAAGACAAATATGCAGATGATGTTGATATGCCTGGGCAGAACTTTGACTCTAAAAGATGCATCACAGTCCAAACTTTATGTATTCGGGAAGATATTGCAAAATACTTGAGGAATCTAGATCCAAACTCTGTTTATTAGGATCCCAAAACAAGAGCAATGCGGGAGAACCTTTATGCCAACACAGGCAAGAATCCAGATGAAGTTGGTTATGCAGGTGACAACTTCATTTGCTACACAGGCGATACCATTTCAGTGGCACAGACTCAGTTGTTTGCCTGGGAGGCTTATGACAAAGGCTCTGAAGTTCATCTTCAGGCAGACCCTACAAAATTAGAGCTCCTTTATAAGTCCTTCAAAGTGAAAAAAGAAGATTTCAAGGCACTGCACAAAGAAAGCATCCTAGGGAAGTACGGAGGACAACAACATTTAGATGCCCCTCCAGCTGAACTGCTTTTAGCTCAAACAGAAGACTATGTGGAGACATGGCACCCCTGAGAGAATCGAGTTGGACAATGGGATGTGATGGTTTGGACCTGAGTTGACTGACAGAGTTCTGGGCCAATTGCTTCTCGCAAATTTGCATATAAAAAGGAAGCTTCTTAGAAATGAAATCCAGGTCATTTGTTTGTATACAGAGTTGCATTTCACAGTTACAAGGTTGTTCATTGAAAATAAAACTGTACCAATTTTTACACAAATTTCAGGTTCTCAGTTCTTATTTCTCCAAAGTAAGAATTTCTCGTAAGCTAAGGGTCAGAGCAGGAGAAGGGGTTCACTTATTACAGACTCAGAACCAAAGAATGATTACATTCACACCTGGTGGGATCTACTGCAGCACACCAGAAAACTTCACGGGTGCCAGAATCAGACTGCTAAAAATCACAGCACTCTGGCTCTCATTCTCAACATCCTTGCCAAAATTAGCCAGATAAAAGTGAAGCATACCTTTCCATTCACTCTTTGCAGTATAAGTTTCATAGTTTTCTTCTCTTGGTTTTTAACTTATTTTGCTGTTTTACCTACTATGCTCCAGATTACTGGCTAAATCAAATTTAATTTAGAAATCTAACTAATGGCTTACATGATAAACATGTTGCGTACACTAGTATTCAGTTTCCAGGCCATTAATACAGTCAACAGACTCAGGTCAGTTAGAGACACTATTTTCCAGTTCAACAGACCTTTAGAATCTCATTATTGCAAGGGGTCATTGAGCTTCCAGACAATTTCTTGATTTCCAACAAATTGAGTGCTTGCATACAAGTTATATGAAAAGGCATTGTGACGGCATTTGCCATGAGATAGGTATTTATCATCAGCTGAAGCCACTGATTTGGCAGCTAACCTCTGACAGTTTACCTCCTGGGTCCTTGTTTCTGCCCCTGCATTATGTGTAGGAGAGCCTTCATTTACATGATTTACAGAGGTGTGATGCATGCTAATAGTTTCATGCTGGCGCAGGCCTTTGAAGATATGCAGCTCAACAATGGTGCTAAACATTCTTCTTTTAGTCAGCCCAGCCTAATTTCAAGTGACACAGAAATGTTAATGCTCTGGCACAAGCAGACCTTGTGGTTGGGCCCTAATGCCAGTCAGAACCTTTAGTACAGTGTCAGTTCACTCAGCCCTATCTACACCTGGATACTACATCTCTCCAAGTAATTAATACTTCAAGAGCTGTCTTTCAGTCATCACCTGCACACTCCTGTTACACTGCTCTCTGTGGTTGTATGGGATCCTTGAACATTTAGACTCCCACCAAGTGGAATGTCAGGCCTTATTCATGACGGAGTTGGTGTAACGACAAGGTTGGGAAAAGGCATTTTCACTATCTGAATTCAATAATGGATATAATTCAGCTTTTCAGCCATCTTCCCACTACAAAGGTGTCTGCAGAGGTTGTCTGGCCATTAAAATGCCACTTAGAAGATGTTGTCTTGATGACCTGCTCTTTATTAGTCAGTTCTAAAGAAATTTGTGGCTGATTACGGTTCTGAAGGCCTGAGACATTAGCTTTGATACAGCAAGGAGGTTGTGCTCTAGACACTTTTTGTATTTCTTACATAGACTTCTTAATGAGTTTGCCAGAAAAGGGTTATACTGTCACTTGCAGAGGCTTTGCTCATCAAGTAAAGCTGTAAAAGAACCAGAGCAAACAGGAAGCCCCTGTCTTCACGCCCTAATTTGAACAATATGTGTATTTACAGAGAACCACCTAACAATTGTTTTGCTATATGATCAGGCTGACCCGAGATTTACAGAAGTCTCTTGGGTAGGCAGAATGTAAACACATCTGTAAACACATCTGGGATTGAAAAAAAAGCAGAGGAAAAAGATACAGAGAGGGACCTAGAGGGGTTATGGCCAAGGTCAGGAGATGTCTTCTGTCTTCCAAGTAGGCCTGTGTATATGTACGTATGCATGTGTGATATAATCTTTCTTGAGGTCCAATCTTGCTTGTATTACTACCTTTCAAAGAAAGCAGGACTTTAGAAGTGTCCATAACTTCTGGATTTGCCTCATAATAAATAAATGTTCCAGGACTTGTCCCATAATTAGCTGATCTGGGTCCTCATGTACTTCCTGCACTGCTCATGAGTGTGTAATAAGCTGGGTGCCATGTGGTTGGAAAACAGCTAGGCTCACTCAGCATGAGAAAGAGACAGGGGAAGGTGAGGAGCTTTGTGAAATGGCTGCTGTTCATCTGGCACCAAATATCTGCCTCTCTTCTGATGGGCTGGGACTTGCAGCTGTGAGAGAAGTAGGAGCAACTTTCTGTGTGGGAAGGACTGCAGCAGGTCATGAGCAGAGCTGCAGTTTGCAGGCAGAGATAGGGAGTGGATGCAAACGCTGTGGTGCATTTGGTCTCACTTTCCACTTCATTTCTGGGTTGTTCTCTATGAGCTGCTTAACGCAATGGAGTCTGCACAGCTAATAATGGACAGCTGCAGGTCCTGGATGTGAAGTGGATTGGCTTGCTCCAGCTCATACAGAACATTCTTCACTTCCTTTTCTATAAGCTCTTGCGTTTCACTGTTATGAGATATTAAAATTTCTTTACCATGCTGTGTGACATTTGATGGCAGATGAAGCATATACTACTTCTTGAAATAAAACACACTGTAGTCACCGTAACTGGCAAAAGAAACAGAGAGCCCTATCTGTCTTCATGAGTCTTTATATACAATATGAGCACAAAGATGTGAATTGCTGCCTACAGGTGGTCTAACAAATGATCTGTCACCAGCTGTGCTGTGATCAGTGTCTCTGAGCATGACAAATAATCTGTGACAAACATGGGAAAATGAGATTACTTTATATCTATTCCCTTAAGGAGTAAGGTAAATTGTATTGGTTTGCAGGTTACATGATCTGAATGCATGCATATAGACAATGACATAAACAGTTGATATGTAAACATAACTAATTTGACTGTTTGTATGGATCTGTACCTGTGTCCATCTAAAACTATGTAACTGTGGAAGTTAGTTGTTGTCTTTATGAGACAGAGGACCTAAATCTGTACTGCATGTAATGGTTTGGTAAGTAAACACATAAATGAAATGATGTTTTTCCTTTGGTTTCAATATCAAGAAAACTCTCCCTGCTACACCAAAATTTTCTGTTGCTGTCTATGTGGAGTGGTCAGCCTTTCTTTCAGAATTGGTTGAAAGCTACTTCTTGATGGATTGGTCCCAAAATCTGGGTTTTTTTTTTAAAAAAAGCTAGAAAGCAAGAGTTCTTCATAGCCAGCTATGAATCATCTCATGTCCATCTGAGAGTGCAATTAGGAAATCTAGGAAAGAGCCCAGGTTTCCTCCTCACATGTCATGCAACAGCCAGCACCCAAGTTGTTGACTTCCTTTGGACTGGGCTCCCTGTGCTCAAGGAACTGAGGAGTTGCCTTTTTTCCCCAGCAGATTAGGCAGAGTGAAACTTTTGTCTAGTTGCCTGGCATTTAAGGGTTCTAAAGCAGCAGAGAAATCATGAGTCAGAATACACGCAAGGAATGTTTTCCAACCCAAATAGTTTATTTAAGAATAGTGCAGCCTGAAGAATGGGGGCAGGGAGGGAGACAGGACTTCAGCTCAGACATTCTTATGATTTCAGCTGAAGTTTTTCATGTCCTGGGAGGAGTTAGTTTTCTTAACCCTCTCATTAGAAGTATCTGAATAACTTCAGGCAATGTCATAGACCATCAACACATCTTTTTCTTACTACAACAGGGTCTGTACTTTTGTGGAGTGTCAGAGAAGAAGAATAAAGACACAATCTAACATTTGTACTAGTTTTAATCTGGAGTAACTAGTAACCTAAATGAAATTTCTTCAGAGTGTCACTAGTCAGAGAATCAAAATTATCTACTTTCTTAGACATTCCTTTACGTCTGCTGCTGTCTCTCTTAGTAGCTTAATAGTGCATTTGACTACTCCATGAATTCTACCCTAAAAACTCAGCATATAAATCACAGCAAATGGGTAACATATGACGATGAGCACTACTGCCAGCTACCTGTATATTTACAGATGCAAATACACAGTGTTAAATTGGCACAGGGTAGAGTTTTTTTGTCCCCTTCTCCCTCCTGTCCTTGACCATTAAGAAAACCCAACACCCAAACCAGCCTTGTCTGACTTTTGTTTCCACTGTGCTCCAGGGAGCTGCTGCAAAACTATTTTGTGGTTTGCCTTGATGCAGTGCAGCTGTTGGGAAGTACAGTATCTTTCCAGCCCTCCAAATGCTCTTTATAGCTGCAGCCATTTCCCCCTCCTTTCTCTTACTAAAACTGCTTGCAACTCCTCGATTTCAGTATCCAGGCAAAGTTCATGCTGAGTATTCATTATGAATTGTAGTAAGAGAGGAAGGAGAGAGAAGCCACTAAAAACCTGCTGGTGTTATGAAAAATTAAGAGATAATAATCACTGACTGCAAATAATTGTATTTAAACCACTCTTCTTTCATGCAGCCCTTCAGAAGAAAAGGGCTGTTAGTCTCTGAGGAAGTCTGAGCAGAAATTCTCAGCAGTGTTCTGGGCTTATAATAACACAGAGATGTTACCTGCTTTGTTAGAATCCACTTTTGACAATAAAGCCTTTTGGTTTTTCTGCTCCTCTAACTCTCATCAGTGCTGTGCAGCGTTTCACAAGCAGTGAATCTCGTGTTAACTTGCAGCATATGAACCTGGACCCTAAAATTGAAAGCTCAGAGAAGGGCACACCCTTTGGTCAGCATAATAACCATTTATCTTTCAGCAAAATCCACACAACTCATCGTTTTTTAAACACACACATTAAAGAACTAAATATATCTCTTAGTCTGACATATATGTGAAAGGCAGCAGGGAAGGACTGGTTCAACCACAGTCTCTGGCTGTGGCATCTAGCAGTTCTCTCTTATTTAAGCATGATGCCCAGTGAAACTCTCATTTTAGCCTTCAGTGGCAGTTGATTCAGAGTAATTTGCTTTGTGTGCACCACACTTCTTAAATGAAGATGTGAATTGTTGGAAATTATTTTGGAAAAATGCTTGAATGGGCCTCCCATTTTAATTGCATTCAGTATCAGAAAATGCTGTTTCCTTTTGCCCTCTTGTTAGTCTGGAGTAAATCATGGCAACTACCACCAAACAGGATGGAAAATGAAGAGTGCTTCAATTTCTAAAGAAAGGCATGGTCAGAAACACCTGTCTGGGCCATGAACCTAATGATACAGATGCTAAAAAGAAATAAGCCTAGGAAAGATTGTTCTGATTCCTATCAGCATAATCTTGGAGTGCCTTGGCAGCCAGTCCCTTAGAAAGGGACTTGCAAGAATAAAGAAGGAGAATAAGGGGAAGGAAGAAAGGGAGGAAATACTTTAACAAGAAAGCCTACCAATCCCAGGCAGTTTCCTTGAAATCCCTCCATCTGAGAACTGGAGCCCTGGTTTGGAGAGCTTACTGCTGAGCCACGTTTACTTGTGCCTTTAAGGAGGGGCCTGGAGAGCAATGGCAGGATTTGCTCCAGCTAGTTAGCCATGTGGCAGTGCTGCTCTGCTGCAATAGGATTCCTTCACCATTACGTTTCTTCTCTCGGGCTCCACAGGCAGTTCAGCTCTCAGAATCTATGCTTGAAATTATGAGGTTTCAAAAAAAAGGAGAAAAGCCACATTCTGCCCTCCCCCTCCCTAGTTTGAACATGAAATATTTGCAGTAGCCACACAGCTCCCTTTGAGCAGGCAGGGGACTCGTCATTAAAATAAGCACAAAGCAGTCTGTGCCTCTCCCCAGAACGGGCTGCAAGTGCTCTGATGCTGTGCCTGCATTACCTAGAAAGCACATGGCAAGCTCTGTCTGCTCGACCTGGGAAGCCAAGTTCCCCCAGGGCCTGGGGAGAGTTGGGTTCTGGGGAAAATTCACAGTTCGCAACACGATGAGTGGGGGTTTCCTGCTCCGGCTAATAAGGCAAAAGTTGGAAGAAAGTTTGCCTGATATTTTTTTCTTTCCCATGTGGTAGTAGGATTAATGCACTGAAATCACATCCTGGATTTAACCTCCTGTGGCTGTCTCCCTGGGACTGAGTAGTTGACTTGTGCTTTTCTTTTCTGACACGGGAGTTGCTGATAGATGTGCAGATTGACCCTAGCTATTTCTGCCTATTCCTGGGCAGTGGTGATGCCTGAGAAAGGCCAGCCTATACTTTGTCATGTGTCACACCTGTGTTGAAGCAAAGCCGTATTTTAATGTATGAAAGACAAACTAAACACAAACAATTAATCTGTCAGGAATTTATTGTTTCTCTATATTGCATAGTTTGGTAAAAGCTTTTAAGTTAACAGATATAGAACTAAACGTGACATAAATGTGCAGAAGATGGCTTTTCTTAAAATGGTAAAATACTTGTAGATCAATGATACCTTCCTAAGTTTTTGGTTTTTTAAAGGGAGAACAAAACCCATTTTTTTCCTCTGCAAGTTCTTTTGGCTGGCAAGACTGAATTAAAAAAAAAAAACCCAGTCAATTATTTCTCTGATTCTAGTAAATATTTAAAATTTATTTCATTGATGTCACATGGTTATGTGTTTGCTCTGTACATAGCTGCTTCCATACAACCTTAAGATTCTGAGAAAACACAAAAATACACTACAGAAAGTCTTTACAGATTGACAAATTAAAAATCTATAGTTATGGAGCCAGCATAGATCTAAAGTTCATTCACTTAATTAAATAAAAAAAAAAAGAAGAGGAGGATTTTTTGGTGATTTTTTTTCCCCAAAGTGTCTTGTTTGATTTACAGATGATACCAGGAGCAATTGATGCAGCATGTTGCTACTTTCACCTGTAGGTGCCCATGTGTTCTACCTGGCTAAGTCATATGGGATTTACTGCTTTCAGTGAGCATTTCTCTGTTATGAGGATGGGTGAACCAGTTTGAATAAAAGGCTAAAAAATGAGTGTTTTACTATTTCTGTAGTACCTATATATTCTCCTTTCCATGTGATGGTTCCTTTTCATGTGGCATCTGTATCTGTGTATTGACAGTGTGAAGCATGGTAGGTTTAGTGGATTTTAAAGACAAGCTATTTGAAGGACCTGGTGCTGTTCCTACTCGTGGTACAGTTGCATCTGATGGTCTGAGCTGGTCTGACATCTCAACAGCTGCCAAAAAATGTGATTCCATTCCCATGTGGTCCTGACCGTGCAGTCCCTTTTTTCCAGGCTGAGCTCTCATCTAACTTTTGGTGAACAAGCTCTGTTCACTAAACCAGCTGAAAACCACTAATTTTTATTTTTGTACTTGTTTTTGGGCGGTTTAGTAAGCTCATTTGCCTCACAAAGTCATCAGACAAATGTGCTGTGAAACTGCCCCTTTCAAGCTCTAAGTTCTCAGCTTCAATCAGTTCACTGTTTAAATGTTCATCTTTTTCATGTTTCTTAATTTGCATTTACAAAAATCAGACTGAAAGTTATTAAATTGTAGTCTGGGATTCCTTGCTGGAGTCCCTACTTATGAACTTTCCACCTTCGTTTTACATCTCCAGAATCTACTCAGTGTGTTCCCTTTCTATCTCTTTGCTACTTCTTTTATATTAAAATTAATCAAAGCTAACCTGTACTAAGGTCTTCTCTTTTAAGAAAAATTATGTTATTGAGAACTTTTCCTGTCCATTTTCTCCAAACATAGCATCAGTCCAGCATTCTTTCTAGGATAAATGAAAATTTCTCTTGTTCAGTGTTCACTAGTTTTCAGTCCTTTTGAATTCTTCCTGGGAATATAGAAAGCCAGTTGCAAAAAAAGGAACAAAACCAAAAGTAAAGATCCTGAATGAAATACAACTGACATACAATGAAGCACGTTAAGCTGTGTTAGACTTAAAATGAAATTTACTGAAGAGTTCCCTTAGCAGGTTGCCATAGGCCTGATTTTTACTGTTTGCTTAGTTGAACATAAAAATGGAAGCATTATTTTTATAATAGTTCCCAATCTTGCTTTGACTAGTCATTTAGGTAATAAATATAAGAAGAGGCAGGATTGTCCTATAGTTAGAAGCCAGTGAGATGTGGGTCATATTCCTGGATGACTATGGATTTCTTGACTGGGTGTGCAGCTTCTGTGACCTACAGTTATTTCACTTGTATTCCCGGCTGTTGCTTCCCCCAAAAGCTACACCTCTGCTTTGTAGGAGCCACCTGCTGCTGGGCTCACTTTCAGGGTGCTTTTACTTCACCCAGTGCTGTCTGTCCCAAATCATAAAGGAAGGGCTTAATTTCAGTTTAGGTGTAAGAGAGTTTAGCCATATGGATACGAGCTCTGTTGTGCCTCTTGCCCACAAGCCCAGGCAACAGACCTTGCTCTTTTTATCTGTGAGTATAGGTGCTACTACAGACAATTAGTAGGAAAAGTAGGACATTGGAATACAACCCAAATTCTAAAAGATAAGAATATCCCACAGTGCTTATTTTGGAGCCTGTGTGAAGCTGGGATTTCCAGGACAAGACTATATGATGACACCTTAATGCATCCTTAGCATCATTTCATCATTCTTGCATGCAAAATATATGAGGAATTGCTGAAGCAGATGATAGAACCCAGGATGTGGCTGATGATCCCATAACAGCTTGAATTCTCTGCTCCTGCATTTTCACACGAAGACTGTGATTGCAGTATCTTGAAATTAACAAATTCTTGTTCAAGTAATGGAGACAAGGGGGTCTCAATGAAAACTCTTTGCCTTGGACCCATCTAGCACTTAGGCACAGGTATGTATGTGTGTGAAGTCCTACAAGAATGGGGGTACTGAGTCTTTTATATTAGCTGAGTGTGTAAGAGGTCCAGTAGCTATACCTCTGTCTCCTAAATTACTTTTCTTGGCAACATGAGGATGCTCATGGGCATATTCAGCTGGGCAAGTTATTTCTGGGTGTCTAAGACATGAGTTTAGTTTGAATTTTAAAAATTTTGGTGGATCTCACATTTAGTTTCTCTGTGTCTCAGTTTCTCAAGGATTAATTGGAAACAGCAATAGGTCCGTGTCCTGTAATCATACTGCAAGAATGAATTCAATAGAACTGTTGTGAAGCATTGAGAGGCTTTGAAAATCTGAGGATGTTTTTGTTACTAGAAATTACTTCATGAAAGTCAGGTAAAAGACGAAGTTTTGCATATAAAACATGGAAATATGCAAAAGTTAGGCTATATATTTAGCCTATAAAAGAATATTTGTGTTGGCCCTCTTTCTATAAATTATTACTCTTTGAAAAATCCTTCTCACAGAAAGTCCTAGGTCCTTCAAAGCAAGTTTTGGAATTAAACCAATGTAGAGTTTAACTCTGGATAAAATTATGTGAAATGGAGGCAATTCACTATTAAAACTGAAGGAATGGTGTTAAGAATCTACAGAAACAGTCTTGTGAGATAAAATGCTGAAGCAACCTAAGACACTATTTTCTCCATTTTTCAGTTTATTCGTGCTGCAGCATGAGAAATTACCTACTAAAATGGGAAAATGTAGCTTGTTCTGGTACAGGAAATTGTTTGCTAAGGAATTTTCTGCTTGCTGAAGTTTTTTTATATGAAAAGCTTTTCACACATACAAACATACGATGCACATATATGCAAACACACACACATACACATCACGTGGTATTCCCAGCTTCCATACTTGTAAATATATATAAATGGTCCTCTAAAATGCAAAACTTACCAGTCTAATAGGAAAATGAACTGTTTTCTGAATAGAATAATGTTTAAGCTCTTTTTTTTTTGGCATTACAAAGTTCACATACAGTTACAGAGCTGAATCCTATGGCTAAGGTGGGGACCCTATTTTTCCTGTGCAGAAGGGTTGATTGGACACAGAGGAAGGGAAAGGGAAGAAAACTCTAGAAATACAGGTCTCTAGAAATGCAGCACCACATTATTAGTGGATTTAGCTGCAATTCTTTCAGTGGAGCTGCATCCATTTACCCCAGTCAAGTCCCAGACCCAGACTCACTTCCACTGCTGCTCTTTGAATTCATGCCAGAGTGAGGTATAACTTAAACCAGAAACAGATGTGGGGGACTGTAGCTGAGCTGCAGAATATATCAAGGCTCTATATGTGTTAATTTTCCAGGCATTTGTAACAGGATTGCTGAAATAACTGTAAAATCTTGTAGCTGATGGACCCTGAATTGTGAGAAAGGCTTCTCCTTCGTTTGCAGCAAATTATCTTTCATTTCTGCCTTCCCTGTTTAGATCGCACCACATTTATTTTGAATTGTTTTCAGCCTTTTCTGCTAAGGATCACGGGAGAGCAAACTTAAGTGATTGCAAATGTTTCTGCGGTAATCATTTCCACTGGAGAAGCCAGCTGGATCGTCCCCCATTGCCTGGCTGAAACTTTTGTCCTTTGCTTTTCAAAAGAATAAAAACATGGAGGGATAAATAGTTTAATTTGTATTAATATGGTCCTGAAAGTGCAGGGTACAGGTATATAGGAAGGTAAAAAGTGAGCATTTCTTGAAGCAGAGAAGCACCAGAGTAAAAATTCTTCTTCAGTTCACTGTGGTTTTGGAAGGCAGACCAAAAGAAAAATGAGAGGTTTCCAGAAAAAACAGAGTTATGGGCCAAACTAAGCAAAATACTTAAAGTGAGCAAAGCAAAGCTCTGTCTGCTAACAGTTTGTAGCAAGGGAGTGTATTTTCTTTACCAGCCTCCTACCCCAGGAACTTTGTCTTAACATCAAACAAAAACCACAATAGGAATAAACAGATTTCTGATAATGCATTGCTTTGCAAAACCAGGCTATTCTGAAGCTAAAATAATGACTGTTTTCAGATGTGATTTAATTTTCTAATGGAAGGTTCACTCCTGTTGTTCACTTATGAATCAAGACTTGATCACTATACATTATCTTAACTCTGCGAGCATATTTTCAGATTCCCTGTGATTTTTTCAAAAGAAAGAACCTTTCTTTAATAAGAATGGCTGTAGTGGCATTTACTTCTTCAACTTCGAGAGTAAGAAGAATGTTTAGGATGATTCAGAAGTCCTCATAATTTCTTTTTCCTGTGATGTTTGTTCAGTCTGAAATGAAGGTGAAGAGAGAGTCCAGTTTCCCCACTGCAAGAATTTCCATGGCTGCATTTCCTGCTGAGTCCTCACAGTCCACAGTGGCTTCTGCAGCTTTAATACTAAAATCTTAAGCAGCACAGCTGCCCACTTGTTCATTATTCCATTTCTCTTCACCATTACAGAACAGTTCTGCAGGGGATGTCAAACGGACTAAGCTTGCAATCAAGACACCCAGACTCTGAAGTTACCAACTGGTCTTTTATGTTGAAATTTGCTTCCTGGGCAGTGCCCAACTTGCCACGTATGTCCCATCTCTGTGTGGATCACAGGAATGTGAAGAAGTTATTTTGGCTCCCTGTGCTTGTGGAAGTGTAACGGTGTCACTGGTGGTTTGCAGACTGGTTTTGCATCAGAAAAGAGCATTCGTCTCGCTGTGATTACAGCACAAGAAAAAGGAAATGCCTCTAAATTTCTGAAAAATTTCCTGAAGAATGTACTATTCTGCAGAGGTGACATATACAGCGTATGTTGTGGGAAAGCTGAGATAGTTCTGTGTTCTGTTTCTTACTGGAGTGTCCAAAGCAATGGCTAATGGGGCAGGCTGGGTATGTTCCCAACAAAAATGTCTGAATATGCTTCCACAGTAGGAGTGCCTAGTTCTTCAGAATGGTGAAAATAATATAAGACAATGGGCCATTGCAGATGAAGTGAGCAGAAGCCAAAAGAAGGCATTTGTCAGGACTCTGAGGCCACTAATAGGCCTTACTGGTGACCAGCCTCACCCTGGGGCCTCCACCCTCACCCATGGTTCCAGGAGCCCCCGTTCAGCACAGCCTTGGGCCACCGGTCCTGACCTGAATTATGTTGTAGGTGTTCTCTCCTCAGCCCTGCTTCTGGCCCTGCCTCCTGGATGCACTTGGGCCCTGTGCAGTAGGTAACTCGTGTCTTTCAAGAACTTCTGACCCACAATGCAGCCTTGTCTCTGACCTGTCTCCTATTGCTTGTGACAGGACTTCCTGGAAGGACCCTGGACCTGATTCCATGTATGCTGAATTTCCAGTGCTTGATGGACCCCCTCGCCAGCACCTGACTTTGTCTGCTGTGTTATAGTCATCCACTCCTACCCCTCTGGAAACTGTTATTAGACAACCTTTAAAACATTTCTAATTTATGTTTGATTGTGGAGTAACAAAATAAAATAAATAAATAAAAAAACAAGCCTGAGTGGCAGGTTTGTGAGTAGTTCCAGGAGAATTGTGGTATTGTGATGTCTCAAAATATTTTACTTTAGTTAGCTAAGGAAGCAAGGAGGTATCTGTAAGTAGAAAAAATGGTTATAAGTTATTTAGGGAAAAAAAGGAATTCCTTTGCTGTGGTACCACATCTCAGATGATGTCTAGAAACGAACACACACAAACTAAAGAAACATCCTGCATTGTAAAGAAACCGTCCTTTGAGTTCTGCTGAAATTCAGTGCTGTGCAATTGTACAGTCATTAGTTAAGTTGCACTGTATTCAGGCTTGTTATGGAACCTGTGTCTTCACATTGCATATACACCTGTTTTTTGGGCTGTTAACTTCAGTTCCCTTCTGCAGTGAGAAGTACAGAAAGTCCTAAAGAAGCCAAGTACTTTAGAAGAATGTCATGACACCTATTTATCATCCTGCTAATTACTAGACTGTTTTGAAATATTTGGATAAAATCAAACATGCAAGAAATATTTTTTTTTGACTGTGAAAATGGTTACTGTTTTTTTTTTTTCCTCAGCATGAATTCTGCCTGGTCATCAGTTGTTCTAAAACTGATATGAAAAAAAAGTTCAAGAGGATGCTGTTTGAGTGAGTTCATTCTCCATACCAACCTGAAGCTGACCAGTGCAGACATCAGTGTGTCTGGATGACAAGAGGAAGTGTGCATGCAAAGTGTTTGTGAGCTACTAGAATTGAAGTGACGGGCTCTCAGGTGTGCAGTTCAGTGCTGGTAGCTGTGTGCAGCTGTATCAACTGAACCTTTCGCAGCGTCCAGGAACCCCACTTTCAGAGCAAAGCTAAAGATTCTGAAATGAAGAACCCTCTGCAGTGGTGAGGGTTCACTCCAGGCAAATCCCCATCCATACAGAAATAAAAGTTCGTGATGCTTTGCAGCGCACTTGGCTCCCCAGTCGTAAGTGGCTTCACTTTATGGATTAATGGCACTGTAGAGCCTCCAGCTGAGAAAAGTCAGTATAAACGTGGGACCCCCTCCTCCCTGTCACAGCCGTAAAAGCAGCAGTCACATGGTAGAGCTGGAATTCGTGCAGGGCCTTTCTCATTACCCTGGAAACTGTAGCCAACTGAATGCCACAGCCTGAGAGATATGCTTCCGTGTCTAAACAAAACCCTATGGAAAGAATGACCATGTTTCAGCCTGCTTAGTTTAGCTTGCTTTCTCAAAGTGTTTTTTTTGTTTTTTTAAAAAAATTTCCTTCTTTTTTTGCAAGTTCTCATGATTCTGTTATCTTCTCTGCCTCAGATAGAGAGAAAGAAAATATTTAAGCTGCATTTATTGTTGTTATTACTAATTTGAACTAGAGAGAGAAAGACCAAGCTGGAAGCCGTAGGAAAATATTTTAGCCTGGCAGTTTAGGGGTGAACTATGGCATCAGAGATAGCCACGTTCTGGGCTCCTTAGACAAACTGTGTCTGCAGGAAAGCAGAGCAAGTGCCACCACTCTGCCGCTGTCCAAAGGCTCTGAGTTGTCTGGTCTCCAGTCTTGGGCTTGTTTCTTTGGCAAACCAGAATGAGTTCCATTTCTGCAGCTCCAGCTACACTAATGACCCTGGCACCAGCAGGCCCATTAGCAGGAGCAGGTGGAAAAAAAATGAATGAAAAGACAGAGAAATTTTAATGTTTGAATTCATGATTACTGTTGAGCTGAAAGTATGTATTTTTTTCTTTCAAAGAAAAATTGTTTTATTTTGCCAGAAGGACAGTAAAATAGTGTTGTTTGGATAATGTCTGGTTTACAATAGGAACAAAAGCATGAAAATTCTGTGTATATGGTGTAGAAGCTTTAATTGTATCATTTAATGATATATAAAACATACTGCAAAAATTAGGTTAAGGAATTGTATTAAAGTGATGTACCATGAATTAAGGTGTGAGGAAAATCCAGGTAAAGAAGGCTGTTTGGGAAGCCTTTACAGAATATTGTTCATATTAATTAGAGTGAATGGAAAGGTAAACAACTGCATCTTACATTCATCAAATAAACTAAGAAATAAAAGTTGTCAACATCTAATGTAATGCCAGACTGTGGTGCACACAAGGCATTGGTGTCCTTCATCCAGTAGGTTGGTGTTCAAAGCAAATGCTTGCAAGGTGTGAGACTTAAACCCTTCCTCTGTTTTTTTCTCTCTCAGAAGGAAACTCACCTTTTAGAAGAGATGGTTTCTGTGCTCATGGTTTATTCTTTGAAGGTTGTTCAGTCTGGAGAGTTGTGAATCAGAGCCGTCATTCAGAATGCAGCCATCCACCCTTCATTTCCTTTCCCTACTGCAACAACAGAAAGCCTTTACACATGCAAGTGCAGGTGGGCTTGCAGTCCCATTGGACAGGGAAAGAAAAGGACAAGGAGGATCCTCAGCTGTGCAGAAACATCCTGTGATGTAACATCTCACACTCTGCATCCAGAAGCTAACGATCCTCCTTAGTTCCCCCAGCCCAACTCCTTCCAAGTCTGGGTTTTTCACCATCATTTTTGAACTCGGCGACTGCTTGTATTTCTTCCATGTGTCACTGCTCAGCAGAAGCAACCCCAGCCCCAGCGGACTGAAGAGGTAGGCATTGCCTTCAGCGGGTACTGGGACAAGTCTAGTTCTTCTGATTCAGCACTGAACATTCAAAAGTCTGAGTACACCACTGTCCCAGTGAAGAAGGGAGATAATTTGGTCAGAAAAAGAGAGGAACATTCCAGAAGATCATCACTACACACAAGGAACTTTCAGGATTTCATATAATGGATCAGAAGTGTACATTAATGTTCCCCTTACCATAGGTTAAGCATGTATTACAATGATTCACATTACTTTTGTGTTCATGTCAGGCACAGGTAATCACTGCATTTCTCTTTGTGCCACGCTGCAATACATTCTTCAGAATGTCAGAAGCACTGGTAATTCTTATGCTTAATGGAACATATAGCCTTAAATCTAGTTGATATAGCTTCAGACAGGCAATTTACGTATAAACTGTGCAATAAGTTCAAAATATGCATATGAGTTAGTGTATTGGTTGGGTAGAACAACTGCTGAAATTAGATATCCAGAAGGATTTTGTATGGAAGTAGAAAGAAACAACTGACAGGGAAAGGTATCAAAGTGTGTCTTTGTTGGGTGCTACATAAGCATGTGTGGATGAATATCTTCCAGGATAGTTAATAAACAGTATGACTTTGCAGGACCAAGTTAAATAAAAGCATCGGTTTTTTTAAAAGCTAACAGCAGCTGGTTCCTCAAGTGACACTAAGTTAGGCACTACAGCTAAAAATCAAACCCTGGTGGCAAGCTCTGAATAAAGAACTTAAACATCTTACAGAGCATTGCTCAGTGCTGTTCACTTGGTACTCAAGGTAACAGAGTTTGTTCCACTGTTTCTGACAAGTCCCTTCAGAGTATGAACAGTTTCTGTGGAACTCATGATACCCTTTAACCCTGTATTTGAAAGACCACCGCAGAGATAATGTGGCATTTTGAGCTCTATTTAGTTGTGGGGTCTGAGGACTTCATGGACTTAATGTATGCCCATGGTAAACCTTCTAGGTTGAAATCCTGGGTCCTACTAAAGCCAGCTGTTTACCCTGAATACAGGTGAGTACAGCCTCTTCCAGTTTGACCCCCCTCTATTAACACTGTATGGGGCTGCACAGTAACTTCCCCAAGCATCAGCAGAAAGGAGACCAAAAGGCTTTTTTGCTGAACTTTTGGACCAATTTGACTGACCTAAATTGAACCAGAAATGGAGAGAACCCCTGCTTCTTTGATCCATGCTCTCTAAGTGGAGTTATTAATGCATTTTATCTTCCTCACTGTGTAAAAAGTTGGAAAGAAATAAGAAGCTAAGATTTTTAAAATTTTTTCTATGTCCAAATGTTTTTAAATCTTCAGTGGGGAAAATCAGGAAGTGTGAAGAAATACATTGCTAACAATGGGCTATTATGAGGGGAGCATTAAAATGGTGTGAGGCAATATTGCATTAGTGAATCAAAATTTCAGTTTCCTACAGAAAATTGCAGCTGGTATAAAACAATCTGTTCAGAGTTGTGTTAAGTATCCAAAAACACTTCTGAAGAGAAAAGAATACTAGTGTGTTTGACTCTGAACATTTTCCACACATTTTTAATTCTTTCAATCTTTTGAATTTGGGTGCTTGACTTTACAGTCTTAAAACAATCTTTTAATTTAGGTGTATACGTTTTATTTCTTTATTAAGAACAAATATCTTATAAATTGGATAAACAGTTTCAGAAAGGCTGGGCAGATGGTAACTTGCCTGTGCTAAAATTTATGTAAACAAACATACCATCCCCTTTCCCGGTCTGAACTGTAGGTGTTTTTAAGCACCTACTTCAGGAGAGGCTTTGCTGAGGTTGCACAGATCCCACAGTATCACTAAGTCCAACAAAAATAGTTCAGGCTGAATGAGCCAGTCATTGACATGATGGGCTTTTTAAGCTATCCACACAGAGTCTAACCACATTAGGGACTAGAAACCACCGGCAGAGCCACCTGTGGGGTTCATTAAAAGGCCAGATGTTGTTCCAGAAAAAGAAGTACTTCCTCTACCCTGGCATCTAAGTCCTGCAGCTCTTTATCAGAGGTGGGGTGTTAATGTAGCAGAGTTGGATGGCTGCTGTCCTGCCATGACACTGCAGCCACCTCATGCCACTTTGATTTTTGCCATAAAATAGACGTTCATGCATTAAGTTCACATCAGTGTCCAGCACATAAACATGGATGTGTATATAGTAAGTATATAATTCAGAGTGATCAGACATCAGTTGCATTTGTGCACACATTTCATTCCATATTTCACACAATCACAGAATTCGTATGGTAAACCATGTATGAATTATTCAGTCATATCCATTCTGGAAAAAGGGAAATTGCCTCTGTTCCCCATGTAAGGAGATTATGTTCAGGTGATTCAAAAGGGCACTGGAAACAGGCAATAGAGATAACTGAACATCAGTCACCAGCTGAGAAAAGTCCAAAATTGTACTTATTTTCTAGATGATACAACACTCATCTGCATAGTTGTATTTATGGTTTCTTTGAACTTTTCACAAATATTTGCAAAGTGGTACTTGAATACATTGATTTCCACCTTTAAACATCTATATCAACTTGCTTCTCTCTAAATAAAACATATTTTTTGGGGGAACTTTACTTATTTCTTACATTTTTCTCTGAATTCTGGTGTTTGTTTCTCCTTTTTGCCCCCAACATAAGCATTTTAACATCCCTTTTAAGTCTCTATATATCCCTGTTCTTTTCTGCATGTTTCAACATCCCAGATAAGTACTCATGTCAATAAATGTTAGTAATCAGCATATGATGCCAGCTCTGATAGTTCCAAGGATGATTTTTACAGCAGGCACTTCAGCAGGCTCTTCTGTCCTCAGACACATCATGTCTGAGATGAGTAGAGCCATGGCTGTGTGAGCACACACTCTTATTTCAGATATATGGTTAAACAGGTATAAAGAGTTGTAGGAGTAAAAGGTTTTCTTTAATTAATACTTTGCTACTTTTAGGGGCTAAGCAGATAAATGGCATGCTCATGTCTGTGCTGTTATCCTTACAGGGAGTGTCCATACAGGTGGTCACTGTTTGGCCCTGCTAATACAGTGAGGAATTGTCCCTGGATCACCTATTTATAGTTTATAGAATTTATAAACACTTCAGTGTTTATAAATGAACCCATTCTGTTAAAAAACTACCCAGTGGGCCCAAACCCAGGTAAGGTGTCTCAAACGTGGCTCAAAGTCCCTCTCCCAAACTCTAGAAGAAAAAAGCCTGAGTTGCCTGTATAGTGGGTATTGAGAATGTGAGCACAATGGTACCAAAGCTAGATAAAAATGACATTTATGTCTTCATGGCAGTCACAACATCATACAGACGTTCCTGAATTAATTCTAGTACCAAAAGCCATTTGGACCTGGGGCTCCTTAGGGTAGGAGCAACATCGACTCTCTGTGTCTGTTAGGCTTTGACTCCCAAGTCAGGTCAGGCATGTGCATGGGAAATTGTACTGCATGGTCTTGATACATCCTCAGTCTCACTGTGCCTCAGTTCTTGCACGATTCACAGAGAAGCGGACTGAGAGGCTTTTGGATAGAGTGGTAATAAGTTCCTAGTACACCAGATGGAATTAGGCACTTTGTTGTAAACAGAGGTTTAAAGTGTGTAACATCCCTGGCTGACTGAGATGTGAGGGGCAGAAGGGCAGATATTAGCAGGCATTTGGAGAGTTTTGTGCCTTGAATTACTTCTGTGGTACATTTCAGTTCTGCAGCGACCGAAGAGCGCCGTGCTGGGATATGCTCCTGCTGATGTGGCACCAGAATTTCCAAGTTCGTCAAGGAGAAGGTATTCCTGTTACCTCCGCCTCCTTTTGTGCGCTGGAGCCCTACAGACGTGGCAGCTTCCTGAACCGCTTCCCAATTATATGGTATGCATGTTGTATGTCCCCCGTGACCATCAGGACAAGAGGAGAGTCAACAATTCCAAATTAAGAGCCACAGAGCACAAAAAAGCCTAAACAAAACCAAAAAGACTATCCCCACCCAAAAAGTGAGGAGTTGAGAAGAAAAACAAAGACTTTCTTTTCTTATTTTTCTTTGCACAGAAAAGTTTTGTAGCGGCACAGCCTGATACACTGAGACTGAGAACTGCCAGAGCTCAGGATCTGAGTTTTGTTTACTGCAGTTTCTCACTAACATTTAAAAAAAATGCTGTTATGATTTGACTAAAGCTTGCAAGATCGAGACATTTGCAGGAGAAATTTTCAGTCCTTTTTGCCTAGGCTTTCTGAAAGGACAGAAGCTGGGAGGCAAGATGACTCACTCCGTGGGACTTTTAATTTTAAAATGTCTAGAGCCGCTGTGAGTGAGGCCAGGCTGTGGAACACCCGGAGACTCGCAGGGTTTTATTACCCCTTTCCACGTCATCCTGCAGTTCTCAAATCCCTGGAAGAAATATTCAAGCAGAGCAGGGGGGAAGGGAATCCTTTGCTTTTTGACCTGCAAGTTTTCTTGTTGAAACCTTTGCATCTTTAACCCACAAGCATAAATTTTGCCAATATTCCTTCCCAGGGTATTTCTGCATCCTATGGGTTTGTTTGGAACACCAGAAAATTTAACATTTTCCTTCTCACCATGTGAAAGGACATTTTGCTCTCTCCTCTGTGCTTGTTCTCTACTGTTGTGAGCTGGAAATTGCCCTGTCACCTCTGAAGCTTTCCATTCTTAAATGTGAAAATACTTGGTTGTAAAAAACAATGCTAGGGAGGTACCAATATTTCTGAAAAATCACACGGAAATAACATAAAGGGAGTGGACAACTCTCAGTTCAATACCTTGAATAGGATGCAGTTTGTCACCAAGCTCATGAAGTAAATAACCAGCAAGTTGCACCTAAGCATTAAGGTGCTTGTGTTTCTGTTCAGAAAGCACACGGAGCCTGAGCTACATTCTCCTTGGCAGCACTCGGAAGAGCAGTTTTAATGAATGGCAACTGTCTAAACTTCCCTGCTCTCCCCATCCACCTAAAAAACTTTCCCTGCTCCTTGCCACAACATAAACCCCGTATGCTGCGTTATTTTTTTTAACTTAATCTGTGCTGCTTCACAGATCTGTGCAACAAAAGAGTGGAAAAATAATCTGTAGAACACATGGAGGACAGAGGCAGGGCTTCAAACAGTCTGTGCACAGTAAGATAAAAAGAATCTTGTGGGGAATCTCTGCTAGGAGAAGCTGGCTTGTTTCACTTCATGACGTGTCAGGAAGATACGAATGACAGACCGTATCCAGGCTGAGCACAAAGCCTGGGCAAAATCTAGGAATAGCCTTTGTTAAACTGCCCCCTGGATCTTGAGGAGGAGGTGCACCAGGGCTCAAGATCATGTAAACTAAGGAGGAATCTACCGTTTATGTATAGAAGTGCCTTAAATTACGGAGTTTTTAGAAAATATGAGACCACCAATGGAAAACGAGAGAACAGTATCGTAAAATAAATTTTTAACTACTGTTTTTAAAATTAAATGAATGCTGAAGAGTTTTCTACTTTTTGAAAGTTTAGTAAATGCCATTTTACATGGCTGGAAAAGTTTTTAATACTGCTTTTTGTTTGTGATAGTTTTGGTGATCAGCATTTTTACTTAAAATACCTATTTAACTTTAAAAAGAAAGGGTTTTAGTATTTTTTTTCCTAAATTACTCTTTTTTACAAAAAACTTTTAGTATAGAGTATGATACAGGGGGGAGGAGGTTGATAAACATTAGTTTTTTTAAATTTGTAAGCAAAACCCTTACTGAAATATTTACAAATACCCAATATTACAGTAAAACTGATTAATCATCAGGGAAATGTTCTGATTTGAAAGAACTTATTTAAAAAGTTTACATGAAAAATTTTGAAAAACTCATTCCAACAGTAGCAAGTACTGCTTCACAGAGTCAGGTACACTGATCAGGATCTCTGGAAGTCAGTTAATTCGATTTCCTGCTTGAACCAGCAGAGTTGCCAACGCTGTATCAGGTCAGCTCTGAGTGAAAAGGTAACTCATATCCTGGGGCTGTTACTTTTTTTCCTCTGGGATGAGATTTTCAATTAGGTCTTTCCCAA
Organism: Oriolus oriolus; assembly: GCA_013400235.1. Taxonomy (NCBI): domain Eukaryota; kingdom Metazoa; phylum Chordata; class Aves; order Passeriformes; family Corvidae; genus Oriolus; species Oriolus oriolus. The sequence continues at coordinate 2,971,366 of VXBT01001127.1, read as the reverse complement.
AGAAAGGGCAAATGAATAGAGAGTGAAGATGTTAAGAAAAATTTTGCAAGAACATCTGCCAAAAATAAATCTGCATGAAATAAATGACTCTTCCTCTACATCTAGTCTACATTATGTCACTGCACTTAATGCTTACAGTTTTGGTGGGGGGGAACCCTGTTCCTGAGAAATCACTGAAGGAAGAATTCATAATGGATGAAGAAAAAAGTATTTGGAGAAAAGTTTTAGAAATCAGGTTTGGATAAGAAGTCTTGAAGTGGGACAGTCTTAGCAAATGCCATCAATATGGTAGCCCATAAAATGTCTTGCGTTATAAATGTTTGATTCAGGGCATTTTTTTATTGTTGAAAGAGCTCTATGTGAATTCTGCTCCGCCCAGGATTCTCAGGGCATATTTAAACAAAATATGAAAACATTTAAATGTGACACCACAGTGGGGGCAGGGGCTGAAAGCCATTATCATTAGGATTCAGAATGATCTTGACAACTTGGAGAAAGGGAGCAAAACAGTGGAGTTCCATAAAAACAAACACTAGCAAAATAAGGTTAGGAATAAAAGCAAACAGACACATAAATATACAATGAATAGTTAACCTAGGTGGGTGATAACACCCCAGAGAAGGATCTGGAGAATACAAAGAGGCTAAAATGAGTGAGTCAATGGCACAGCCTCTTTGCAGCTTTGTCTGTGTCATTCAGAGGTATATTAACAAAAATGTTCTGTGTAAGCAGTTACATGGCATTTCTAAACACTCATGATATCTCAGCTTTTTTCACTCTTGAGATGCATAGGGGACAAACTGGAGAGTCCAAGAGTGAGAGCAGGCAAAGGAGCAAGCAGTTGTTCAACAAGGTAGAGAAGAGGTTTAACAAATTAGTTTTGAGGAAATTAAAGTTGAATGGACATGTAATCTGTGTTCTTTCAGCACATGAAAGGTCGCTCACACTTAATTTGAGGCAGAGTAAGCAATTTTTCATTCTTCAGAAGACAAAAAACTTGGATTATCTATTAAAGAAAGGCTTTCTACTAGTTCCCTACTGCCACTTTTGAGACAGTAATAATTTTCTTAGAAGTTTTAAAAGTTTTAAACATGAGCCAAAATTCATCTAGAAATACTTGCCCTTGATTAGAAGTAAAGAGATAGATTAGGCTGACATTGATTTTTCAGCCCTACATTTCTGTTGTATTTAATAGATTAAGTTACTTATATTTTAAATGGGCTTGCTGTTAAAAGACTGATTTCCGTGTCTGCCCAAAGAGCCCAGCTTTGCACAACCTTGGCAGGAGCTGGGAACCTTTCATGATGATAGAAATGCTGGTGATCAAGGACTGAAGAATCTGGAAAAGAAGAGTGAATCTCAGAACCACCTGTCCAAAACGATTTGATACCTTTGCATGTCAAAGGACATGGTACGGATTTTCTAATGCGAAACTTCTGATTTTGCCTCAAAGCTGTCTGCAACTTTTCTGCCAAGTGTTGCTTTAGATGTGCACAAAATTCCTACATCCCCCTTTATGTCTGGGCCATGCTGGCTGTGACCACAGTGGTGAAATTAAACAGGGGGTCTCCTTGGGCACTATAAATGGTCTGTACTGTCAGAATGGTCCCTGGGCTGCTTTTTGCCCATGCCAGTTCATCGTCTGCCAGACAGTTGTGTAGTACTGTGTGTATTCCAGTGATCAGCCACAAACTCATCCTTGTATGTAACACAGTGCTCATAAAAGGTTTCCTGGCCCAGAACCTGACAGCCCACCTCTGTACAGAATTCTTCTGGGCATGTCTGGTGTTCTGGTACAGACACACTTCATCTTCATTTTGAATCCAAAGGTGCATCCTCATTTATATTTCTGAGGGCAAAGAGAACGTTTTCACTTCATAGATGTTGAGATATTGTAAGAGACAGTAAAATATAGGTTTAAAGTCTTATAATTTAAATATAAGAAAGAGTATATTTTACCAGGATTAAGGAATTATTAAACCAGTTCCTCAGGAGAGATCTGTGCCTATCACCTAGATTTCATTTTAAATACAGATTACTGCTAGCAGTTGCAGAGCCAGGCAATGTTCTTTTCTTCTTACAGATTAAAATTTGTAATGTTCTCTGTACCATTTTAGATACTCTCATGGCGGAGAAATGTGATTTTAATGTTGCTTTTATTAGTAAATGTTTTATTTAATAAAGAACTGTCATGGATCTCACCTGTCTAATATAACTCATTAACTGATGAAACAGAAGGGATAAATCAAAATTGCTTTCGTTACAATTGACTTTGTTGTCCCGCTGAGAGTTATTGGTCTTTGGCTTGACTTTGGTTAGCGTACTGAACACTGAAATAGGTTCTTTCTCAGTACCTCATAACAGACAGACCCACCTGTTCTACTACAAGTCTTAAAATTAAGCAAAAATTGAGTTGCAAAATTTCTTCGCTCAGTCTAATTCAGGCCAACACTTTGAAAGTTTTCTAGAGACAGCTTTCACAAGTACTCCCCTTCTCCCAGCTTATCAGGAGCATCTGGACTTACTTTTACATGAAATAATACAATGCAATAATTTAAAATTGAGAAGGTTGATTCTCAAATAGTGCTTGGAGACCATCTAGTCTACTACTGATTAGAGTATCTCTGGAACACAAAGGAATTATGTATCTCAGGGTAATTATGTATCTCGAGGAGCTGGCCAATGTGTACTTCATGAAGTTCAACAAGGCCAAGTCAAGGTGCTGCACCTGGGCTGGGGTAACCCCCAGTATCAACACAGGCTGAGGGTGAAGGGATTCAGAGCAGCCCTGCCCAGAAGGACCTGGGGGTGCTGGTGGGTGAGGCTGGACATGACCCAGCCATGGGCACTCCCAGCCCAGAAAGCCAANTCGGAGAGGATCCAGAGGAGGCAAACAAAGACGATCAGAGGGTTATAGCTCCTCTCCTGTAAGGAAAGGCTGAGAGAGTTGGGATTGCTCATCCTGGAGAACAGAAGGCTCTGGAATGACCTTATTGTGGCCTTCCAGTACTTAAATGAGGTTTGAAAGATGGAGACAGACCTTTTAGCAGGGCCTGCAGTGACAGGAGAAGGAATAATGATTGTAAAGTAAAAGAGGGTGTATTCAGATTAGATAGAAGGAAGGAACTTTTTATGATGAGAGTGAGGGAACACTAGAACAGGTTTCCCAGAGGAGTGGTGGATGCCCCATCTCTGGGAACATTCAAGGTCAGGTTGGATGGGGCTCTGAACAACCTGATCGAGGTTGGAAGGCCTGATCTAGGTCTGGAAGGCATCCCTTGTCCCTGCTCACTACAGAAACTCCATGGGGGTTTTGGCAGCCAGTGAATTTCTGCTGGTGCAGAAGATGCCAGCACCTAAAACCCAGGCTTCTGGAGGCAGTCAAGGACTGATAAAAGGCTATCTTCTTCACAAGATGTAACAATACCTCTTCTGCCTTTGTCATGGATGGGAGGGCTGGAAGACACAGCAACTGTGGGGGTGGACATTTTGATGCGGACAGCAGTGTAAGGGGAAGAAAGAATGCCTGAGTTGAGGAATGGTGGGATTCCCTTAAAATATATAGAATAAATGCATCCTGAGTTTTATCCTCGGAAAAGGTAGGGCTGGTGAGGTGCCTAAGGAGGAGGCAGTGGTTTGCTGGCTTTCAAAGATGGAAGTTCTTAGCATGAATATGTTATTTTGTTCAAAAGGGAACAGAGTACCTTACAAATAGAGTACTTGGCAGCCTCACATGGGCATCAAACACACCGCTGCAGAGGGGGCCGCTCTTTTGCTCTCCAGCTTAGCAAATGCAGCACGGCTCTTGTGTCATCCCCTAGGTGTGTCAGAGGATGTTTTGACCCTACCTTACAAGGTGATTTCCCTCTGCAGATCATAGAAATTTTTGATACTGTGGCTGAGCACCATTGTCCCCATTTCACATGGGGGAAACTGAGGCATTAAGAGGCAAGATGATTTGCTTTAGATGGCTCAACAGGCCAGAGACAGACAGCAACATAAAAATTATTTTGTGGTGGGGAGATTTAGGTTTGTAGAGTTAATGTTTTTTAGTTTATTCAACTTCATGGTATTTACATAAATATCAATCGATTCTATAGAATCTGCTTTCAACTCTCTCCCGGCAAGAAGTATTTTTCTTTCACTTTATATCAGAAAGTTTCCTGGATATTGAAGAGAGAAAGCAGCAGGCATTTTATTTCTCCAGCTCATCATACATTTATATAACCAGAGTGAAATCTGTTTTCTGTTAGAAGAGAGGGGAGGGCAGAGTTTTTATTTTTTTTTTTTTTTCTGTTAACAGATCCAAACGTTGTCTGGAAACCGTGCCAAAACAATAGCATAAAAAGAATGCATCTGGAAGTCATTAGGGAAGCTTGGAGTGGGCAGTGATTAAAGCAGGATGGAATTTCTACTTTTTTTTCTCCCGTTACAGTTTCTAAGCCAATCAAACACAGCACAACTCTAGAGCCAATCAAACCCCAACACTTTTTAAGTCTTATGAATATGCAACCAAGAACACTTTCCCCCCATTTCCCTCCTGAAGGCAATTCCAATAAACCCTTCTGCAATACCTCTGAACACAGTTCCCTGCACTATTTAGGAGAGTTCAAATCACTTTGCTTTTGCTCTGCCTATTTTTCTGGTCATAGTTTTCACTGGGAAATTCCAACTTCTTTCTTACATTAAAAACAACTGCTAGAATATTTTACTGGTATTATAAAATACAGGGCTATAATTTGGCATTAAACCCAAATCCCTGTGGAGTATTAGAAGAATCAAATTATGAATGAAGATCTATCTTCTGCTGAACTTCTTCCACTGACAAATCTGTTTGCCATTGTCCTCCTGCAGACATCAGTACCTATGGGCCAGGCTGTTCCAGTCTCCTCCCAGCAATTGTGCCTTGAATGCAGTGATTACAGCCAGCTAAATAATGCCAGGGTCCTCCTTTCCTAACCAGCTGCAAACCCCTCATAGGACCTCCTTCTGCTTAGCATATCTGCTGATGAAAAAAGCTGAAGACTTCATCCTTTACTACTCTGCCTAAAGACCAATTTTTTTCCTTTCAGCTTTAACTGTCCCTAGCAGGGAATCTAATCTACTGTCAGGTTAGAATCAGCTGCAGTCAAAAAATGAGATCCATACTTTTCTCAGCCAATTTTAAAGACAAGTGACATCATACAGAAACATCAGTTGATGCCATTTCATCATCACAAACAGGGAGACAGTAGCTGAATTAATAGACACTGCTACTTGTACCTGAAAAGACCATGAAGAAAACATCTCTCACTTCGTATTTTCATACACAGTGTTTAGATCATGTTCCACTGATGGAGCAGCTATGCTTGTGAGCCTGTGGTGCTCCACTTTGTTTTTAAAATGAGAGGTGATATTGTTTTTGGTGTTCTTGAATCTAAAAGATGGAAACCAGTGAAAAACTGGAATGACCAGTACATTAACTGGTGTCAGTAATGGCTGTGTTCTGCCACTGGAGTGTCCTGTGGACTTGGCCAGACATTCAGCCCCTTATTCTGCAAGTGTCTGTGGTCAGACAAGAATCTAGTGGAACACAAAGGTATTGTGAGGTCCTTTTCTAACACTTGGATGAGGTTTACACAAATTGAAGTGTTGCACATGTGGATATATACATATTACAGCTATGAGAGTGCTATACTACTGAGACATATGCTGCCTGAAATGACTGCAGAATGTTAATAATGAACAAATACAGGTTGAGTTCTGCATTGAAATCTATCTGTTAGTCCATAGCACAGTTTTATGCTTCTTATGGATTAATTAATTTTCCTGTACCCTACAACACTGTAAATCTATATACTAGAAAATAGGAGATCATATGAAGATGTCCATTCCTGCCATTTCACCTGGCAGGAACCCTACAGAGTGAAGAAGGACAGGAGGCTGTGGCTGATGCCTTAGGTTTTAACTCTTATATTTTTCAAAATTCTGTATTCCTAGTGTGTAACTCTGAAGTTTCTTGCAGCCTGTCAGCTGCTGCTCCCTCATGCTAAGATGGACATAACAAAGCCTCTCCAGGCCTGCTCTTCAAGGACACCCAGACCATCCTAGGCCCAAAACGTATAAACCAGCATCTTGAGAAGGGGGGCAAGTTGAGGGGAAATTACATTATTAGCTGAAGTTTAATTGGTGAATTTATGCTGATATGCAAATGGACCAAACCTATAACAGTGTGAAGAACTCATGACTCGTTGTCTATCTTGGGTGTAGCCTTTGGCCTGCCCAGGGTGTGCCTCTGAAGGCCTTTCACATAAATATCCACATTTATTCCCTTACCCCTGTCTAGTCTCTGTTTCCAGGTTGGCCTTTTTGGGAATCATGGCCACCAGCCTGTGCTTTGCCCTGTGCCTGCAGCAACACAGAGGTGTTGCCTGAGCATAGGCGACCATTGTCCATGGTCCCTTGTGCTTTTCACTCTGTGTCTCCTCAGTGAATATGGGAAAATCATTTATGGCGATTTTGCCTGGCATTTCTCTTAGAGCGACAAATAGGTTTTCAGCCTCCTACTGCCTTAACACAAGTCACTAAAATCTTGCTAACTGGAATTAGCCTATGTATTATTTTGAGATCTCCATACATAAATGTATATATTTAGCCTAAGACCAGAGCCCTCCACTTTAGAATCCCCAACAACTTTTCTTATTTGAACCTTGGAGCTGCTTATGTCTCATTTTCTTCTCCTAGTATTTTCTTTCTGTTTGGCAGTTCTCAGTTTTATCCAGAAACAGTGATGGTACCAAGGGGTCAGCTGTCAAACTATTGTTTCCTGCTGTGAGCAGCATTGAAAATTGACCATCTGGGGCTGAAGAGGTTTTGCTTGAAGCCAGGTGCAGATGCAGCAGAAAAATAAACACAGCTTGCAATAGCACTGGGAAAAGGGTATGTAAGAGCCCGTTTCTGTTACATTTCGCTTAATTTTCTAACAAAGAGCAAAAAGCAAGAGAAAGAATCCAAATGGGAAGAGATGTGAAAGGTACAACAGTGTGAGAAGCCCGAAAACACAGGGAAGAAAATTAACACTGGCCACATGGGACCAGCTCTGGATGCGTTTCTGCATGGCAGAGTCCTGGACTCCTCTTTCCCATGAGTAGCTCCACTGAGATCAGTAAAGTTACTTAGGTGAGTAGGGCATGGGAATTGGTGAAGGCAGCAAGCCTCCCAAGACAAAGAGAAACACAGGTAAACAGACATTAATGATCATTATTCTGATGAGAGTAGTTCTCCAAAGAATGATTTGGAATACCTGTTTTCAGTTATTTGGTAAAATCTCTAAGAGCAGCAGTCATTGGCAGCACTTAAATTGTAATGGATGAAAATTCTAGGTTTTCCAGACATTGATATAAGAGAACTAAAGCCCGAGGGGGGCGTAGGGATGTCCTATGTTAGAAGAAAACCATAAGCCTCTCCTACTTTGCTGCTCTGTAACTATAAAGATTTAATTTATTCCAACTTTCTTTTCTAGTCCTTCTCATATAATATCCATGTTATTACCTATAGAGATGAAATTCCCTGTGAAATTCATGTCTTTCTGTTAGCATACCCAGAGGAGGCAGAGAAAACATGTAATTAATGTAAATGATAGCTCCAGGAAGCTTATTAGCATAGTGCTCATTTATTCCCCCATTCTCCATGCTTTGACCTTTCCCAAAGGAAATGGAATATGTTTTGAGGAAATAAAACACATCTTTAAAACAGCTTCATATGAATTGCCTTGATGGTATCATCCTGACCTTTGTAATCAGGTACTGTTGATAAAGTAAGCAAATGATTACACGTTTTCCTACATTTGAGCAGAGTGATCCACTTCTCCAGGGACAGACATGGAAACCACAAGAAACAATGGCCGTTTGCCAATATAACCAGTAGTTCTGTCACCAGTTCAGAAATTAATTATGCTAGGTTACCCACTTTGTCACAGAGGTGAGATTTTCATGTCAGGAAAGAGGCACAGTGGATGTGGGGACTGCTTTTACAGTCCTGAAGAATCAGGGGGCTTCATGCCTTCAAAATGTGCAGAGCAAAAATGGGAGGGAGAAACAGAAAAAAATGATGCAGGAATAGATGTGGAATCCAAAATAATTCTGTGGAGCTGGACATTTAGCTGTGATGTGGGAAACAAAGACCCAGATTCTTGCCCAGGGTCAAAACAAAGACTTGGATATTGGAATCCATCACTGAATTCTTGTTTTTCTCTGTTAAATCATCCCTTTTCAGAAGGAAATGGCAGATTAGCGAGTCAGCCAGTGATCAGCCCTTAATCTTCCCTCCTGTCACAGGATACAGGAAAAAAGGAAATAAAGGGAAAAGGAAATCAAGATGTTGAGACAAAGTGATAGAAATTTTCTCTTCTGTGTGTGTTTCCATCACAAATACAGCCCTAAATTTCTAAGCAAAAATATTTTTACAGAAAGATATTGGGAGAAATTCTAAGAGTATGAGAAGATGCTTGATGCACAGAAGAGGGTATTTCATCCTAGATACTGGTAAGAGACTGTATGGATAAAAAAGAAGTTATGCAAAAAAAGTAACCTTAATCCTGTAAAGAAGGTGAAGGAAAGTGGAATGGACAAAAATGAATACTTGGTCTTTCATGTCCTGAATGAACTGGGGAAAAAAAACCCCTGAGACATTTCTGAAGAATCTGTAAGTAAAAGTACTTTAATTAAAATTGCAAGAGAGACATCTGGGGAAATCATGATGTCACAGGGTTTCTAATTTGAACCTCAGAGACGACCTGAAAGTACTGAGAGGATTGGAATGGAAGGGGAAAGAGAAAATGAGTTAGATCCTAAAAAACTGGTAAAATGTCCTCCAGCTATACAAATGAGAGATGGTGGCAGGAAAGAAAAAATGGGCTAGTAAGTAGTGAGAAAGAGGTGAAGCATGAAAGGCAGAGAATTACTTGCAAATCAGTATCTAGGTAAGTACTTTGTTCCATCTTTTGTTAAGAAGGTTATGCTTTTTATTCGCTGAGAATTCATAAAAATTTCATGGTGACACTAAAACTTAAAAAAACCCCTAACAAATGAATAAAATCCAGAGTATTTGCACTGTTCAGTTTTCTGGGCCTCTCATCCCACGACACCTAGTCTCATAGTGAAGCTTCCCAGATCTGTAGAGACCATCCTGTAAAACTGATTGCTGCCAATATTTTATCAGAATTGAACATAACTGAGCACTTTGTAAGGAAGAAATATTCATAGACCATATCTTAAGAACATTGGAAAAAGGGTTAAAAGTACACTTGATGAACTACAAGCTGGGTTTAGCCAGCAGTCTGTTAACAAAATTTTGAGACTTCTTTCTGAAATCAGCCATTTAACATAAAGGAGGCATAGATACAGAAAGCACAACAGAAGCCTGATCCTTTCACATAACCCTTTCACAGCCCTGAAGGTGTTCACTTGTTTAAAACAGAACACATCCCCAGATCCTGGATTAAAACGTGGACTTCAGCACCCAGTGTGTGGGCAACACTGATGAATAGGTGTAAGAAGAAGCCTTCTCCCTAACAACTTGTTTTCCCTATGGCAATATTCTCCCTTTGATAGTAGCACTTAATGTAATTTCAAGCAATATCTTTCTGTCTTGATAATAAATGCACTTTGCTCTTTTTGGAGAGGACCTTCTGTTGTTCTCACCACCCCATATATATACAAGACTCCTTGGATAAGTCTTGGTGGCCAAAACGAAAGGGATGCCCATTGAGAGCATTGCAAATAAGCATTGTAGTGTGCTGATTTTGGCTCACTCATTTCCCATTCCACCCTCACATTTGTAAATTAAACTCCTATTTTCAGATTTCCAGAGACTGTTCCAAAATTTGATTCCTTTCATTACGGCTCGAAGTAGAGGGTAATGCATTCCAAGAAACCAATAATTACCTGCAACCTGTTATTACAGAGAGACTTGTGGAGATCTGCAGCTTTTGTGAAACTCCATGCGACATAACAAGAAGAAACTGCTGAGGATGGATCCAACTAGGTGGCAACTAAAGAAGTCTCAGAATATGAGTCTTCTTTCAGTACCATAACTGGAATAACAGAATTAAAATGCAGATTGAGCTGCCATTTGAAAGCCTCACAAGGTGAATAAGGAGGGTATTTCATCATTGAAAGGAAGACAAGGAATTAAATTTATTTATTTCTAAGGCTATCACATATATACTTGTCAGCTATATTGCTTTTGACATAGGGAAAGACATTCTCAGCAGTCAAAAAAACCTGAAAATTCAATAGGAAATGCTTTCCTTAGCAGGGTCATGTGCGGTGATTGTTCTGCAGATGTTCCTGAAATAGAAATCTGTTACACTGTAATTTATGTTTTGGCAACTGGGCTCACTGAACCTGATGATCCCTTCCTATGCTCTGTTTTCCTGTATAAAACTCGGCACATTTTCTGATTTGGAAGTCCCAGAGTAGAGCGTGTTTCTCTAAACGTAGATGTCAACAACAAAGAAATTTGTGTCTGAAGTAGGCCTCCAGCTATAATAGGAGATCTAGACAGTCATCTGGGGCTGGTATTTTAACATTTCACTGCAGCATGATATCAGTACATCATCAGTCAGAATCAGAGTATGAGCTATGGCAGGACTACATCTGCAGTGGCTTCAGAATTGTCTACACATTGGCAAAGCTGTAAAGTGAATGTCATAGCTGGTGAAAAATAAAATAGATCTCAGTGTTTATCCCAGAATATCAGAGAAGGAATATAGAGAGGAGGGCTCCTTAAGCAAAAATTGTAGAGACAGGGAGAGGAAGAGAGGTTGTTACATTAGCTGAGATGATTCTATCTTTTTTTAATCTTTTTAGCAAATTGTTTTCTTTTTCAGAGTAAAAGTAAATATTATTATATTTCCAAAGTACAATCGATTTTTAATATTGGCCTAATTAGGCCAAACTCCATATTTAAGACTAGGTTTATAATTCAACAGAAGTGACAAGAAAGAAATTTTGTTTAGGAACTACTTCCTGAAGGTACCCACTGCAAGAGATGTACTGTTACAGATCTCTGTTGGTAGAAGTAGTCTTTGCTCTTTGCAAGTGCTCCAAGACATTTAGGCTTTGGATATAGATCTGTGTAGATCACACTTTCTCTGACCCCCGTGGGCAGATGGGTGTGCTGGTCTTGTGGAGCACATTTAAAGAACATTAGTTTTGACACATGGCTGGGAATTCTCTGTTGCTGGCAAAACTGCCTCATTAATTCACTTTAAAGAGAAGTATGGACACTGTTGGATCTTGCTGATCCAACAGAATTAGTGAGTTTTGAATTAGATTTTGGGCACCCTGCTGTGTGGATTTGCTGCCTTCCTTTGTCAGACTGCAGCAAAGAGCAGCAGAAACACGGCTGTGCATCTACCATACCTGAGTGCTGCAAAGGAGACGAGATCTGTGGCTCTGTGCCAGCAACAATGGAAACATGGCACACATGAAATGTCTTTGATGGCAAACCCAAAGATGAAACACATGCAGTTCCCTAGGGAATTATGTACTTTGTCCAGTTCCCTGAATGTCCTTACAGAGCACTGTCCCAGACACCAAGCTAGTGCGGCACACTAAATAGTATGAACTCAGAAAAGCGAGAACAGGAACATACATCAGCCAATGGGAGAGTATTTTCAAAATACAAGTGATCTATTTTTGACCTATCAGTTGTGATCATTGAGAGAGGCTCATGGGAAGGTCCACAAAAATCTCTTTGAAAGACTTGGAAATGCAGTCTGTGAGGGTTTTGTCTGCCATATTCAAGGACTCTAGTACTAGAGATATTTACTTTGTAGCACTTTATAATTTTTCTTATCCTTCACATATATTTAACTCCTCATTGATACACAACTACCTGTTCTTTTCCTCTCAGTGCTCCATATACATAGGTAAAAGACTCCTATTTCATCTCATGGTAACATCCTCTTTCTCTGTAGGTAGCATTTATCCTTCTTTCCTCAAATTGTCTAATTGATTAAATTAACATTTCCCAGCCTGTACTTACCATGGATATGCTAATAAAAGATACTAACTCTTCTATAAACCTTACTTTATAGATGGCTGCATAACAATACTTCCTAAATCTAAGGAATCACAAAGCTGTCAGCCTCATTTGAAATTTGGAAGTAGAAACACTGGAAAAAATAAGAAGAAAAAATTTTCAGGGATACTCTGAATTCTCTCCATCCCAGCTGATTATCTTGCGATTTTTCAGAAACATTCATATCTCAGGCAAGACCACCTGTAATCCCATAAGAGACTGACAGCTGTGTAACTGTGAACGCTATGAAAACTTTGCAACGCTTTAAACTTTATTCTGAAGCTTGTTTAATGTTAATATTATTTAAGCTCTTTTTCATGTCCCATTAATGGTCACACTTTGTAAGAATAAAAAAGCTGGCTGACATTTTCGTGTCAATGAAGCAGCACGATTCTTCATTCACAAGTTTAAATTTAAAAACGGCCCAAGAAAAAGGGAGTATACTCACCTACAGTACCTTTTTTGATTTTTTCCTGGGAATAAAGAGTAGTTGAATAATGGCACACGTCAGTCAGGTGAGATGGAGCCCTTTCCTGCCATGCTCTTATCCTCTGGGGTCACTGGGTATGTCCAGGTGGCACCAGGAAACCTGATGGCCTTCATTAATTCTGTTGTGAAATACAAGTAGGTTTTTTTGGCACCCTAAAAAGGTAGGCTTTTCCTGTCCCTTGCAGGACTTCAGCATGCTTTTCTGCCTCGTGCAGTGAGACTGACAGTACCGTGATTCTGTCTTGGCAAAGGAGCATTGCATCTCTTCTGCACAAGGAAATTCTTGTCAAAACGATGACACAACCAGTAGCTCTCTTTCCTTTGAGGGACTTTTTACACTTCAGTATGTTATTCATCCCTTATTTTGGGAATGGTAATAACTGTGACATCCATAAAATCTCCTGCCATTTCTAGGAAAGCAAACTTTAAGCTGAAAGTGTTTTTCCTATGCTTACAAAATGAATTCCAATGCTGCCTAGAGATATATGATAAAACACATCTTGGTAATAAAAGTAAGGCATTTTTTGCTCTCAGGATGTTTGCTAAGCAGCTTCTTTTCTTTTCTCTTGCTCATTTCTCCTTCCTCAGACCCTGCAACTTCTGGTTTTAGTTATGCTTCTGTACTGCCAGCCTGAAAACAGTCTAGCAGCTGTCTCAGTCCTTTCTGTCTGAAACTCACACTCTTTCCATCCCCCTGTTTGTCTTTAATTTTTAAAGCAATGTTGCAAATACGTTTTGAGCATTGTTTTTAGTGAAATCTCCACAGAAAGCTGATGTGTCACTCAAGTCTCCATATTTAAACCCAAGGATTTTTTTCTTGGTTGCACTAAGTTGAAGAGAATATGCTTCAGTTTTCTGATGCTGAACATGCACTGCTGGAGAAAGGTATTATCAGCTCATGTCTCCTTAACAGGAGAGAAGACAAAAAAGACATTTTAGCAAGACAGGATATGAAAGGGCCTACTCATAGTGTGGGATTTAATTAAATCTTTGAAAGCTAGTGGAAAAGAATGTCAGATCCTTAAGTGGAATGCCATCCACTCAAATTTTAAAATTTGGTCTACATACTTGCTTTTTCAATACTTTCTTCAGCCCAAGATGGAGCCACCATAACACTTGCAGATAGAGTTCAACTCATCCAACTTGAGATGTTTCAAAGTCAAATATGTACACATGAATTTAGCACCCGAAAAGGAACAATTTAAGAGAATGCATCTTAGATGCCTGTCCACTGAAGGGAAGTATTTTTCTAGATTTTAGAAGCTGGGGTTGACGACCTCCTGTGATAGTTTTTATGGATGATTCATGCTTAACACACATATGAAGAGAGTTCAGTCTGACAGCTTTACAGCTACACTTAATCTGCCTTAACTCTAAACGTGACCCGTCCCATGGTCCTTTCTATCAACTTCTTCAGCAGCCATCACTGCAAGATAGAGGATGCTTCTGCTACGACTCTGCTTCCAGTCTGTTTATAAGAGAGATCTGTAGCTGTTGCTCCAAAATGCCTTTCTTGTACTGGAGAATGTTAAATTGATTAATCTGATGATTACGAACTCGATGATTTCTATCTTAAACTTATTAACATATCATTTAACTTCGTGTTTTCAAGTGCCATGATTATTTAGAGGGTTAAATATCCAGCTGACTCTCTGATGTTCAACTTCCCTATATAATTACATGAAGTGTTCTGTGATTGGGATTGCGTCCTTTATTGTGTGTGCCCAAAACCTTGTCCTCTGCATCCTTAGTTACGGAAACACAGCTGTTCTGCTACTTAATGATTTCTCTAAGTGAAAGCTGTTGATTTTTGGTTAATGAACCTTAGACAGCAATGGAGTAACAGAAAGTGCTAACGATAGTTACCAGCAGACTCTGTTTAAAGTGACAATAGTAACCTGAGGTTACATTATTTTTTATAATGATAGTTTGTAAAAGCTTCACACGTTAAAATTCAGCCCAATTGAAATTAATATATACACAGTTACCTGCAGCCTTTCTGAAAACAGAAGATTTTGCTCAATATTATAAGGTGGAAAGCATTTTTATTCCTATCTCTGGGAGCTGAGGAATGAGAACTTGCTTGCCAGCTTGCCACCTATGCATCATCTTAATGTTCTAAATAATCAGTCAAATTACATTTGAGATAATATTTTATTACCTAAATCATTCAGTCAAAATATTTCATTATTATGTTCCCATTGTAGTATCATCACTTACGGTTCAATCCTGCACACTTTTCTATTCCACCTCACTACAACCTTTTCTCTATTACTTTCTTACTTGTTGGTTTGGGGTTTTTTGTTTGTTTGTTTCTCTCTCTCTGTTTTTTTTTTGGTTTTGTTTCGTTTGTAATGGATCTCAGATTTACAACAGATTAATTTCCAGTCACTACTTTACCTAAAGGTACCAAAAACCTGTCTTGAATTCTTTGTTAACCTCTTGCTACCTTAAAGCACTTTCACATCTGCTGATATTAGCACTCAGTGATTTTCTTCTACTGCTTCAGTCACAAGCTTTAAGCAAGTTCTCATAGAAAGAAGCAAGGGTATCATTGAAAAAAAAAAAAATTTCTACTGCTTCAGGGAGATGAATTTTTTCCTGTAGAGTGACTGAGTTGCACTCTAGTATGAATTGCAGTCCTAGCTTAGAAGGTTGATTTAAATTCAGCTAAAATCAATGTTAAGAAATTAGCTTTTCAATGTTTCTATCGACTCAGTACCTACAATAATCGATCCATGATATATATATCTCAAGCCAGAAATGAGAATAATATTTTTAGTTGTGTTACCAGTCTACCTTATTTCCTCTGACATTTTAAATGTCAAGGAAGTACAATTTGTCCTACCCTAAATCCACAGAGAAATGCATCTTCATTAGGTTTTTCTTTATCAAGTAACTATTCTTAAGAATAACTAACAACAGCCAGTTGTTACTAACAACTGCAAATACAATGAAACTAAATGAAAGTGCTTTTATTTGCTGGGTCCCTTTCCCTGGTGGTAACTGCATCACTGCATATATCAAGCACAGGGTAAATATGGAGACCAACAAAAGGTCAGACACTCAGCTGTAGGGCAGATTGTGGATACCAGATGAGCAGAGAACAAAAAGGAATCTACAAAAATATGACCTTAACAGAAAGAAGTTGCAAGGAGCCTCACTCTTAGGTGGTAGGACTGTGACTGTGGAGCTCTGCACAAGCCATTTCGCCTTCTGAATGGGAGGGAAAATGAGATGATGCAGCTGGTATTTGGATTAAGGATGAATGAGCAAGATGCCTGCTCTTAGTGCTTTTTGCACAAAACTACTGCCAGAGACACTGTAAGAGGGGGGCTACAGTTGCTTTTGAAAAGTTCTTGAAAAGTTCAGCACCCTTTTCTCCCCCGGTGCCTTCACCTCTTACAATGTGGGAGGGACTGCTGACTCCACTGCAGTAGACAGAAGAATTTATTTTCCCCAATTTTTTGCATTTCCCCAACTTCCTTGCATTTTTTCATGCATGCTAAAATTCATTTGAACCAGAGAGGGAAAGAAATGAAACTTAGAGGCAGTTGTGCAAAGCTCTGTTTTAAACTTCTCCACATTCTCTCCATAGGCCAACATCTCTGCATTTGCTTCATTTCATATGAAACTGATGGAATTCATGTGTAGCTCTTCTGGTTTGGTAAGTATTTCCATAAATGCAACAGTAATTAAATTCAGCTACTGGCAGAAGTATAGAAAGTGTAATGCTGCCAGAATAACTGAGTGTGCTATACTGTAAATTTAGCCTTTTGCAGAGGAACACTTTGAAAGTCTGTGAAATAGCTTCAAATTTCACAGCTTTAAAAGCACTTTAATTTTAGTCTGAGAGGATCATTCATCTCCTGTTGTATATACATTCATTGTGCATATCAGTACTTCCCAGAGCAGCTCCAGATCTGTCTGCCTTCCATGTTAGCCTAGTTTAGACTATAGACTGTTTAGAACAGAAGTTACTGCAGTGCCTATAAAGAAAAACCAACTGCAAAATCAAGCTAACATCTAATTTAGAGATGTGACTTTTGTCTAATGCAAACAGACCTACATGGAAAATATTTCCTAAGTGCTTTGCTGAAGCAAGGGAATGATCTGTGGGATGAAGATGACAGAGAATTATCTGAAACTGAAAAATGCAGGCTGAGGTAGGAGATGTGACGTGGCTGCCAGTAGCAAGAGCTATTTAGGACCGACCAGAGGAGTTCAGGCCTTAGCCTCTGCATGCCAAATACAGCTCTTCTAAATGATAGAGTGGGAATTCCAAATAGACTCTGGCCAGTCTGCTCGGATCTCACTGGACCGCAGTGCCAGGCATGGCAATTAGACTCACCAAGGAACAGCAGCAGTGGGGAGCTCCCTCTTGTCCAGCCCTGCCTTTGTCCATCTGTGGGTAAGGGGCCTGTTTCATTCACTTGATCCACCTTCCTACACGTTGCTTCCCTCTGCAGCAAGGTGGGACTATTGATTTTTATGCAACCCCCGGTATTGTGACAGTCTCTTGTAGCTGGTTTACCAGAAGCCTTAAGGAGTTACTGCTTTCTAATTCCTTCGCAGGAAATATGGTACGTACCTCATATAAACCCATTTAGTCCACGCCAAAGATTTATACCAAGTCCTCTGCTGCACAACTTCTGCAGCAAGATCAGTTTCCTTCCATGACTAAAAAAGCAGGTAATTGGTCACAAATAATAATAAGGAGGCAGACTTGCTCATTTTTATCAGCATTTTTTAAAGAAGCTCAGTACATCAGTCCTGCAATTTTCTCTTTCTCTATGTGGAGAATATACATTCAAATAATTTAAATATAATTTCAAGACTGAAGGTTTTATGTGAGCTTTATGTGAGGATTTGTGTGAACAATAAAAATAGATGGAAAGCAAAAGAAATGGAAATAAAGCAGTTGAATCTAATTGAAACAGACTTTAAGAGCAATGTATTCTCCTCCAGCTTCTCTGGTAGAGAGAAGCTAAAATTAGTGGGAATCTGGAAAAGGTGTAAAAGACAATGATAAATCTGCTTCCTGCTGCTCTGCCTGCCTTTCTCTAAGAAGTGGCTACTTCTTAATCCAATGCCTTGAAACTAGGATAAGAACTGATTTCTCCTTCAGCACAAGGAAGGATCGAGCACTGAGTCCTCTGACCCTGGTTATAAGGATATATGGCTTACATGCCATCCTTGAACATAACTTGCAGATTTTTTATGACAATTGTTTCTGTTATTTTGGCCCAGATATGTTCTGCCAGTTAGAATGACCTTTGTCTATAGCACTAAGAACAAACTGAGAAACACAATTTTTATGAGAGCATGTCCTAGGTATTTGCACAGTCCTATAAATACATGTGTGTCCCTACCTATAATTATGTGGGTGCATGTCTGCTTTGTGCCAGTCCCTACTGATTACTACTATGGAACACCCTCTTTTCCATACGTGTCTGTAAAGATGTTAGAAAAAAACTGCATCCTTGATAGCAAACACTTGAACCTTGAAGAATCATGAAGTGGTTTCCTGTCCATCCAAAATTAATTGATAAGGCATGAAGCAGGAAGGCCATGCAGCCTAAGTAAACTGTTCCAGGTTGAAATAATGACTGCACCAAAACCAGGTCAATTCAGTGTCCAGAACATTTCCTGTGCTATGAGAGTACCTAGAATCAGACTAGATCATTAAGTTACAGATAATTTTGCTGCCAATTGTTTCAATTTACCACATTTTGAATATGTGGTCAGTGTTTCCCTTCCAAGACTCCCCAGTTGCTGCTTACTTAGCTGCTCATATTTTCTTTTCACATTCCCTAGCAAGAGGCACAGAGCAGAGAGGTCTGAGGGCTGCTTTGTGGTGAGCTACAGTGGCAAGAGGGTTGCAGATGTAGGGGTGCTACATGCACTGCTGCTGAGCCTAGAAAACTCTCCATTGCACAGATTCTACTGGGAAAAATGGTTGCTGAATGCAAAAGAAACAGGCCTCTGCAAAACAGTTTTGACTTCAGTGGGAAAGAAGAGCTTTCAGATGAGTAGGGGAGTGGAGAGAAATCTTGGTTACACCTGCCTTCCCGCCTGAACCCTGACAATTCTACCTCCAGGATGTCTATTCCAGTTTTTGTTGATTTAGGCCTGAAGCAGAAAAGTTTTTTAAAAATTTTCCTTCTTACTAGACTGCTGGATTAGGCATTTATTCAAAAGGCAAAGGCCCACCCAATCAGCCTGCTGGGACCTTCCCCAATGAAAACACCTCTCTGCTGCAAGCCTGTAGTAACTTGCAAGTGAGTACACGGCTGAGGAAGCAGGGGGAGAAAGGAATTCCTCCAGATTCTTCCTTTTGCAGCTTTTCATTAAACTGCAACTGTGTGTGCTCCATTTCTTCAAACATTTCTGTTTCATGCAGCAGGAGAGGGCTGGCTGTGTGTTTGTGGAAGTAGTTTGTCACAAGAGCAACACGCAGTCATTCTTTTTTCCCTTTTACTAACATAAAAACCATGAGGCTCTTTGCAGTCAGTCATCATCCCAGACACTGAGAATGAGAAGCTAATCCAGAAGCAGGAGCTGTATGGCCAGCACCATTGCTCCAAGGAACAAAGAGGAAAAAAAAGAAAATATGCCGGAGCTCTGCAAACAGAATTTGTAACTGTTTTCCCAGCTATCCACACCCCTCTTCCTCCCCTGCTTCCAGGCTGTCTTGTTCCCAGGGGCTGGGATTGCTCAGCAGAGCCTGTGGCCACACTGGTGCTGGTGTCTGGCCCGCTGCTAGAACCGTGACTGGAGAGAAGTGGGGCTGACTGAGAGGAATTAGTCCTGCTTCATGCAGCTTTTCCTGAATTTTTTTCCCTGTCCTCAGAATGGGGTGAAGAAAAGCTATGCAGCTGAGTGAGTGCCTAGTTGGGCTCCTCCCTCGGTCCATCCTTCCTTCTTCCCACCTCCCCTTTCTTTTTTTGGTGTGCAGCCCACTGACTACGTGGACACTGCAGAGCAGAGCCAGGGCAAGGGACACAGAAAGACACGTCCTCTCTCAGAGCTTTTCTCCCTTTTCAAAAAGTTATCTCAGCTCCAGCAATTCTTCTTGCAGCTCTGCATTTACCGGGGAAAGAAAAATAATTTAAGGAACAAAGATTCAAATTAATGCATATCATACTGAAGCTCCAGTGATTTCCCACATCTTCAGCCTCAGTTAACTTCAGTTTGACTGAACGGCAGGAACATTTTCTTAGCACAATTTTTCACATTTTTCCCTTAGCCCCTAATCTCTTAGACAATAATTTTGGAAAACTCAGATCATATACCAGAGCTGATAAACCCTGCTGATCATTTGATACATAGCTTGATATAGTTCACTTTACCCAAGGTGAGAGATGCCTTGGGAATCAGCCTGGCCTCAATTACAAACACACACACAAATCACTGTGAAAATTTTTATGTGGATGTTGTGTTGCACTAAGAGCAATTTTAATTTTTACTGTATGTTCTTTTGTCTTAGTCTCATCACCAAAAAATATATGTGCTGCATGCTGAGGTAAGAAATGAATGTAATGTGCATAGGAGTCTCAGGGGGCTTGGAAACTGTATTTGGAAAAGCAGAGTATGAGTGGGAGTGGACAGTGGATGACTGTGGGGCATGAATCTGTGACAAGTGGGTTATGCCAAAAGTTTGTTGGGGTGGTGTGGAAGAACAACAGAGCCCTCCAGCCTGCTGAACATTTGTCACAATGGGGGTTATTGTCTTCAGGGTGCTTGGTGAAATATTTAAGAAGGTGCCAAGAAGGAAGAACAATGCAATAGTTTGGCAAGTAACACAGAGAGAGTTGATAATATGCAATCAGATGCAGGGGCCTTTCGACACAACTCTGGGAATATCATCAGGCTCTGGGAAAAAAAATGTGATTGCCGAATAACAGCAGAAGTTTCTCAGAAATTCTGAGAAAAGGCAAAAGCAGGTAGAGGAAAGGAAAGATGCTTTAAAACATTAAATTCTCTCTGTTGGATATCCCTGCAGCAATGAAAATAAGAAGCCTGTTGCTATGGCTGCTTTGTTTTTTATGGGAAGGTAAAACCAACAGGATATTTTCATTAGGGACCAATTTTGTTCTAATATAAGTGATATTTTTTCCTCAAACTGGACATACCTCGGGAGTTAGGCCCATCTAATTTTCTTAAATGATTCCTAACCAATATGGTTGGTGGAATTATGTGAACTCCTTGCTCCAAAATCCTCCTGCATCTGTTCCTCCATCCTTATCCCAGGCCACTTCTCTCTGCAGCTGGGGTAAGCTACCTTTCAAAACAGCTGATGCCTTTTCCACTGGGGAAGTGGGACACCCATACCAAATGGATCCAGTCCTTGAAAAGATCCTACCCACCTTAGTTTCCTATGAGGAAAGGGGACAGAGGACTGGATGAAATTCCCTGGGCAGCTGATAAATAAAGGCTGTAATTAAATAAATGTTTGAGGAAAGCAACAGAATGAGAAAGCACATAACAGAGATAACAGAACTCAAACTGAGAAGAGTAGGCGGTGGAAGAGAAGGGAAGAGAAAATGCTGGAAAAATGCAGAGGCCAGTATTGGGGAAGACCCGTTACATTACAGAGCTGCTCCTGGGAAGTCAGCCAGAGTATCTCTGTAGGAGTCTTCATCTTTCTCTCTGACTGTAAAACAGAGCTAAAGCCTCACACAGCATACAGTTAATGAGCTTAACCAGTGGTAAGGGGAACATCAACTCAGAAATTACCAGATACCAGCAATTCAGTTCCCCTAACTCTGCAAGAATAGAAGTTACTTGTTGGAGATTCAGACATCTCCATCTCCTTTCCTGTAAAGCCTGATGGCTTTCATTAACCCCAAATTATCCCTAGTATTTTTTACTTTTCTTTGTGCTTCAATAGCACTCTGAGAGAACACCTACATCCCCAAACTCCTGTGATTGCTTTCCTAATAATAGTCCTGCTTCAAATTTTTACATTTATTTTTATAACAATTTTGCTGAACTTTGGGAAGTCAAAGAGATCATGTAAATTAATTTATTGTTCAGGACCACCGCTCTTCTTCCTTAGAAGAAGATCCTGCTCACTTCCATTCGAGTTTTACCTGCAAGGGCTGAAGAACATGAAGGAGCAAATTGGCCAAAGGAGCCACAGAGGGGTAACACTGGTGAAATGATCCAGAGTCTGCAGATGTCTGAGTTACATGCTGCAAATACAGCCTTGTAGCCTGAAGACCTGTGCTTTTTTTATTGGTGTGAGCCTTGGGGCAAGTCAGAATGGAAAAACAGCATGTCATCTGGATTCAAGAAAAGGGCACCAATGTTTTCTGTGCCTAAATTTTCTTAACCTATAAAACCAGGTACACATGCATAAAGCATTTTGAAATTTCTAACATACTGCTGGAAAATGTAAATATTATTATTTAAATAAGTTTTTAGTTGAGTCTTTGCTGCAAATCAGAAAGTACTATTTTATTTCTATTTATTTTTAAGTATCTTGAAACTTTTTCTGACATTCAACATGGACCTGTCAGATGATTCTTAGACTAATTTTTTGATTTATTTCTTAATACCACACATTTGTTTTAATACCTTGTAATCTTGAGACAGATCATCTGGTAGGGCCAGCAGAATGGTTTAGTGCACTGGGTCCTCTCTAGGTCCTCTGGATGACATTCTGCAGATGTTATGGTATTACAACCATGAGGCCTTTCAGCATTCAACAGGTTCCTGTTGAACCTCCACACATTCATCTCCAGATAAAATAAAGAGAGCTGGCAAAAAGAAGATGCCTTTAAACCCAGGACACTGCAATACAGAGGTGCAGGTATGTGTCTTCTGTGGACTAGCAGCTGCAACATCCTGAGGGAGTGCACAGCTGGAGGCAACATCTAAGCTTAGGTTGTGAAGTCTGCGGCAAGCTCTGTGATGCCTGAGCATCTCCCTGGATGCCTGAGCCAGTCTTGTCTGCTCCCTCCATTTCATAGATCCTGGTGATGAGGGTCCAGCACTCATCTGGATTGCAACAACAGTGTCAGAACTCGATAGCTACATATAGACAGATTTGAGGTCACGTCTGATTAAATGGGAAGCCTTTACCACAAAATGTGGCTGTCTAAATTTTGTATGAAGTGCGTTGGCATATATTTGTGTGTCTGTGTGTCTGTGAGTGTATGGTGTATGTTTGTGTGTACATGAGAGACAAAGAGCTGAACACCTCTGGAAGATATTTGTTTTGAGACTACATGTACTCTAATGTGTGTGAACAAAACCTCTGAAATTTAACCCAGAAATGCTTGTTTCATTGTTAATGATACTGTAGCAATTTCCCGGGCAGAGATAAAATATCTATAGATACACATAAGAGCATCTATGTTTTCTTAGGCACCGTGTGTGAGAAAATGTATTTGTATCGTAGTGTTTGTATGTCCTAAATAGCTGGAAGTGGTGATGCACCTATGCACCAAATGCAGATTTAGAGGATAAAGTCTTGATGTGAATATGTGACAACCTGGCAACTATAATAAATATTAATGGTGATTGTCTGACCTTGTTTGGCTCATGTGTTCTTTCTGAAATGCCATGTACTACCTGAGCTTCTGGTATGGTTCATTATCCTGCAGCCCACCTGAAATTCTTGTACTGGACCTGAGATATGCAGTTTATGTGTCTTCTCCCTGGCCTTCCCAAGCTCCTACCCAACAAGCAATGCAGACAACCCACAGACCAACCAAATCATCCTCAAGCAGGATAAGCAGAGTGCTGTGCCTCCTAGCTGGATGGTGATGAGAAACTAGAGTTGTTCAATGCCAGGGCAATCAGGACTGGGGCAAGGCAGGTGGGAGAACCCAACAAAAATCAACACACCTGCAGGGTCAAGAGTTACCCTTAGCAGGGTAAGATGATGGAGGCATGATTCAGGGAAGGACAGTGTGACAGACAACTCATTAGCAAAGGAGAACAATGAGCTGGCAGGAGGCATGAGCAGCAGGCAGAGAGAGGTCTTATGCAGAAGAGGCTTTCATGTAGTGTGAGAGGAAATAATCAGAGGAAGAGTGACTTGGGCCAAGGAAGAAACAGGTCAATTTTAAGGTCGTAACACAAAAAATGCCATATATAATGTGACCAAAATTGTTATCTGGAGAAGATCTCTCAGATGTAGGTTATACTTTCTGACTGAGCTATTTGTGAAGATGATAAAAGGGGTGGCAGGATATAGGCTATATTTTCCAGTTCTCCAGACTCAGAGACATAATGCTGACCAAGGCAATTTCTGCTCTCTTAAGTTCAAAGGGTCGCTCCTGTTGTTCGTGAGGAAATCTCATCCATTGTTGGTACATACACAGTCAAAGGGACCCATCACCTTTGGGTGGGGTATGGGTGCTCCATTTGGGATCACTGTGCTGACTGTCAGCGAGGCTATGGATGCTGTGGCAAAAGGGTGCAGCTCTTTCCAGGCGAGACTTGTCTCTGTCTGCGGTGCTCACGTCAAATTCATCCACGCTGGCCACAGCCTGCGCCAGAGGAAATCCAGAATTTTGGAGACGGCTCTTGGAGCTGGTGCCCAGCCCTCCTCCCTTCCAGGCAGAGGAGGAGCAGTGTGTCTATGGTGTGGGGGGCTGGTTTCAAGCAGGAGGAATGTGGCTGACAGGGAGGTAGGAAAACAGGAGAGGGGCAGGCTGCAGGAACTGACAGCAGTGTTCACAATCCTCCCTGAGTTTTGATACTCACACCACATAGAAATAGAAGTAATTCCTTACATTTTCTGAGTCCCTTCACTCCCAAGCAAGCTAAGGGGGGGATACTTGCTTTCACAGCCAATCCTTTTTTTTATCAATACCATCATCTGAATCTTTGTAAGATTTATCTTCTGGCTCCTTTGCTTTCACAGTAGCAGTGCAGCAGGCTTTTTCACCTCTTTCCAAGCTCCTCCTGCCTGACTTTTTCCTTTAAATTTGATGGTGACCCATTTAACAGAACTTACTTTGGTATATGTGGAAAGTTTCAGTAAGGGTTGACTCAGGATACCTGTTCCTCATTAACCCTTGAAAGACATTTGAAATGTCTGAACATATAGTGCAACTGAGATCAAGAATCACTTTGAATGGAAATTGTATCTGATTATTACAAGGACTATGGTTTTGAAAAATAACAGTCTTTTATGACTTCTCTCATGGAAAAAACCAGGTGGTGTCAGAAAAATAGTGTTCTAAACCTTGAGTGAGATCTTTGAAAATAAATCTGACTTGAAATCATGGTCCAAGAACCTGTTTTGATAAATTAGGCTCAACTGATTTTTTTATGTGTTCCATGGCTTTAATTCTGAAAATAAGATGGGCAACTGCTGCTTTTTTTGTTAAATCCTTACCTTGTGCTGCACAGCCTCAAACTTACTCATCTGAGAGTAGGAAAAAACCCTATATACCATTTCTTACAAAACCTCTCTATTGCATTTTTATATTCTCTTTTTCATCTAGTCTTTTTCAGTCTAACTGCCACTCTGTATTATAGGGTGTATCCAAATTCAGGGAAAACCTCTGGCCAATTGTTTTTGAGGAACTTTCCGAAGGACTGCGCTGCTCTGTTTGGGAGACTGAGAGTGCCACGTCGCTCCCTAGTTATAAAGGCTGAGAAAACCATCATGGTTACTTGTGCAGTTCTTGATGTGGTTCTGGGTGGTAACTTCCGATGGCCAACATTATTTTTTTTTTCCCCTTGGCTGCAAGGATATGCCATGATTGTACTTGCTGAGAGAACTGGAGGCCGTGAAGTGTAAAACTGGATCACAGGGACCATCTAGTGTTCTCAGCCTGCACCACCGCGGTAGCAATGCCTGGTATCTGCATAACACAGCTGCTAACGTTCTGCAGTCTGCTGGATTAAAAACCTAATATTTCAGAGAAAGAAATCTATGGGTCAGCACAACTAGTTTTCAACTGTTCTAATTGAGAAAAGGCGAAAAGTACTTTTGAGTGGTCTTTTTAGCTGCTCTGCTGTAACTAAAATGAAAGCTTTGTTTTTCAACATATTCACAGAGAATCTGTCCCTACTTTTCAGCTAATATTTTTGTTAAAGCATAGTGGAAAAGATGTTGAGGCTGGAAAGGACAAAAGAAATTTGTTTTAGAAAGTCCAAAGTTTCCATCTTTGATACATTCACCGTAAGGCACAGCAGCCCAAGCTCCACTCTGTGAGGTGCT
The DNA here is from genome assembly GCA_013400235.1 of Oriolus oriolus. Taxonomy (NCBI): domain Eukaryota; kingdom Metazoa; phylum Chordata; class Aves; order Passeriformes; family Corvidae; genus Oriolus; species Oriolus oriolus. The sequence continues at coordinate 2,945,622 of VXBT01001127.1, read as the reverse complement.
TGGAGAGCAGCAGCTGAGATGCCTGAGCATGAGGATCAGGACATGCAGTGACAGAGAGCTGAGCTGGACACCAGTGGAAGAGAGATGGGGTTGCCATGAGATTTAGGAGTGACAAAAATAGAGAATTAGGATGCTCCTGCGTCAGCTGTGGGTTGGAGAAGAGAGAGGATTTCCACCATGCTGGAGTAGAGATGGAGGGGAGCATATCATGTCTGCAGGCTGGGCTCCAGCTGGGCTCATGAAAGGGAAAATGAGGGTGGGACTGAAGCTGTCAGGCAGGGCTGAGGGTGTCAAGGCTGTGCTTGCTACATACCTCATTCCCACCCACACCAGCCAGGGTTAGGCACATCCTGCTGCCCTTCCCCTCCATCACAGTGTACTGCCTTTCCTCTCTCACACTCGCTTTGCAGACAGAAATTTGGCCCTTCAGAGTGTCAGGTTTGGCAGAGGACAGCAAGTTTGGGAAGAATATCTGTTCTAAGAATAAAATCATCATTTTTGTCTTGATCCCAGGCAGAAGTGCCTCTTTCCATGTTCGGACCTTTGATTATTTCCAAAATGTAAAAGGTAAACAGGACAGAAGTCTTCAGAGAATTGTGATAACTTGACAGAATCCCAGGGCTATTTCATCACACTTGAAAAGAAAAATAAGAGCCAGAGGGCCTTAAGGAAATCGAGGCGTTCACTCTATTTTAGTTTGCAGAGAAGAAATTCCTCAAAAGAACCTCTAGAGGCAACGGAGGGAGGGAGAGAGGGAGGGGAAAAAAGGAACACACTTCCCACGAGTCTGATCAATGGGGATTCTGCTGCACAGCAATTAATCTGAGTGATTTCTTTTCACGGAAACAAGAAGACTTTGCACAATCACAAAAGTTTGTGAAAGCGTTTTGTTTCTCAAAAAGGCTCAGCCTGCCAAAAAAAGGAAGAAAAACTGGCAAAACATCTGAGAAAACAGGAAAAAAGTCAGTAATTCAAAACAAAATACATTTCAAAATATATCTTTACCTGTACATGAACATTCCTAATTTTAAAGGAATTTTCAAAATGTCCAAAACATAAATAAACGTTTTATTTCATATCAATCCAAACATTTGTTCAAATTAAGAGGAATTTTATGCAGTATTTTTCATCTTATACACCTATATTTGTACCTCCTCTTTGTGGGCTAGATGTAAGCCCTGTTCATGTGTTGATTCTCTGACAGAATGAAAGCCTGGAGATGTCCTGCAAACCCACAGGTAACAGGAGAGACCAAAGTGGGAAGAAATCTGTGAATTGCTGTGAAAGAGTCTCCATGGAATAGGACAGCAAGGCACAACATTCATCCTGTGTGATATGGAACAGTGTAAGGAATAGCTTAACATTTGTCTAAAGCATTAAAATCTTGCCAGAATATTCAAAACCTGTTCTTTTACTTTAGCTTTGTGAAACTGAACTTTTCTGAACCTTCACCATGCCAGTACATATTCCTGAACTGAGAAACTTACTGTAATTAATTGAGATCAAGAGACAATTTTAATTCCTAGTCAATGTTTGTGTTCCATAATCATGAGCAGGGCAGGAAATATATTGTATTAAATTCAGTAAACAAATTAAGGTATGATATATTCTTACTGTAGACATTGTCAGTGTCTTCACTATATGCATTTAGCAAGCCACAGATGATGGTCTTTAATTGCAGCACAAAAATGAATGAAACATTCTTAGTGATTTATGGGCTAACAGGAAAAACTCAAGAGTTCTTTTTAAAAAAAAACTGGGAAAATTCGCTTTTTTTTTCCCAAGACATAGAAAAAAGGTGGGAAAAATTATAGGAACTTCAGTGAAATGTAAAGTAAAAAAGTTAAAAAACAACAACCCCATGTCGGGACCGGCAAAACAACAAAAACCCTGCTGCTGGGACTGGCCCTGTTTAACACCTTTGTTGACAATGGACACAGACAGTGGGATTGAGAGCACCCTCAGCATGTCACTGACCACACCCGGCTGTGTGGTTTGGTTGACACACTGGAGGGAAGGTTTTGGCTGACAAGCTGGAGGGCTTGAGAGGTGGGCCATGGGAGTCTCATGAAGCTCAACAAGGCCAAATGCAAGGTTCTGCACCTGGGTAGAGGCAATGCCAAACAAAAATGCAGGCTGGGAGGAGACTGGATTGAGACTGGATTGAGACTGGATCCCTAAAGAGAAAGACCTGGGGGTGTCTGTGGATGAAAATCTCAATTATGACTCGTCAATGCGCGCTTGCAGCCCAGAAGGCCAACTGCATCCCCGGCTGCATCAAGAGAGGAATGGCCAGCAGGTTGAGGGAGGTGATTCTGCCTCCCTACTCTGCTCTTGTGAGACCCCACCTGCAGTGGAGCTGAATCCAGCTCTGGGGCCCTCAACACAAGAAAAGTATGTACCTGTTGGAGTGAGTCCAGAGAAGGGCCACCGAGTTGATCTCAGGGCTGGAGCACATCTCCTATGGAGACAGGCTGAGAGAGTTGGGGCTTTTCAGCCTGGAGAAGAGAAGGTTCTGGGGAGACTCTATAAGCAGCCTTCCAGTACCTAAGGAGTCCCACAAGAGAGCTGAAGAAGGACTTTTCAGAAAGGCACATAGTGACAGGACAAGCCGGAATGGCATTAAGCTGAAGAAGAGTAGGTTTAAATTGGATATTAGGAAAATATTCTCTACTGTGAGGGTGGTGAGGCACTGGAACAGGCTGTCCAGAGAAGTTGAGGATGTCCTGTCTCTGGAAGTGTTCAAGGCCAGGTTGGATGGGGCTCTGAGTAACCTTGTCCAGTGAAAGGCGTCCCTGCCCATGGCAGAGGGATTGGAACTAAATGATCTTTAAGGTCTCTTCCATCCAAAACCATTAGATGTACCTGTGACTCTAAATTACTTTTCTTTAGAATGAACAACAAATTTATCTGGGGAGTAATATTTAATTCTTAAAAATTATTTCTATGGTGAAGTATTTCGGTTCAACTTTCTTCCTAATGTTAAAGTTACTTTATTTCTTAAATTATGACCTTAGGTTTTGCTCTACTTGGCACTGAGGGGCCATCTATTGCTGGTCTTGAGCTGGTGTGCATCCATCACGTTATAATGAATAGGTGTGACTGTGCTCGCTTCACTTGATCTGTGTCCACGCCCTCCCACTTCCAACACCACAACAACTCTGCCTCTGTCGCAGTGTCTCATTAACAATGACATGGAGTCCAGGGTGAATGAGGCAAAGAGAATGAACAATTTATTAACATACAGAATGGCTCTATGAATTTAGCTTGCTTTGATGTTTACACAAAGCTGCAGGATGTCATTGGACTTTGAGCTTAGCCACCTACCAAACTCATTGATCAATTCCTCAAAACATTCATCCTAAAATATCTCCTAAGAAATCCAAAACTAAGTACACAGCTGCATGACAGTTTACAAAACTCTTAGAATTGCTTCTAATAGTTTTGCTTGGGAAAAGAGAGAAGGAGAGAAATTTCACAGAAGTGCTGGGAAAGTTAGAAGGTTTCTCTGCTAACAGCTTTTTTAGCAGTCATATGCCTCCACATCCTTTATTAGGCAAGAAGCAAAGTAGTCTTCAATGCATGCAGGATAGCCTGTGTTGACTGGCTCTCCCAGGGCAAATACCTCCATGAAGGCACTAAAGTAAGTCTTCTTCCTCCAGGTGCTTTACCTGGTGTTTTCAGGAACTGTCTCTGTGACATAGCTGCTATTCCATCAGATCTTGCTGAGATTAGTTACCAGCTCAGGAGTTACTGGGGGTAGACTCAGTCACATGGAAAAAGCCGTTGCACAAGGTCAGTTTAATGAAAATAGGTCTATGATGGATGTGAGGATAAACCCACTGAAGGTGTTCCAGTGCTCCGGCACACTGTGTTGGTGTCTAGATCCCACAGTCACTTTTGTTCAGTGTAAACCTGGTCTTTGCCCAGAGCTCTCTACAATTACCTGAAAGGGGGTTGTATTAGGTGGGAATCTGTCTCTTCCCTCAAGTAACAAATGATAGGACAAGAAGAAACGGCCTCAGGCTGCACCAGGAAAGTTTTAGATTGGGTCTTAAGAGAAATTTCTTCAAAAAGGGTTGTCAAGCCCTGGAACAGGCTGCCCAAGGAAGTGGCTGAGTAACCATTGCCAGAGGTGTTTAAAAGACGTGTAGATGTGGCAGCTGGGGACATGGACTAATGGTAGACTTGGCAGTGCTGGGTTAAACCATTGCACTCAGTGTTATCTTGAAGATCTTCTTCAATCTGAACAGTTCTGTGTTTCTATGATCTCTCACCTCCTCCTCCTCCTTTTGTCTGCTGGCACCAGCAGTCACATAGCTCATGTGAACAAGGTCACAGAGGTGTGAACGCTGAAAACTGCTTCTGCTGTGCTGGGTTAGATGCCTAGGGCTCTCTTATTAGCCTGAATTTATTTCAAAAGAGCTGCTTGTTCTTTAGTGGCCTTGTTCTGCCAGAGCAAGTAACTTCAATTCTTTAGTAACATGGCACAAGGGGCATCTCTGGACTATGAAGTTCAGACACCTCCATTCATGTCAGACCACTAAAACACTTTAGGAAAATCTCCAAAGCCTTGTGTTGAAGGAGGAAGAAAGGAGCGGGAGTGCATCTTGAGGAGGGAAGCTCTGCTAAAAGGAGGTTGGATACAGCTCCTGCTGCCTGTGTGCACTTTAGCTGCAATTTGCCTTTTGAGCTATGAGGGTATGCTTGTGATGTGCCGTTGAAGGCCATGGCAGCAGCCCTCTTCAGCCTCTAATGATGGTAACCACGGATGAGATGAAGCTGTTTGATTAACTAGATAATAAATACACAGAAATTTGTCCTTCAGAGCTGCTGTCCCTGAACTTTCCAAGGCAGCAAACTTCAAAACGCCAAATTTGAAGCAACTGGACTAGTAAGTATTTCCTAGCAGAGATTTTTTTTCTCTGTCTTCAGACTTTAATGGAACTGAAGCCCAAACTGCTGTGCTTTAAAATGCACAACTTTCCTAGTAGCACAGCTGCTGTTGGGATGTATGTATTCTAAGACTGTTTTTCAAAAACAAATGCAATGTTTTCTAGCTGTGACTGCTGGTACCCTAATGTACCTTCAAAGGCAACCAAACCGTCTATCTTCAAGGAGAAAAAGCTATCACACACACATAAAGGTCTCTATTAGTGTTTGTTTTTCTGTTTTTCTTATAAATATTGTAATTTTTCTTCTTTTCATCATATAAAATTGTGATAAATGAGAATGAAGCATATGGTTTTCCTCTGTATATGATGAATATTAGCAAAGCAGAGTACAAAGCATCAGTCTCACAGGTGATGGACTAGCGAAAATCACAAGGATTTAAATAAGGAACTAGTTACAGCAGATATAGTAGACTGGAATATTTTCCTATTTATCTCCAGACATGAATAATTTAACACAAATCACAGGAGCAATTTCAGATTTTAAGTCATGTTATGAAGATCTAGATGTTACCCAGCACTGAGATATAATGATAGAGTTAGAAGTACTTGCAGTAACGAAAATTAGAGAATACTCTTTTGTTGTAAAAATACATAGCTTTCCTCTGTGACTCTGTTCTTTGCAAAACATTTAAAGAAATGATGTGTGTGATACTCTGCTGGTTTTAGAGCTTAAATGTCAGCGAAAAACACATTTTGTAAAAGAATGGACTGACTAAGCCTCTGGCCAGGTAAATAATTAAACTCAGAGTAACCCCAAACAGTGCTTACTTAACTCTCCTGGCAAACATGATGACTTCTACCTCTGATTCTCTTTCCAGTCTTACAGGGTTGCTGGAAGAATTCCCTTTCCTGACATGCAGAGATGTACATAAAACACACCTGCACAGCTTCAGCAGTTTTAATCTTGCCATAATGTATTCCTAACAGCAAAGTGCTGTTAGGGGAGGTTGTGTAGTTATCAGCAGCACCACATGGTGTCTGTAGTGCTAAAGAAAAGAATTCATATGAAATACAGCTTGAAACATTTTAACAGTGATGTTTTTTTTTTTTTGAAACCTGACCACAGTTGCACAGTGACAAAGAAGGAGGAAGCAATGAAAGTAATACAACATTTGCTGCTTTCTAATAGGAGAATTACAGGAAAGTGTCCAGGGATGAAAACTTAGAAACATTGAAAGATAGGGCTTGGAGGGATCTCAAAGTGTCAGCTGGTGCTTCAGCTGTATCTATGTCATTCCTGGCAAGTATTTGAGAAAAAAGCTCATCTCTCATGAGTCGTGGGAGAAGATGATATAAAAATAAGATTTCCCCACCTCTTCAAGAAAATTCTTCCAGGGTTTCACTAGACTTAGCACTGGATTTTAATTTTTTTTTTTTTAATTCAGTCTTTCTTGCTCAGTGTCCCATCACTGTGGACTTTGAGACCAAATCTTCCCTTTACTATCTCACTATGCTCCTGTGAATTTTGTCCAGTTGGTCCACACCTTTCTTGAAGTACAGTGCCTCAGACTGAACTCAATTCTTCGAAGGAGACCTTATCATCCCTGAGCAGAGCAGAGGTACTGACTTTTGTACTTTGCTGGTTCAACATATATGTTTCATTTTAGGGTGGTATTTGCATTTTCTTAGTATTTTTAATTTTTATTCAGCTTTCCACTTTTAAAAAATCTCCCTTCTCTTTTTCTGTGTAACAGAAAAAAAATTGTTTCTTGTCCAGTTACTTTTTCTGGATCAAATGAAGTACCTCACTGTCCCTGCACCATGACTTGCCAGAGCTTTATCTCCAAATTTTAAGGATATGATTAACTCTAATCTTTACAATTAGAGCTGTTCTCACAGTGGTCATGTCTTCCGATCCTGACCACTAGTGATGATATTAAAGATATCTGAATGCAGCTGAGACCTCTGCAGGACTTCACTCAGTGCAGTCCTCCCTTCTCACAGTCAATCACTCACAGCTGCTCTCAGGGGATGACTTTCCACTCACTCTCCAATAGTTTAATCTAGGCTAGATTTACCTAGTCTGATGGTGGATTAATTAGAGCTGATTGCAATTTGTTTCCTGGTTTGATTGTTTGTTTGGGTTTTGGTTGGTTTTTGTTTGTTCTTTGTTTTTTGCTAGAGAGTTACAAACAGTTTGTTGGATCGTGACTGGCATTTTCTCAGGTTAACTGAAATTTAGCTACAGGGGTTTTTGATTCTCTGGTCCTTCCTTTTAAATTTTTTAAAGACAAGTCTCTTATGAGTTGATGAATACTACATTTCTCTTTGAATAACTAAAAATAATTGTTAGTGGTGCAGAGAATTATTATCCAACCTTTTTTAGGTATTGTGGGATGAAGTCATCAGAACCAATTGAATCAAGTATATTAAATACTTGAAGATGAGGTCTTTCTTTTCTGCCACATATCAATTATGCTACCTTACTTGATAGTGCTCTTTTTAATGAAGAATATCTTAGTGAAAATCATTATCTTATTCTTCCCTTTAACTTTTTTTTTTGTGTTCTTTGTGTTAACTGCAGCTCATTCTATTCCTTGCCTTTCCAACCAGTTGTGCTACAACTCTGTGTTAATGCCTGGTAGCTCAGCCTTTCTTTTTGTTTTTGCCTTATAACTGAACTCCATGATTGCTAATTTTTTTGTCAAAATGATCTTATACTATACTTCCTATGTCCCTCCACAACTGGTAATTAATGCCTGGCCTCAGTAACAATTAATTATTATCCTTGTTCCCTTCTAATTTTTTCCTTTAGCACTGGCAGAAGGTGTTATAAGGAAATGCTCAGAGTTTAATGGTGTTTGCATTTCTGAAATCTGTAATTCTGCCTTTTCTTTCATTTCTCCTACCCTAAGGATCATGAACTTCATCCTTTAATTCTCACCTCATTTACCTTCTACTTTGAGAGAGGCATTTTCTGCTCTTTATCAGAACTGTACATGACAAACCATCCCATCTAGTTTCTCTCTCCATCTATTGATCAGATTATTACCAGTACCCTTCATGAGCTGGAAGGGAAGTCTGTACTGAATGTCTAGTGTGTATCTGAGTAATATCCACTAACATCAACGTGTAACATGAGGGATGTTTCTCAAAAAGCTTACAAAAAAAATCTCCATGCACCTGATCTTCTTTATGTGTTCATCAGCATCATGAAATATCTATTTTTCTCTTTATTAATCACCACCAAGAAACTTTCAGCAGAATGCACTCCCAACCGAATCAACGTATTTGTACGCATCCTGGACTTAAAGGGCAAAGTTTGCTTCCTTTTTGACTTACCTCTAATTTCTGAACAAGTTATTCCTTTGTGGAATGATATTTGTTCACATAGGTCATCTCACCAATTCTCTGTCAAGACATGGCCGTGCGCAAGTTCAGGCACAAAGGACTAAACCTGCAGGAAAACAGGAATGGCTGACACAGGCTGAAGGCCTGTTACAAAATATGTATCTTAATCCCAGGTTAGATTTTGACTCAGCCTCTGTTCCAAATCATAGTTTGGTATCCTAATTCTCCTCTACATTTCTGGTTTGCGTTGGCACTTTAACGCACTTCTCCTATTTAACAAGACTCTCAGTATAACTGCTATTCAAAAAGAAATTTATCCCTCATTCGGAAATACACTTGGACTTAATGAACAAATTATTTGCATGGACAGTTCACATTATTTAAGGCCTGTGCAAGTCTATTTGAGATGTGCAATCATTTAAATTATAAGTAAGGAATAAAAGTGAAGTGAAACATGATCCTTCCATTCTTAATTCCTGTAAATAGCATGTGTATCCTCTTGATCCATGCTAAGAGATGCAGAGCAAGGTCTGCAGATTTACAGCAGGATTTTTACTCCTTCATGAATAATAATAAAAGTATTTGTGTTTTTAGTGAGCTGCTGGTTGAATGATTTTCTTGCTGATCCTTTTAAGATACATATTTCCTTTTGGGGTTCATCTGTCTTTTGGGGGTTCTTCTTTGATACCTGAAAGATAAAGATTCAAGACTCATTATCAAAATTTTTGCAAAAATAGATTATTTAATCAGCCACCTACATCACATTCACAGCTGAAAGCTTGACTTTGGAGTAGTGTGAAAATAGTAATGAGGAGAATTATAATAAGAAAAGAAATCACTGACAATAAAGCTTGACTAGAAAAATTCCCAAAAGTCAAGCTGCTAAGTTCTACCTGTCATACTCCACTGCCTTTTTAGGGAGACTTTTAGTCTTTAAAATATTTTCAAGCGTTGAAATTAAAGAGTAGGCCAGTGTCCTTTACAGTGACAGACACAGTATGTATCAAGCCATCATCTGACCTCCCTCCCGCCATCGGTGGGGACATGAGTTGCGTGTAGTAATGACTTTCAAATTCTGAGATTTTTGAAGAAACACTGAAATCACCTAGAGGGGTATGGAAATGTTGTTGTCACCCTTGGAAGATGTTTGCATATGCCATCGTTTTTGATCAGATCGAAGTGCATGGCCTTTATTAGTTTATTGCAGCTTTACCTGCAGGCAGCAGTGAAAAATCCCACATCATACATTATGTTTCCAGCATAAACCCATCCTTAACAAACAAAACGTGAAACAAAGATGTATCACAGGAAACAACTATTCTCGTCTCAGAGGCGACCTCTGGGAAGCAAAAACCACATTGCAATTGTTAGTGATAAAAATCTGTGTTCTCTGCCCTTGACTAGTTCCCATGGGCCACGAATACACCAGACAGCAGTTGCTGGGAATTGATTGTCCTGGCAGCAGCAGGGGGCAAGAAGGACATTTCTGTAATGGTTATGGCATGAAATGGATGGGCTCTGACTACTTCAAACTGCTTTTAGATGGTCTTTTATGTCTGAACTGAGGCGCTGAAAGACTCAAGGCTCTACTGAGTGGTCACTGTTTCATGCCTTTATACATCCTGCAGTGCAGCAGAGCCATTGTCAAATATTAGACTGTAAGGGAACATTTATGAAACCAACCCATCAACCAGACACAACTATCAGCACACAGTGGCCCAGGACACCTGAATCAAAGTACTTCAAAGAAGAAGCATAAGTATTTTAAACAAAACAAAACAAAACAAAACAAAACAAAAACCAAACCAAAACAAAACAAAAAAGACAACCTTTTCAGCCTGAGATGATGCCCAAATCCTTGTTTTGATAAAGACCCTTAAGTTTTGAATAATGGAAACAGAAGACCTTGAGTGCAGGGGCATCAAGATAATTACATACCCACACCAAATCAGTTATGCAGCTTGGAAATGTTTTGTTCGCTCTCTGTTTCCAGAATTATAACATACAAAATCAAAGTCTCTCTCTATTCTTATATAAATGAAAGCAATAAATTTCTAACAAATCAACACAGTGCTCATAGAAAGCAAACACAGCTGGCTTATATCTCCTGGTTTTTCAATGTGTTATGTGTACTCTATCGTTCATGCCAATAGAATCCCACTACTTTTCAGAACTGAATTCACCTGCTGTAAAATTTGCAGTCTGGTGTATCTCACACCATATTAAGAATAATATATTTTCCATAAATTCATATGCCTTTTAATTGTTGATTTAAATGAAGGTCTCATATAAAAACTGCACCGTGGCAAAATAATACCAGGGTATTTTTAGCTTTCATATTTTATGAACACTTCTCTCACATTTCTGCTTGAATGGTATCACTCTGCTTTCCAGAGGCAAATATACACCGATGGAACTTTGGTTGGGACCCATCTTCACAGAGTCTGGATGGACAGATGGCACACTCTGCTGGCAGCACCCTTCCCAGGATTCTAAAATAATGCTGTGAGGAGCAAAGCAATTTCAAAATTACTAACTGCAAGGGTGTTCAGTATTCATTGCTCATTGTCACCATCATAGTGATTCAGAAGTTGTTTATAGCTATTTTTTAATATTTTAAATTAGATTAACTTACAGGTACAAAACACATATTTAAAACACTTTGGATATTTAAGATACATGGTTAAAATACATAGTTTGCATATAAGCAGATCTTTCAGGATTTTGGGGATACAATGTGGTCAGCAGAAAGACTTCCCTTATTGTTACAATGCTCAAATCTGACTCACTTGGGCAATTTAACTCCAAAGTGACTGGATGTAACTCACATACAGTTTTACAAAATGTTTATCTGTCTTCCTGAGGCTGAGAAGATTGATTTTTATCAGGACTTTAACTTGCCCATATAGGACATGTTCTGTTTGAACCACAAAGAACTGAAAATAGAGTCACCTACACTTCAGAATGCCTCAGAGTGAAGACTTGCTCCACCAAAAAGTAGCCAAGTGGACTAGGATAGTAATTTAAACTTCGTGAGACAAGATAAAAATGACTGCACTAGGAAGAATTCAAGGTAATCCAGTCAGCAGGTGGGGATTTGGTCCTGGTGTAACTCATACTGATTCAATTTATTTAAGCTGCATACCCTCCATGTGTTTACAGTCTTCCCCACTTCCTAGCAGGTCTTAATGCTGTCCCAGAGATTGCTTACTCAGCTGTGTATCAGTCTGTGCTTCATCTTTATCCTGCAGCTTGGTCTGAGCTTGCACTTGGATGTGAGAGATTTTCAGGGATGCTGTCATGGAATCATTGATCCTCTCTACCTAACAGCTCACATTTTGCCTCAAGAACCTTCCTCTCCTTCCCCTTCCCCTTCCCCTGCTGTCTTTGTCATTCAATCCTCTGACAACCAGCTTTAGCCCAGGGTGCTTTGGGAGACATCTCAAGAAGAAAGTCCACCAGTTTTGTACTAAGCAATCAAATCCACAGACATCACAAATTTAGCCATAGGTGCCTGAAAAAATGATTCTTCTGCCACCATTGGCTGTGTTTTTCTATAATCACAGGCCAAAAGAAGGTGTTTTTTTCAATTCAAAAGGGCTCCTCTTGGGTGAGGAAAGAAGTTTTGCTTTGGTTCCTTCTTCCCAGAATATACTTTCCCCAGAAGATTCTGAGGTGAATAAGCTGGCAGTGGAACTACTCTGTGGCACATTTTTGTGCCTCTTGATGTTCTCCAGTTCATCATTTTGCCCATGAGATAGTGATATGTACCTCAGGGTGGTGAGCTGTCTTCTCCATGGGCATGTGTGCGTTTTGTTTCTTTACAAAAACCTTACCATCTGAGACCTATTGCAGTGAACTACAGGATCCCATAGTCAGTGAATTTCAAGCTCCATTCTGGTTTCCCAGTGGGTTTTACTTTTATTTCTGGGATGTATCACTTGGAATTTCACTTCAGACTAGCTACCATGTCATACCTCTATAAACAATCACTAAAAAACCAACTCATAGATATAATCATTAATTGCCATATGTGATATTAAATGACAAAATATCTCTCTGCTATGAAGTAAATATTAAAAAGAAACCTACGTTTTGAAGTTGAAATTTATATTTTGCTTTTGAATTTTTAACCTATTTTGCTATTTTTTTCAGCCTTCTCAATGCAACAGCACCAGGACCTTATCAGACTCTAGGCTGTGCTGCTGCACTTCAATACTTCTGAAGTTTTGGTCTTTTGCTCTAGCTTATTTTGAGTCCCATAATGAGTTATGTCCTACCCTCACTGTAAAACATAACAGAATACATTCCATTCATAACTAAAATCCTAACTTTTTCTCAAGCCATCTTGAAAATTTAGACCTATAGCCCAAGAAATTTCACAGCAGACAGACATCATGCAGTCAAATGGATCCTTGATGTTCCATGATAGCAATACCAACACATTAATTCGGTTTAATGATGAATAGTTGCTCTTTGAAATATTTGTGTGGGGTTTTTTACATTAATTCGGTTTAATGATGAATAGTTGTTCTTTGAAATATTTGTGTGGGGTTTTTTCAGTGAATATTATTTATATCATAAATACCACCAACATACATATTTTTAATTGGATAATTAGCACTTTTATTGATGAGAGTTGTCTCTACTCTTGCCACAGAATTTTTTTCCTCACATGAATCTCAGACAAGTTCTGTAAGAAACAGAGGCATCACTGGCTTGATTTTGTGAGTTGTTGAGCACTTGATTTCAATGAGAATTGCAAGCCCTTACCCCTCTGGAAGAGGGGAAGTGAAGTGGATTTTGACAGACTTTGGCCAGCTAGGGAGACAGATTGGCAGCGTCCCTTGGGAGACAGTCTTGATGGGCAAAAGAGTCCTGGAAGGCTGGACATTATTCAAGAAGGAAATCCTAAAAGTGCAGGAGCAGGCTGACCCCATGTGTTGAAAATCGAGCCATCAGGGAAGAAGCCCAGCCTAGCTGAACAGAGAGTTTTGGCTGGAACTCTTCCTGAGCTCAAAGACAGATATGGGTACAAGAACGGAGCTCACATAGTCCGTGGGGAAATGCCCAGAGACTCACTGCAACACAGACACATGCACAAATCTATGGGCCCAGGTGGGATCCACCCAAGGGTACTGAGGGAGCTGGTAGAAGTGCTCACTGAGCCACTTTCCATCACTTACCAGTGATCCTGGCTAATTGGGGAGGTCCCATGACACCCATTCCATCATTTACCAGTGATCCTGGCTAACTGGGGAGGTCCCATGACTCCCAGCTACAAGAGGGGTTAGAAGAAGGATCCAGGAAACGACAGGCCTGTCAGTCTGACCTCATTTCTGGGAAAGGTCATGGAGCAGATCATCTTGAGTGCCTTCATATGGCATGTACAGGGGAAGGGGGAGGATCAGGCCCAGCCAGCATGGGTTTGTGAAAGGCAGGTCCTGCTTGACCAACCTGTTCTTCTATGACAAGGTGACCATCCTAGTGGATGAGGGAAAGTCTGTGAATATGTCTCTTTGACTTCAGTAAAAGATTTGACACCATCGGGAGATGGTATCAGCTTTCCCCTGGAGAAAATAGTCTGGAGAAAAGAAGGCTCAGGAGTGACCTTATCGCTGTCTGTGAAGGCAGTTGTTGCAAGGTAGTGGTTGGTCTCTTATCCCAAATAACGAATGATAAGGCAAGAGGAAATATCCTCAAGTTGCATGAGGGGAGATTTAGATTGGATGTTAGGAAAAATTTCTTCATGGAAAGGATTGTTAGGCACCAGAACAAGCTTCCCAGGGAAGTAGTGGAATCACCATCCCTAGAGGTATTTCAAAGATGGGTAGATGTGGCACCTAGGGACATGGAGCAGTAGGGGACTAGGCAGTGTTAGGTTTGTTTGACAATCCTAAAGGTCCTTTCCATTCTAAGCAATTCTGTGATTCCACTTTTTTCTGCCACTAGCTGAAATGCATAAGGCATTTTAATATGAAAGAAACAAATTATGCAGGATGAGAGAAGTTAGACAAGTTAATTGCATCCTTCAGTTTGTAGCATCCACGTAGGTCCTAATTAAGCAAACAAGCTTCTTTCTGGAGGCTGTATTGTGAGGGCTGGTCTCACGTGATACTTTGAGTAAAATGCTTAAATGATTTGAAGACTTTTGTACTAGTGGTTGGAGCTCAGCTCATTTTCACCTGCAGACCTCCCCACTAAATATGAAGGCCGCTGAAGTATCTGAGGTGAGGACAGTTTTCATAATTATATTCAAATGTGAATATTTAATAAAATCTTAGGAGTACTTAACAAGAATTACAGCAGAAGCAGGGACTTGCTGTCTTACTTTCCAGGGTCCGTATTCCCATCTAGAAGAGACCCCATGCAGTGCATCTGCCTTACTGGTGTGCTCAACTAACACTGGAAAGTGGCCTTGTAAAACACCAACTTTTTCTGAACTTTCTCAGTTGTCACTTTCCTTTCCTGACATATTTAAGTGAAATTACTATGCTAAGTCTTTTTGCACTGGAAGTTGCTGTTACTTAGTTTTTGTTAGAAGTGCAATGTGCTGAATGTGCTTTGTTCAGTTAGCATAATGTCTGCCCTCCTGTGCGTAGCATATTTAAGATTCCAGACCACACTGACCTGAGGTTTCCCACACATTGCAAAAGTCACAAAAGCCCTAGGTTGAATTTATTTCCTGTAAGGTATATATAGACCATTCCCGAGGAGTTACGTTGCCCAATGTGACTCGTTTCATCTTCTTGCAGGACAAGATGAAACCAAACTACACTAATTATGTGTGCTACTGAGAAAATTACAGGGTTTGTTAAACTGAAGGATTCAAAGCAGGAATCATAATTTTTACCTTCTAATAAGCAATTAGCAAATAATGGTGATATATTTAACAAAATGTTTTGTATGTGAAGGAAATTAATTGCTACGTTGAGAGTGATTTAATGCAATGACTTATGTAAAGAAATTTCCTTAACTACAGCTAAAGAACAGATGGGGGTCTTGCTGCCTCCTCCTCTCTTTTCAGTCTTGCAGCTCAAAGAAGACTGATGCTCCCCTTCAAACTATCAGCTGGGTCGCCTATGGCCTTTCATCCCAACACAATTGTGTTGCCACACTGAACTGTGGGACCAAGTGTTTTACTGAACTCGGATCCTGGGTAACCTGATAAAGCAACCTGACAAAGTAATCTCAGAGGCCAGGACTGGAATAATTTGTTATCTGTATGACAATTTATGTGGCTGCAGAGTTGCCATTCATGCCTCAGATCTGTTTAACAGATGGAATTTAGGGGGAAGTAATGCCCCAGCCGCCTGCATCCTTCTCTCTATCCAGCCATCCAAAGTACTTCTTTAGATTTGTAAAGCCAGAATTAAAAAATTTGCCTGTGTTTCCAGACTAAATTTTGGGTTTTTGGAAAAGGAACATTCAAATGCTCTTCATTGCTGTTATTGACATCCATATTACACTAGTCACCATTTTTTTAAAGCTAAAATGTGAACAATCTAAGCAGGTAAGAAAACTTCAGAATAAATGGATCACCTCAAACACCTATGATCTCTGTGGTTTTGTGTTTTTCTCTAACATGGAGGAACGCAAAGTTATTAATTTGTAAAAAGGAGCTTATTAAAATGTAATATTGAAAATACAATTTGCCACTAAGGAGAAAATCAAAGAGAAGGGAAACAAAGCACAGAGGAACATAAAACTGTGATGTACTTATTGAACCATTAAAAGCAAGTCCTCTGAAACTGCCTACAATGTTAAATGTTTTCCTTGACAGTGCTAATTTGCTGCAGAGATAATGGGGTGCGAGACCCCTTATGGAGTACTTGTGTACTGGGATGGGCTGCATAGAAGAATGGTGGTGAGAAAATTGAGGGAAGTGATCTTACCCTGTGTTGGCAATGGTCCTCCTTCATGTGGAAATTTGAACTAAAAACCCTCTCCAGTCAATACTTTTGTTACTGTGTATGTGTATATGTTACATTGCATATATGTATAGGTATATATTTTACAGCACATCCTCACTTGTGCTGCCCTGCCCTCACTGGACCTAGCTGGAATAGTTAGTCTGTGCAAAACACTTGAAATAGTTTCACAAGCTTGTCTGTAATATCAGGTTTTCATATCCACAAAAATCTAAATTTTTATGCCAGAATACATTTTTCATCAAAATTCTGTTTCTATTTTGTTCTAAATTCAACTCAGAATAAAAAAGCAGTTTTGAAAAGCTGATATGGAATGGAATCAACATCCTCAGGTTAGTGTTCTTTTACTTGTCATATTGGTAGTTCTGGAATATTAGATTTCAGAATTTGGTTGTTGTGTTAATGCTAGTGTTTTATTCCTCCTTTTCTTTGCATTATTTTACTTAGTTTTCAAGGTTTTTGTAGTAAACGCTACCAGTTTACAAAGCTCAAAGCAAAGTTACGTTGCTATAGAGATACTGCTATAACAGTAATACCTTATTATGTATTAAGAGAATAGCATATTACACTCCCTGAGAGGAAGACACATACAAATTCTGACAAATGCAAACGGCAGTGCAACATGAATATTTAAACAGAGACAGAAAACATAAAAAATATCCAACAACATCTGTTTCAGAAGAATTTTAGGTATACAGAGTGAAACACTGAACATTAAAGAAACATTGCTGTTGATGCTATTTTAAAGTTTATGTAATTTATGTACTGTGAACATTGATGTTACGGTCATGATGGCGTGAAATTAAAAAGTGAGAGAGAAAAAGTAAAGGATTCATTTATCCATAACCAGCATCTGCAGTGAATATCAACATTTAATAGAGTCTCTGTGGATAGGTGAGCACCTCAGGATAGATGCTGAAAAACTTGGATATTCTGAACTGCTTGGTTAAGGACTTCCAATGGAATGGCAGACAACTATGAAATGGAAGACCTATGAAATGGGCATAGCAAAAGGCAGATGGGGACAGAAAACACCCTGTACTCTAAACCTGGTCCAAAATAAGCAGTTCCACACAGCCAAGATTGGCAGCTTCAGTAGTCACCACAACTAGAGACCTGTCTGAAAATTTGTGCTGGAAAAGGAAGGCATGGTGGTGGTGTTAGGAAGCCCTTTCCAAATCATCACAGAAATGGGTTGCACCATCCTGCCTCTCTGAATTTAGCTGGCTCACCCAAATGCTGGAAATGTTTTTTGTTGTCATAAAATCTTCATGACCTGTGCACATCTGTGGAGCAGAAAAACCTGTTTTATTTACCCCTCCTCCTTGACTTTCCTGGAGTGCAGCACTCAATAAAACCCTGTGTCACCAGGTCACTTTTATGGCTTCTGGGCCATCACTGCATATGTGACCCTAGGGGAAAATTCGTCTGGTTTTGGAAGCTATTTTTGAAAGCTGTTTCACAGCACAAGTCATATACTGAGTATTTAAATTAGCTTCACAGGAAATGTGAAGGAATGAAACAAAATCACTGACAGTATTTTAGGTACAGAAAGGTACAGATAATTTTTACTATGGTTATTAATTTTTATGGATTCTCCAAAACACAAAACTATTGGCTGTCTCAGTGACCACAAACAGAAACAGGGGAACAAGGTCTTCCTGATTGTTACCCCCTCATGAGTCTTGGGTGTCTGGCTCTTCTGCTTGACTGTTTTCCTGCTAGTTTAGGTGACTCAGGCTGGAAAGCGCAGCAGCAATGCCACTGGGAAATTACACTGCAGCTGAGGGTTAGTATCCAGAGACCTCTAGTCTACAGAGTGTGACAGCCTTCTTGTTAGCAATGGTTTATTGTATTCCCTGATCACCACACAAGTTCTGTTCAGTAGGTTGGTAAAAAGTGAGAAAGGGCATAATTTTCCAATTAAAGTCAACACGTGTCAGACTATAAGCTCTTCAAAGCAGGGGCATGGTGACACACTGGAGGGGTCATTCTGGCTGGAGCCATGCCTCATACTGTAGTACAAATAATGGAAACATAAAATGTACAGTGCTGTCCAAATGGAGAGGCCAAGAACAATACAGATTCATTTTTATTTCCAGATGAATGAGATCTCTGTTCAAAAAAATCCAAACTGGATGTGAATCCTGCCTTTCTTCTTCTTCCACTTTGGGACATCTGTTCATACACATAACCAATGCTATTGTACAGCTCACATCCCCTGCTTCTAGCAGTGCCATGTAAAAAACCCACAACTGGAGGGCGTTGTTTAAGTAATGATCAGCTTAGGTCCTCTTCCATGCAACTGCACATGCACAGTTGCAGAAGAAGGAAAGCTCCTCGTCCAGTGTGGATCATGTGGCTGTGCTCAGCAGGTGACCTCAACAGCTCCAGAGGCTGGCTGCTGCCCAGGCAGCTCAATGCACCACCAGCTCATCCACACCACAGCCATCCTTGTAAGGGATTAGTTGTTAGTTCATCTCACCAACATCACTGATGGACAGTATTTTAGGAAAACCCGAAGCACTTCTGAGAAGTGGAAAGGAAGTTCCCATGGCTATTTATCACCTTCTCTGACCCCTTCATGTGGCTTCGTGTAACTACTTCAGAGAACTTTGTTATTAACTTTCAGTATTATTCAGTGGTTTCGGCTTTTCCTTGTTTCTTGTGTGAGATTAAGTTTATATTTAATTACCTAATGTATTATTCACCTTCTAAGCCTTAGAGCAATCATGTTTCACTTTATTAATCTCCCTTCAACACTCCTTCCTGCCTCCAGCTTGGTGTATTGAGTTCCACAGCGATACCCTAAATAAGCCAGTTCCTTACACTCACACTGAAGCCACTTTTTGTTCCTATGATGTTCTGCTCTATTTAAGACAGTGCACTTTGTATGCTCATTTTTCCTGAGGCTTTTTGTCTTTAGCACTCTCCCTTGAAGTTGTTGGGATGTGTTTTATGGAGGAGGAAATGACTTTGCAAAATATTTCAATTGCAAGTGAAAAAAGCTCCAAAGTTTCAGAGAATCAGAAAAGCCTCTATAAGCAACCATGGCACTCTTGGTTATTTCTGAAGGGAGAACATTTGCCAGGGCTGTGACCCTGTTCTGGGACTTCTTCCCAAGCCCCAGGAGCTGGGGCAACTGTGGTTGTTGTTGTTTTGAGTTTTTGTGTGAGTATTGGATATGCTGAGGAGTTTCTACCAAGACAAGAATCTTTTCATGTCTAACTTTGGGCTCCCATGAATACCTCTCTCATTACTGATGAAGGCATGGCCTTGACAACCAGGGTGGTGAGGATGCTTAATCAAACAAACAATTATTAATCAGCCAGTCATGCTTGAGAAGACAGCTGCATGATACATCCTCAAGGTGACTTGTCTCCTGGTGAGACTCCTCAGTGAAAGGGGTCTCCTGGTGGTCCATTTGCAGCCCAGTCCTCCATAATGTCCTCCTTTGGGTAACTGGATGGGATTTTCTCATACCAGTCCCACAGAAAGTTGAGCGACTTGTAATGAATTTAGAAATAGAAAAATGTATTCACTAATTTGCAATTTCATATGGTGAGTTTGCAGATGGAATGGGATTTGGACTCAGGATTTTTGTGAGAACTGTGTTATTAAGCATTAGGAACCTGGCTCCAAACATCAGCAAAAATACCAGGGTTTCTAATTGCAGCAGAAATAGCCCTGCCCAATCAATGGAAAAAAGAACAATCAGAAATGCAACTGCTTTCTAAAAATGGTGTAGTGAAACCACAGCATCAAAGAAAAGTCCTTCAGCAGTTTTAAATTGGACTGAGTGCTGAAATGGCTATTCCTTGCTGACAGCGATACTGATTTAGAAACATAAGCACATTGTAAACCACCAGATTTTGACTATGGAATCAGTCAGCTGTATCCTAATGGCATTTTGTCCTTTATTCTTCAAATCAACTAGCATTCACATATGTGCCCTGAGGAGGCAGCAAGCAATTTCAGACTTCTAAGTTTCTGCAAATTTTGCACACAGATTTTTATTGCAGGGGATGAGGGGTCATACTTGAAGAAGTTCACATTGGAAATGTTAAATTTAATACATGCACAGCAGGTAATAGAACTAGTGCTAGCTTTGGGAAGGCTTAGATACCTCAATTGGAGAGTGTGGGTCTAGTGGGTCAGAATAGCTCTGATTCTCCAGCAGATTATTTTATTTTGAATCAATCCACCTTAAATTAGTAGCAAAATCTTGCAATTCCTACCTCTGTATTTTTCAGGGTCACTCCTACATGTTCAACATGAGCAGTCACAGTGAGGGCTTGGCTACCATGACACAGAGTCAGACAGATACTGAAGGGCAAAATAAGCTAGAGGACACAGTGAATTCTGGGGGAAGGGGCAAGGGTTATGCCAATCAATGGTCTTTATGCATTTGCTGAGGTAGACTGAAATTAGAGCACCTTTCCCTGACAGACCTGTGAGCCTATTACTCAGTGTTGCAACTAGTACTCTTGTTACTATTCTCACCTCCTTACTGATCTGAAACTTTTCCA
Organism: Oriolus oriolus; assembly: GCA_013400235.1. Classification (NCBI taxonomy): domain Eukaryota; kingdom Metazoa; phylum Chordata; class Aves; order Passeriformes; family Corvidae; genus Oriolus; species Oriolus oriolus. The sequence continues at coordinate 2,924,916 of VXBT01001127.1, read as the reverse complement.
GAGAGTGCAGCCCAGGCACCAGTACAGGCTGAGGGCTGACCTGCTGGAAAGCAGCTCTGTGGAGAAGGACCTGGGGATCCTGGTGGACAACAAGCTGTTCATGAGCCAGCAGAGCCCTTGTGACCAGGAAGGCCAGTGGTACCCTGGGGTGCATTAGCAAGATGAAGAAGGTGATCCTGCCCTTCTGCTCAGTCCTACTGAGGCTGTGCCTGAAGTGTGGAGCATGTCCAGTGAAGGCTACAAAGATGATTAAGGTGCTGGAACATCTTTCTTATGAGGAAAGGCTGAAAGAGTTGGGCCTGTTAAAATTCGGGAAGGGATGACTGAGAGAGGACTTTATCCATGTCTATCAGTATCTGAAGGGAGGGTGCCAAGAGGATGGACCAGGCTCTTCTTGGTGGTGCCAGGCAATAGGACATGAGGCAAAGGGCAGAAACCAATGCACAGGAAGCTTTGCCTGAATGAGGGTGAACTTGTTTACTGATAAAAGTAACCAGAGCATCTGGAAGACCATACGTCTCTGTGGTCGCTGCTGAGGTCAAACGAAGATGGGCTGTGGTGGTGGTGGTTGGACATCAAGTCAAGATGATCAAAATTCAAGAGTGTTCTGTAATCCAAGCACAGGATGGCAACAGTCAGACACGGCACTCACAATAAAGATACCACCAGGCTTTGCACAGTAATGATAAAGGATGACACTAACACACCAAAGAAGACTTGAAGTGAAAGGACACATGGTAGCTGAGAAAGAGGGTTCCCCATTCAGCAATGTTTGGGGTTTACCATCCATCAGCTGGAACAAGAAAATTAAGATGTTGAAGATATTCCTGAGATAAATGTTTTTCAGTTGACTAGAACCATATTTAGGCCAAATCACTGGTATCAAAGCAACTTGTTTCAATTTTAATAGGTTTTAAAATGTGGCTTTTAAAGTATAAATCAACTGTGCTGTATAAGCAAGTAGTTCTCAAGTGGAAAATGAGAACTTTCCCTTGGAAAAGGGTCAATACATTACATTCAGATGTATTCTCCATTTTTTTAGGTTACAGGATTCTCAGGAACAATTTAGTTTTCAGTAAATGTACATTTTACTATGAAAAAAAATCATAGTCGGGAAATTGCTAGTCACATCCCGAGACAATTATACAACCACAATATTAAAACATGAAGCCATTTACCATTTTATTAAAGAAATTAAAAGCCAGAGGCAAACAGACAGTACCATATTATAATGTAGGAATATTAGCATTAGAAGGTAGTGGGGGACCCTGTGCAGCATATTGATGGAGATCAGCATGTGCTAATCATATATTAGATACGCAGAGAGGAAATGTGGGTTTATGTTCAAGGTTGTATAACCTGTCAGATTCAAGATTCAGTCTTACCTTAGAAAAGACTTCATGGCTAATTAAATTTAAGATGCAGTACAGAAGGTTAGCAGGTGAAGAGGAGCGGTGTACTGGAAGAGGAGAATATATGAAATTAAATGCCACAGCTTCCTATGAACCCTGAATGATGGGATCAGGTTTGCAATTTTGAGAACAGACATCAAGGGTGCAAAGCTGTCAATAAAATTATCATCTGGATATTTTGTAATCTATAATGATGCTCTGTTCAGGGTGATTGCTCAGGAAGGAATCACATCCCTTTGATAATACTCTATGCTATTTCCCTTTACTGTATACAGGCTGTATACAGATATTTGAAATTATTATTGACTTCAAATAAGTATATATTTGCAATAAGATTTTAATTATTTTAAAATAAGAATGTAGCTGAAATGAAAGTCTTAGAAGTTATTGTAATGCAAAGAGAAGTCCTCCACATATGAACTGATTTGAATTACAAAAATTCAAGCTTCTTCCTTCTTTAACAGCTGCCTTTAACTTTCTTCTAAAAGTATGAAATCTGCAATTTAATTTGCTCACTGCAGAAGTTCAGTTCAGCTGCTGAGGTATTTCAGTACTTGGCAACAAAAACCTAAAAATAACGATTCCATATTAATACAAATTTGGCAAAAAAGCTATCTGGAGAATTGGTGTGATTGCTCTATGACACCTTTGTTTTTTAAATTTTGTCTGCAATACAACATGGTGTGAATAGCAACAGTCCATTCCAGTTTGCTTCTCTTTATTTTTCTTCCCTCCTCACCAAAAAAGATCAAAGTGAGATGCAGGATGGAAGCTGTTCTTTCCCTTTAGAATTTCAGAGAATAATTTTATGGTTTGTTTCCTACCACTAAAAAGATTGGACACGAAGTAATATCCTGTCCAAAGGCGCTGGGAAAATGCTTTCCTGATCTGATCAGCTTTAACTGAAAGGTCCCTATTGTAGCACAAAGTTGCTTCTTTTGTAACATCTCTTTGTTACTTTCTAATCATTTCTTACGGCTTTTCCAATGCATTGATCGCTAATTTATTTTCTTAATTTTCTGCTTCCATTCTTTCTTTTTTATTTTATGTCCTCTGGCTTAAAAAAATGTAAACATAATTGACATTTTGTAAACAGTGCACATAAGATGAATGGTAGTAGCAAATATTTATTAAATACACCCTCTACCCTTTCTTTTCTACTTCATGGGATACAGCTGTCTCTGAATGTACATGTAAATACCCTTAGCACTTCCAGGAGCCATCATGTGCATCAGGGAAATTGACGTTCTTTCCTGCATTCTTCCCTTCTGAGTATTAGTGCTATGTATTCTGTTGTGTTGAAGAGTCAGGAGGCTGTGACACTCAAAAGTAAGCTTTTCCTGGTAGAAGCAAGTAACCCATCTTCCAGTCAATGTTTCATTATTTCCAGTTTCACTATTTCATCTTCTAGTTGAGAAACTTTTTGACATTAACAATACAGACACATTTGCAGTTAATCTGGCACTTCAGCGCAAACATGATGATACAGTTTTCAGGTCCTGATTAGGACAATGAAGCCTAAACATTTGAATTACAGCAGAAATCCTTGCCATAGTCAAGCAAGGGGTGCTCTCACCAGAACAGAAATCTGTAATATTGTTGTATCATTCTGTTCTTGGCTCCTAAAGTGACACGTGTACAATGAAAGAAGATAGCTATGCAAACAACAAAAAATCTAAAATGGTATTAACAATGTATGAAAGTGATGAAGAGACTCTGTAGCCTATTTGAAAGATTACTAAAGTAGAACCACCTTCTGAAGTAACCTTGTTTTCTTTTCTGTTGGAATACCTCATTCTCCACATATACTTCAGCAGTTACCTCTGGCTCTGCATCTCTTTGCTGTCGCCACACTGTCTGGCTGGACCAGCTGCTGGAAGTGGTTGAACCCATTTGGCAAGTTCCAGCAGACGCCAAAGATTATTCACTCCAGAGGATGCAGACAAGCATCTGTGACCTTCGGAGTCCATGGGGTTTAAGGGGCTGGGTCTGCCTCTCAGAAATATGTTGCATACACAAGGAGGATTTAACAGGAAGGCCCTTGAGGACTGCAAAGTTTGATGCAAGGAACAGGAACAGCAGACCAAAGAGACTGGCAGATTTTCTGGGTCTTCCAAAATTGAGAAAACACATTTAGGACACAGGTGGTGAATAAATGAAATCCTCCCAAGAGACAGAACTCCTGCAGGTTCCTTGAAACTAAATCAAGGCAGATTTGTCTCATTAATTCTTATTAGTGGCTGGTTACAGACAGTGTGATTGAGCAGGAAAATGTTAATGGTTACAATGGCTGACTGTGCACTAAATGTAATTGAAAGTTGATGCTGCTTAGGGAGCTGGTTCATGCACTGAAAATCAATATTAAAGTTATTGCATTTTTAAATCAGTTGCTAATTCTTTCTCATAGCCCAAAGTTCTTTAACATCCTAACAGAGTAATTCTAATCAAAAGCATACTGCTTTCTTTTGATAATGGAAATGAAGGAAAGCATTCCTTGTCTACTAAGTTACTTGAATTTGTGTCATTATTGCCGCTTGCTTAGTACGGATGTTCTTTTAGTAATTTGTGTGTCCATCAGCTACTGTATCTTTTTTTTTTTTTTTTTTGCAAAATCTTTTGAACCTGCTGGTCATTTTCAGATAGTTGTGGCAGCAGGATTAAAGATAATCTTGCTCCTAAATGTTTTGTGAAGATTGGTAGTGCTTACATTTTGAAAGCCATGTGAGGTCATAAGGTTTATGTTCACTGCCTGGTCAGGCAGCAAGGCACCACTTGGGACAGGCAAGAGTGGGCACCACCACTTTTTGAGTTCAGTAGCAAAGCAAGAAGAAGAATCATCCCAAGAGAAAGTGGGAAGGAGAGGAAGTAAGTGGAAGGGTGTGTGCTAGGACTTAAGACAGACACATACAAATAAGAGACTTTGTTCTATTATATCCACAGTAAATGGAATTGCTTTGTTTTCTCTGGATAGAGTATTGCAAATGAATTTCAAAATGTAAAATAGAATATATAAAAAAGGTATTTCTGAATATCTACAATACATGCATAACTCATCTTCCCAGTTATTGTTCTTCTCCCCTACTGCCTCTTCCAAAGCCCTTTTCAGTACAGATTAGAGTCACTGAATTAGCTTTTCCAAAAGTAGAGAAAAATACATAAATATATATATATATACACTCATATATATAAGTATATAATAGCTAGCAGTAAATAAGACCAAAAGAATCTGGATTCAGTGGCTTCTTCGTCAAACAGCAAGATTAATCAGAAACACAAGGAGACTTTATAGAAGTCTCCTGCAATTTCAGAATAATGCATTGTGCAACTGTTACCAATTTTGAAATATACAGCATCATGAGAATAATAAAAATTTACTCAGAATTTCATAATGTAAATTAAGGAAAGTCAACTTCTCCTGATTGGGTTCAAAAATGGTTGGTGCTCCGCAGCACCAAGATCTCCTCATCTGTTGAACATAGAGCACAAAGAGCAGAGATGGCCACCAGCTCCCAAAGGCTTCTTCCTTATGCAGCTGACTAGAGATCAGAAGTAGAACTAGAGCCCCATGGTCACACCTGGATTCAGGGAGTTTTCCCTTGTCCCCAGCCCCTTGCATTCAAGGACAGGATCTGAAGATATATTTCAGGCTCCTTCCTCTTTTATCAATCATGAAAAATGATAGCTGGACCTAGGCCCACTGGAGCACTGCACATTCTGTGCTCTAATTGCCTCTCATCTGATTAATTCCCTCTGAAACCGCCACTGTCTTCAAGACAGAGTTAAGGCTACGAACCCACTCCTTTTTAGTATAGTGATATGAATCAAATTGTATTAATGAATTAACTCTACTGTGTAGGAGAGCTGTGGGTTACACATTATTGTGATTTGTTTCTTGTTCTAAGAAGATACAGCAGCTTACCTTTTAATTGCATGCCTGCGTTATTTTTGGAAATAGTTTTTTGCTCTGTCAGTCACATTCTCTTGGTCTACCAGCAGAGTGTGCTGACTCACAAGAACAGCATTTTTCAAGTAAAAGGCTGAGAGGAGATTTGGAATAGGAAAAAATAAGGCTACTAAAAGGGGGAAAAAAAGTTTCTCTTTAGGGTCAGTTTTTCACCTCTGGTGGCCTTAAAAATTCTTTTTTTTAGTCACCCAGACTGACTGGGTGATGATAAAACTCCGAGTAGATATCCTAACTTTAAAATTTGAGTTTGAATTTCAGGATAAATGGAAAATAAATAAGCTTTAGATTGAGTGAAACTCACTCCAGATGTTTCTCAGGTTTTGTTTCCTCAAAGTATTTTGTTCCAAAGATACAAAATCCTGCTCTATAACTGTTTGGAAATGCTCTGTTTGTTTGGAAATGCTTCTTTGTTTCATTATGTGATGATATATGGTTACAGTGCAAATACAAACCATTAATCACTTTGTTGTTTAATACTAACTGAAATTAGTTACTTCCTGCTTTCAGATAACCACCCTTAGACAAAATGTAGTGACATTAGCAGATCCCCCAGGACTCCTTGTGGTAGGGCAGATCTGGAGAGAGCTGTAGAGTGCAGCTGGCCTTGCTGTGCACATGTGACATTTGGGAGTCTGAGCAGAAGCTGGTTAGAGACATGTTGCCACCTCAGCGATAAATCTTAAGTTAGAAATATAATACATTGACCAGCTAGTGCAGAACTGGATGCAGGGACAACCTCTGGTTGCAACAGCAACTGGGTAGAAATCATAGCTGCTCTACACCTAAAGCTAAGGGTTTTTCCTGCTTTATGGTGGTCCCCATGGCACAGTTCAAATTTTGCAAGTGTTCTCAAAGTTTGAGGCTTACTAAATGTGCTCATGGAAGCTTTGTGTTATTTTGTGGAACCAAAACAAATGAGAATAGCATTTTATCTCAACTGTTTCCACCTGACTAAGTACCAGAATCCCCTTGGTCCTGAGTTATAAGGTGCAGGCTGTCTTCTCCAGCTAAGAAGCTCCAGGCTTAACTGTTACAGTGGCTGAGCCTGCGGTGCGAGTGGCTGGCAAGTCACAGGTTCCCAAAGTAGTTGCCATGTGCTGGTGAGACAGCTCTGACATTTAAAATCACCCTCTAGATGATGGTGAGAGGAAAGGTCTCCCCCATCAGGTTTTGCCATATTATGTTAATCCTCCTCAGTTAATTGGCCCATTGGCCTACTGCCCCTTTTTCCCCTCATAAGTCTCTGTTCTAGTAAGTTCTCCTTTCCCTGTTCCCCCATTGGCCTGTGCCCCTCAGCTCCTCCCTCATCATTTCCCTATTGGATCCCATACCCTAGCTCTGCCTGTGTACTGCCCCCGTGCCCTCAGATTATTGGTTCTGTGGCGCTCTCCGCCCCCATATATAAACCTAAACCCTGCCTGGTTCTTGGTTCTTTGTCCGTGGATCTGTTTGTGTGTGGGTTACAATAGACCTCTTGGATCTCCGTTCAGAGGACCCCTCCCACCTCTTTGTCTCAGAAGCTATCCTTCTGGTGTGTGAGTGGCTGCGTGCGTACACCTGCTCCGGTGTGTCTGCGTGCTCACAAGTGTGTCTGCGTGGCACCACCCAAACACGACCCTAGAGGGACGCTTTTGGGAAGGATGCAATAGTTCGACCACCGACCCCCCACACCGCGTCACTTAACCACCAAATCTTCCTCCCCTACTGCTTCTAGGCAACAGCTGACTCCAAAGAAAACTCAGAGGAGTTATAGCCCACAAGATGCACACCCACATGAATACAAGAGGTTGCTTGAGGGTTTTCAAAACATGGAAAAGAAGGCTAAGTGACTTGAGAAAGAATTTGAATTGCATACTATTTCAACTTACGGACACTTTCAAGTAATTTTCTGTTCCTAAAATTCTGAACACTGCTTGTGAATAATATGTTTCAGAATACTATGCCAAGATAAATTTTTAAACTCTTACATACTTGAAGATTTAGTTGAAGTGTCAAAGATGCTTTATGCACTGATCTTTATACAACTGATCTTCTTTAGACTCCAGGTTGTCCCTGGAAAAGCAGTCCCAGATATCTGCATTTGACATCTGCTGACATGGGCCAAGACTCACTTCATCAGACTGAGGAACAGTGGCACCCCATCCTCTTTTATTGTCATAGAATTACAGAATCATAAAATCTCCTGAGTTGGAAGGGACCCACAAGAATCATCGAGGTCCAGCTCAAGGCCTTGCACAAGATCATCTTGAGAATCACACCATGAGTTATTATAAGTCACATTAACACTGTGTGTTATACAGGGAGCAAAAGTTAGGGTTTAACTTCTAAAGTAGCTTGCATTTAGGCTGACAAGCCTTAAATTTGAGGCCTTCGCCTGGCCATAAATTGACCCTGGAACAGACACTGAGTCAATTCAGCTTGTGTTCAGGTACTTTATACAAAACAACTGCAATAATGTAAGAATGGTCAACCTTGTTCTACCTGAAGATTGTTTCTGCCACATTTTGGGCTGATTTTGCTATGACCTTTTCCCAATCCTCTACTAAAACTGGAAGCAAGTCAGATTGGATGGAGCTCAGGGCAACCTGACCTAGCCTAAGATGTCCCTGCTCATAGCAGAGGGGTTGGACTAGGTGACCTTTAAGGGTGCCTTCCAACCCAAATTATTCTATGATTCTATTCTAAACACATTTTCCCTCAGGCAATATTCATTCCCATGTGTCACTAGTACACTATAGAAGTTATTAAATGGCGATGGAAGCAGGTAGAAGTAGATTAGCAATCAGATATTCCCTTAAGGTTATGCAAAGTGTAAAATGTTAAGAAAGGCCAAGAAGGGATTGCTCACTAGTTGCAATCTTACTACAACTGGTGATATAATAAGAACATTACTGGTTTAGACTGTTGCCCTCTGATTCGAGAATCAGCTGGAGAGCAGGACAATGACTGCATAACACAACTGGTCTCCATCCTGACTTATGTATCAGATATATTGATTGCTACATCAGCAACTGCTTGAATTTCTCTGTTTGAAAGGTAATACCTCACAAAAAGACAGCAAAGGGTCATACACAAAACGTGAAGAGATCCACACAGAACACATGGTCTGGATGTCTTCCAAACTTACCTGGGGACATCCAAAGCTTGGGTGGACTGGAATCCTCTTTAGAGATGCATCTTTCTCTGTGTCAAATATAGAGGTGGAAGTGTTATATTTAACTATTCTGACTAAACATGTAAAGTTGTGAGAGCTGAATTCAGGGAGAATCTAGATAGTCTTTCTCTCTGCTATGTAAAAGATTCACTGGCACTGCTGCACGAGGCTTGGCTGGAGGATATAGTCCTAACTCATCTCAAACCAAAACCACCAAAACCTTAAGTGTTTGTACATGTTTGCGTAACTTTTTTCTAGTTTTCAGGTTAGATCCAAAACCTACTGGTTTGAGATTTAAGTTTAAGAACAGCATCTTTAGTGATATGTTATTCGCAGTTGAAAAAGTAGATTTTTATTAGGAATGTCACACATTACAAAATCTGTCTGGACCCCGAGGCCACCAGTAGGCCTTAATGGCCTTGACCAACATCACTGGTAACATCCAACCACTCTCTCTGCCTGCTGCTCCAAGAGCTCCTTTTAGGTTCACCTGGAGCCATTAGATTATCTAGGGCCCTGTCAATCCAAGTATTTTATATTTTTAATGAGAGAGATTTCACAACTTCTCTGGGTAACTTTTTCCAATGTTAAATTGCTCTCATGATGAAGAATTTTTTTCTTATATCTCACAACAGAGAACAGTAGAATGATAGAACAGTAAAACCCAAACTCTTTAAATAAATTAAACTTTTTCAGCAGTTGACATTTGTTTGTTACTAGTGTTTTCCAGCTGTGTAGTTTATGTGTTGAGCCAGATGCACAAGTGGTGTGGTCCTGACTTACATGGTATAAATCCTTTTTATTTTCATGCTTTGGTATCTGCAACTAGAACTTTCATTTTTCTCAGCAAAGATATTGATTGGCTAAAGGTGTGCCTAAATTTCTGGGGAGGAAACAATCAACAAAAATCAACTACATTTCTGCAGGAAAACACAAAAGAAAACCATCAGGTTACTGCCACTGCTGCCATAACACAATATTCTTCTCAAGTGACGGAGGTCAGGTCAAAACACAGTTCAGTCTTTCCATCCAGGTTGTTGGGTGTAAAACCCCCTCCTGAAAAACACTAAATTTTCAGACCTGGGAAGATGTTAAAAGCTATGGTTATTGCTGAGGTGATTGAGAATGTGTTTGTATTCACCGATTGTTTTGCAATTGTTCTCTTCCTTTTTTGTTTTTGTATTGTCTTTTATATTTATTTTAGATGAGTACTAACTAACATCACACAGAAAAACCATTGCTTCTGACAATAAGCTGCACACTATTCGTGTCACACTGTGTTGTTTTTACGTGCTTAGATGAAAAGAGCCATAATTAGTCAGACCTTACTTTTTGGCATGTTTCCTGGTAGAGTAGGGTGAAAATATCCCATTAACATGGCCTTGTTCAGAAGGCCTCAGGTGATGCAGATGGTGATCTCATGGCATGTTACTTGTTCATATCTCAACCTATAGAAGCAATACCTATTGAGCAGATTCAAAAAAGAAAAGGCACTCACTGATGACTGTCATTTGCCTTCATTTCTAGTTTTGTTTTGTTTGCCACAGTTCTTTACATGTCTTTGGTAGTTAAGCACAGATTACTTAAAGGAAAGCCTCTATTAACAACAATAATGTTTAAAATATTTACTTAGCTGGAGTCACTGACTATGAGATGACTGATGAGCCATTTTATCTTTTCAGATCAAAAGGTAATAAAGAGTGTGTTCAAAAATCAGGTCTTTCCTACAGTCAGTCTATAAGTGAGACAAGTAGAAATAAATAAAGTGAAAAGAATTCAGTTAATCCACTAAATTTTGAGTTATATCCTACAGGAAGAATCAGTTGAGTCACAGTTCAGCTGGAAAGCTGGGAAAGAAATGTTAATTGTTAGAAATTTGAATTTAGTTATCCTCAGTCTGTCTCCTTTCTCCCAAAATAAAAGTTTTGTGCAAAATTTTCAGTGAGCCTGCCCATTTCCACCCACAGGAAACAGCTCAGCTGCATTCCTCTGTTCAGTCCCTTCCATTTTACTCTTCTCACTCTGTTGGGTCAACAACATTGTTTTGCTCAGTTTTTCCCTTTTGTGTCCTAAAATAATTTTGTTCTCTACTCTTCTTCAGCCTCAATCGCCACTTCCTTCTTAGCATAGTGTTGTTGTGCCCAAGACCATTTAAATCTCACCTCATTTCAGTTTTTTCTCATATGGTCATCAAAATTTCTTCCATTTATACAGTACTTTTGTGAGACAGGATTTCTCCAAGCCCACTCTGAATCTCTGAAAGTATCAAAAGGGCAGTATGAAAAATTGTCAGCACTTTCAAAAGGATAAGTGAAAGATTACGAATGCTCTGACTCCTCTAGTTTGGGTGGCTGAAAGACTTGTCAGATTCGCACAAAGTCCTTCGGCAGGAATCCCAAAGAACAGCATCCCAACCTGAAGTCCCGTGGCTTTTGTGGGAAAGACTCAGTGAAACAAAATAGGAATGTTGACATCAGTGCCATAAACTCACAGCAGTAATGTGCACATGCTGAACACTGGAAATGCCAGCCCTTGATTTCTGAAATCAGAGCTTGCTAACAATGCACTGAGGGAAAGTTATGGGTAGTTCCTCTTCCAAAGCAAAGATAGAGTTGGGAGCATTCATCTGAGAAAATTCATCTGTGAGGCTTCCACAGTATTTTTGAGTGAATGGCTTATCTTTTGAAAGCAAGAGATTCTCTCAAGTGGCAGAGATTTAAAAAATAATATTCTCCCAGGGGAAATAGGGAGGCAGCCCCGCCTTTTTTTCCCACCTGAAAAGGCCCAAGGCCTCTCCTCTGTACCACCTCTGCCCGGACCAGGGGTCCTCACTCAACTTTTGTTCTCTAAAGTGGCCAAATCAGCTCAAAGTTTCTCTACAAAGACTGCAACTTCACACAAACTAAAAATCCATTAATGATTTGGCCAGAAATAAGTTTGATTTAATATGTATATATGCAGTGTTTATCAACAAATTTCCCCAAAATGCTGATGCTATGGTGTTCCAAATAGTGGCAAGTTGTATTATTAGAATTTATTACATTTTTTAATTCAGAAAAAAGTCTCAAAAGGGCTTGCTATGCTATATAGAGGCAAATTTTTTTCCAGACAAAAATAATTTCTTTGGACACAAGACTGAATTCTGATGGGGAGAGAGAGAGGACAGTCCTGGGAAATAAGCGTTATATCCATAAATGAATCATTAGAGCATTAAGAACAGAATAAGAATGGTGCCTCACTTCAATGAATGCCCTTGTGGTTTTTGTAGGCAATCATTTCTCCTAACCTTCAGTAATTCTCTTTCTTTGAATTCAAAACAGGACTAAAGCCTTTTCTGTCTCAATTTCTCTGCTAAGTAAGCAGGAAAAACACAAGACATGGTGCAGGCTGCTGCTCTGGGATGTGGTCTCGCCAGGGTTCAGCTCAGCTGAGGAACGAAACAGCCCATGTGTGCAACCCTACAGACCTTTAGTTGACTTTAATTGCCAGATAAGTATTAATTCTTTTAGGAGAAAACATTCCCAGCATCATCTGTGCAGTAGCCTGGTGATATAAATGGACTCTTTCCTCAGTCATCCTTTCTACTCTGCTAGGAAGTGGCAAACTCCTAAAAAATTGAGGGTGGGAACCACACCACTGGTAAGTCAGCAACAGTGACAAACAAAGCAGCCCTATAATTGATAACTTATGTCCTACAGTTGTACCTGTGCTGGCTTTGGCAGGGATGCAGTTCATTTTCTCTACCATAGTTGGTGTGTGGCTGTTTTGGGCTTGTACTGGAAACAGTGTTGATAATCCAGAAGAATTGTAGCTGTTGCCGAGCAGTGCTTGCAAAGCCTCAAGATCTGTTGTGCTTCTCACACTGCCACACCAGCAAGCGGGACAGGGGTGCAGGAGGAGCTGGGAGGGGAGGCAGCCAGGACAACTGACCCCGGTTGACCCAAGAGATATCCCAGACCATACAGCATCGTTCTCAACATATAGAGCTGTGGAAGAAGGAGGGGGATGTTTGGAGTGGTGGCATTTGTATTCCAAAAGTCACCCTTATGCATGCTGGAGCCCTGCTGTCCTGGACATAGCTGATCGTCTGCCTGACCATGGGAAGTAGTGAATGAATTCTTTTTCTTGCTTTTCTTGCCTGCACAGTTTTTGCTTTACCTATTAAAATATGTTTATATCAAACAGGAGTTTTCTCACTTTCACCCTTCTGATTCTGTACCCCATCCAGCCTGGGGAGGAGGGAGCAAATGGCTCTGTGGGGCTGAGTGCCAGCTGGGCTGAAACCGTGACAGTACGTCAGGGTCATTATGGAAGTGATGGCCCAGTTTTTCCACATGTCAATACCAAATGGCAGTCTCTTGATATGAGGAGTTTACACTCAAAATAGATTAAGATGGAACAAATGCTACTGTTTCCCCCATTTTGCCAGAAGGCGGTAAAATGTCTCCTGAGAATGGCACACAGATAATTTGTAGCCTGTGTTCGATTCAGTTAAATCTGCACCTCTCCATCTTCCAGCAAATGCAAGCTATGTCCTTGCCCCAGTGGCAGGTGCCAGTTATGTCACCACAACATGGGAGAACAAAGAAGCTTTGTCAGATGAAATCACAAGAACTTAGATTTTTCTAGATCAGGTGTCTGAACCAAGATACCAATGCTGCAGATAATTCAGAAAGGTGTCCAAAACTTTGTCACATATTTGAGAAATAGATGAGTGTAATATTTTTCTTTATACATGTTTCTGTTACATAATCACTTCCAGCTTTGGATATTCCTAGTGTATTTCTTTCCAGTATCCTGTCAAGCAGACAAACCCATAATTATTTATCAATGAATGGCAACATTTTCTGCACTGTGTATCTTCCTGTTTAAATGTCTCCCTGAATCCACATGCTTCATCCAGTTACATGATCTCTTTCATGTCTTAAAAAAACAGTTTATGCATTACATTCTTTATTTTCTTCAGAGTCTCCTTATTTTTTCAGTAATTATCAAGACTAAATCATGACAGACTGTTTTGGGGGGTTATATATTTGTTTGTTTATTTTCCTCATTAATGGTCATATGTTACAACAAATTGCCAATTTATTGTAGTGGAAATTGGATTATATAAATATTTCTGCCTCCTCCCTGGAGACTTCTTTCCAGTTACTTTGCAATAATGAAGTCTCCTAATGGGAAGATGGCCGAAATACTACAAGTGATTAGCAGTGGAAAGACACGACCTTCAGATGGCACATACATGTATGTCACAGTATTCTTCCAAAGAGAAATACTGAGAATTGAATGGGAAACTTCAATGCTCAGATCCCTGAAAACTACTAAAAACTACTGACCCATTTCCAGGCCTTTTTTTTTTAACATTTTAAGATAATGTAAACTTAATTAATATCCTTCTTAAGGGTGTTTTATTCTGAAGATATCCTTATATGCTAATTTGAATTGAACAGTACATTTACTCACCTTTAGGAGAATCTTGCTCTGTAAGCATTTCCAGCAATGTCTGGAATTACTTGCTCCAAAAGCACCATCTAAAATGGATAAAGGTAAAAGGACTGGAACTTTAATAGAAAGATTTGAGTTCTGTAAAGGTGGCTGACAGTCCTTTAGTCTTTAATATGTTTTCATGGCACTGGGTGGTCTAACCAGGTTAGACTCTATGCAGAAATCATGTCATTCATAAATTAAAAAATACAAGCTATTCTTCTCTAATAATATTTCTTCAAATACTATTTCTGCAACACAGCAGTATGAGATGATATTTTGTATGCTGAGTTTCAATTAATTATATCAGCATATTTTTTTAAATTACTATACATTTCTAGAGATCAGCTCTCATATTACTGTTCAGAAAATTTTTTTGGGGGTCAGAAACTTTGGAGTTGTCCATGCACTGTTTTCTCTCTTCTGTCACCCCAAAAGCCCTAGCTGAGCTCTTTCACGATCTCCAGCTGCATCTCCACCTGTTGGCAGACAGGGCTTCACTGTAGACACCACTTCCATCAGAGTCTACCAATTGACAAGGCCTCTTGCAGTATCCAGTTGTCTTCAGTGTTTCTAGTTTTGGTCTCCTTTTCTGTTGCTTCCGGCACCATCACTGTCCAATTCTTCTTATTCCTAGGAACCCTTGTCTCAAAGATCTCTGCAAATGGAGATTGAGATTTCTGTTGCCTCCACTGCCAAGGGGTGAATTTTTCCTCAGGATATAGGATCTGTTTGTCTTAGGCATGCTTGGATGGAGGATCATATATTGTTTGCTCCCCGAGCCCTGTCTGAATATTGATTATGTCCCTTAAATGTGATGGATTGAATTTGGTTATCTTACACTGTTTGTTCTTTTTTAGTGCTACCAGCAAACAGTTGATCTATAGTTGACTTTATGTTCAGAAAGGGTATTTCATTTGCATTAGGCAGAGCAGAAAGTGATGCTCTTTTTCCCTTAATTGCAATAAAACAGCAAGGAAAAGAGTGCTCTTATGTCTGTATCAGGGAATAAATGTGAAAAGACTAAATGTAGGTATGAATGATATCATTATGTAGAACAGAATTACAGAAAAACACATGTGACAATTTTCAGTATCAAAGTCTATCTTCTGACTGGTTTTTTAGTGCTGGGTAAGCAAAGTTGTAGTTGGAAGTCTAGGGAATCTGGGAATCTTGTGGTCGACTATCTTGTGATATCCTTCCTATTATTTTCCCAATCAAAAAGCTGATGAAAAAGCAGTTAACCTCTTGTTTACCTTCACTGTGGACTCTTTGTCATTCAGTCATGCATGAGTTGTATGGCTTCAGCACCAACTGGCAGTGTGATCTCTGAAGTGTCATTGCTGTTACACTTTAGAGACAGTGTTCTTCCCAAAGATCTGAGCATATTTGAGCGGGTGAATAGTGATGACAGGTGCACCCTCTACACTTTATAGCACCTGGACAGCTTTGCTATGACACCCCTACACCCTGCGTGGAGTTGTGAATCAGCACGTGGTTTCTCAGAGCAAAACCAAAATCACCAATGGCCGGGCTGCTTGAAGAACTTAAAACAAGGACCTTCTGATGTGATTCAGCAGAAGCTGGCCAATGACTAAAAATCAGTCTTTTTCCTGTAAGTTTTAAGAACACAGGACTTCTTCCTAACAAAATATTTGGCACCTTCTTTGGTAAGGAAAGAAAGTGGCAGAAGGATTGGCTGTGGTAAATATCAGAGCATAAAAGCAAAATGTTGCTCTAGGCACTGGGCAATGTTCCCATTACTCTCTGTATGATTCAGAGGGAAGGGTGTGTGACAAAGGCTGCATAAAGATATTTTTATCTTTCGTGATTGATGGATACTGGTGGCACATTAGTCTCTGGGATAATTTAGAACACTTTGACATGAGTGTTTCAAAAAGATAAGCCTTACCTGCTATATTCAGCTTTTTCTTTCTGTATGATGGTACATGAAACTTTACTGATAATTCCATACCTGAGGTGAAATAGAACACCTATGGTAAGTGAATTAAATTCAGATATAAATCACTTCTAGTAATTTATCTGCCTTTAGTAAGTAAATTAAATTTAGATATAAAGGACCGGCTAGTGCTGTCTTTATGTAAAACACAAAATTATCATGAAGTCAGAGGAGTAACATTAGGGAAAAAACCTCAAAGAACAAAGTCGAGTACCAAAGAAGGAAGGGTTTTTCAAAATACTACTGGGCATGTTTGAAACAGTTGCCAGAAGGCAATTACCATGGTTGTTATTGAAGCAAGCAGATAGGCTTGACCCAGGGTAAACAATACTTTTGAATATGGTAACTAATTTGTCTGAAAAAAATGAGGTGTTCCAAGTTTCCCATTTTAGTACAACCTTATTTTTTGCTCTTGAAGTTCTGAGTTTGTCAGAATTTTATCTGTCTTCCTTGAATGTATGAATTACCCTAAGAATAAGTTTGAAATTAAATGATTAAATGAAGAAAAGAGACCAAGGACATATTTAGTAATCAAATGTACACTTACTTTTGTTTAGACTTCATATTTTACAACGGTTTTTTTCCATGAGGTGTAAGACTCCCCAGCAGAATTCCAACTTTTGTTACTCATGAACTTAATAAAAAATCCTTGACTTCAAAGGTGTTGGTATTTACTCAATTTCTATAGAAAAATACCTACGTTTTCTATCCGTGTAAATACAGCATATTGATTGCTATTTTACGTAGTTTTTATAGTATACAGTTAAATTTAAACGTAGGGAATATTGCTGTGGTCTTAGTAGCATTTACGTGGAACTTACATGTGTTTTTAAGTTGTACTGTCCAAATAACTTTCTAAATATTGCAGTCTTCATTGCAATATGTTGCTTGATGACTTGAATTCCATGGAAGTGGAAAAAAATCTTTTGAAAGATTTCATTTTGCACATCTAGTGATAGTAAAACATGCCCTGAGCATAGTTTTGCCTTAATTGTAAAACAAAAAATCAAATTATGTGTATCACAAGAGTCCTTTTGAAGAAAAAATATTCATTGATATGCCATATACAGAAATCTGATAAATTCTCATCATCCAGAAAACAACAGGAGTGTTTTTGTAATACACTGGTAATTAGCACAGTGCCTATCTTGAATTTGTGGGCTTGCACTTGATTTTCAACGTCATGAGCCGTGTTCTCCAAAAACATCAGCCTGCAAAGCACAAGTAGTAAAAAATTTGTTAAGTCATTGATACAAGAGTAGCAATAGTAAAAGATCTATTCCTGCTGCCTTTTTAAATTATCCTTACATGATCCATATGTGACTTTCAGTGAATGGCCATTAAAACTGAATATTGCATGTGGGAGCTGTTTAGTGATGTCATGCATGTCACACATGATGAGACACCAGCAGAAGTCATTTTAACAGGGCATGTGTTTCCACAGTTCTTGTCTTCCTCCTACACATATAAACAAAGAACTGTCCATTTTTGCTTCTCCTAACACCAGCGAATATTCTGTCAATAAATTTGGGTACACATGGGGTCAAGTTGGACAGAAATAAGTGATAAGAAACTTTTACAATAATATTAAATACAATTTAACAACAATTCAATTCAACACCATTTTTGGAAATTAAATGTGATCAAATGAAAACCTGTAAATCCACAGAAATTTGCCTAAACCTGCCACAGAGCACTAAAGATACAAGAGAATTATTCACTCTCTGTCACTGACCAGCCCCCTCAAAGGATGAAAACCTACTGAAGTGTCAACTAAGGCTCTTCCTGAACCGTATTTTGATTGTCATCTTCTATCACAGTCTCTTACCTCTTCAGAGCTCAGGAGCCTCCTGTTTGATATTTCTACTGAACAGTTTTGTTACATATATACTTGTAACACTTAGTTATACATATAACACTTAAATATACATAGAACACTTAATTCCTGCTTAAATTTTTTACTGAAGTTAAAAAACACACTGTAGCTTGCAGATGATTAATTACAGATTCCAGCTACAATTACTTATTTTGAGTTAAAGAAGAAAGTATTTCCCTTGATAGCATGCAATCATATGTAGCACAAATATTTAAGAGATTTATCAATCCACTCATTTGTAGTGCCTTCAAAAACTATCTATCCCAGCTAATTCTAAGATGTTCCTGGAAATTTTTGCAAACTGCTGCAGAACAGATATGTGCAAAAATGGAAATGTTTGTCTGGAGTTACATATGGATGTTCTACATTGACTGGGGTGAGAGGAAGTGTCTGAGCAGCCTCTTCTTGTAGGGTGGCAAAAGCACACGCCACATATGGTGGCATTAAATGTGAGTGGGTAAAGTTGCTGTAGCTTCCCTTCCCAGCATGGTTTTGTCACTGACATTTCTACAAGGACAGTTTGTTGCTGAATCAGGGCAGGCTGAGCTCCTCTAGCCCTGCTGCATCAATAACAGGAACATTACACACCCCTGCAGAGAGACATCCCCAGCTTGGTGGAGGGCACGGCACTGTCTCCTTGTCCCAAAACATCAGAAGCTTCCAGGTTTTAAAGCTGGCACTCCCATTTCTCTAACAGGTAGCAAACTATCAGCCTGGAAAATAAGCATATTTCCTTTAGAGGCCTGATAATACCATAGGAAATAGGTTTGCATTTTAAAACTGCCTGGTGTCTACTATTTTTGGTGCCTAAGAGGTGCTTTTACAGAGGTGTTGGGCACAAAGAAGCCGCACTGAGTGGCTGAGTATAATATGGATGTGCCAGTGCTATTCTTTTATATCTGCATTGGCAGATTGGCTCAGCAGTGCTGGATTAACAGTTGGATCCAATGATCTTTCAAAGGTCCTTCCGCACCTAAACGATTCCATGATTCTATGATTAATGAGCAGAAAAAAGCAGCCTAGATTTCCTAGGCTTAAAGGCAAAAGTCTCTTTATTAAAAAGTTTCGTAACAATTTGTGAGAATCTCTCTCTCTCTCTCTCTCTCTCTCTCTCTATGTATATATATACATACATACACATGCCTTTGTCTTGGTTTGTCATCCCAGGACAGCCTTAAAGCACTGTAAAGAAAAAGAGTAAGGTTGAGTGTGAGGCAGTAACATTCAGCATTTTAAAAGTAAAATATTAATGTGTTAAAGTATTCTTCCTTTCTTAGGCTGAAAGAGTAAAACAAGCTTGGTGTAGATGTTAGTGCTTTGAGTTTTGATCTACTCTTGGTAAACAAGCATTAGGTTAGATCTAAAAGCACAAACGGTATTAGATTCTCCACTCTGCAGATATGTGCTGCACATATTGATCTACAGTAAATTATTTTTTGAATTAACTTTCATTTAAAAAATTAATACTATTTCATGTACTTAGCACATGTTCTGATCAGTACAACTAAATATTGCACATGGGAACCATCTTACAGGGGAAATTCTAAACTATAAAAGTTCAAAATAACAAATCAAATTATTGGTGATAATTGGCTTTGTTATTTCTGTTTACACACCTATTAATCTGTTACATATTCTCCCTCATTTTCTTGGTGAGGAGCTAGCCAGGCTCTTCTCTGTGATGGATTTGAGACATTACTAATTTTTTAGGATAAGAGTAATTTAATTCTTTATGAATTAGTGAAGACTACCTTGGTATTATGAGGTGGCAAAGGCGCAAATAAAATTGTAATTAGCATACAAATTATTCTCTGATACCAAAGCCTGCAGGAAAACCTGTAGACAAGCTGACTGCAAATACTTAACTGCAGACTAGCCATGTCCATATTTGTAATTTTTCTGAGGTGAATCACTTCTTCTACCAAGGTCCAGTAAGACATAATTTAAAAAATATTTTATATTCTGAGATCGCTGCACATTAACAGCTACAATCATCCACTCCGTTAGTCATTCAGAATTTGCTGATAAGTATGTACTCATCTGCTCATTCAGTTTAATAGTACTCTATTGATCTAGTGCAGATGTCTTGGGAGCTGTTCCCTGCTTTAGAAATGTCAGGAAATAATTGCTAATTTGATCTTTAATCTGATACTTGCTAAATGTCTCCATTATGTAACTCTTCCATTGTTTCTATTTAGAAAATGGAAGAGAATGATAATGGGAAGGAACAGTCAATTACAATAATGAAGTGTAACATCTTTTGCCTTCTGTCTTTCCTCTGCAATGGAATGGAAGAATGGTAGTTCAGCATACAAAAAAGCATCAGAATTTCAGTTATGAGCTCCAGATAAATAAGAAGCAGCTTGTAAAATATCTGGCTCAGATATTTTAACTTAGTGGGGTTTTTACACGAATTGACCTTTACAGTCATATTTTCTTTTTTCCACCATACCAATTTTTCATTCCTTTTCACTTTAAAAATGTAATAAACATGCACAGACTGTAACTATCACAGAACACTATTAACCTCAATCGTTTTGCTGAGTAGGTGTTTAAAGCACTCATGCACTTACAGCAGTTTGTGAGGTGCTGTGATAAGTGTGAATCTTCTCTAGACTGAACTGACATGCTAATTACCATGTAGGTCTGCACTACCACATCTTCATAATTATGCCAGTGGTGAACAATAACTGGGATATATTATTATAAACATTCTCTTGTAAATATGTTAATTTCTGTTACTGTAAACTTCTTTTTATTTCTCTCACTTCATATAACTTGTTTGTAGGAATCCTCATTATGGCATTCTTCAGTGACATAATTTTATCCTCTCTGTACTATATTTGTACAGCCATGTGTGTGATTTTTTTCTTGAGACCGTAATGTTTAAATAAATATATCCAGCATCAAATGAACTGTTGCAAGAGAAGCTCAAGATCTTGCAGCTAGTGACTTAGTATTTAAATAACCTGATGGCGTTTGCTATCTAATAACTGCAAAAGTTGTGTGTGAAGAAAACAAAACAAAACAAACAAAAAACCCAACCAAACAAAAAAACCCCAACCAAACAAAGAGGGAAAATAAACTGTATATTTAAAGCAGCTTTTGGTATAAGGAACTGGAAGAAAATTGCGGGAAGCAGCCAGCCTCACAAGCTCACTTTTCCAGTGGTGCTGCCGAGGCCTTTGGGAACTCTATGCCTCTCCGGCGGGCTGGCCTCCTAATGCACTCATTATAAAAAAAAAAAAAAAAAAATCTTGTCTGGTTTCTGTTGTATCTTTATGTGGAAAGGTCCACTACGAAGCACTAATTAAACATCTGATTATTTAGAAAATATTTTCTTCTACTAGAGTCTTCTGAAATTCGTATATGCTTCAGATTTTGTCTGTTCAACTTATATCCACGTCTCCACAGCTAAAGAAAAACTCATATTATATCTCTTGGATATATGAGGAAAACAGTTCTTTAAAACATTCATTAGTAAAAGTCTTTGCTGGACAGAACAGGTTGAGAAATTAATGAGTTTGCAATCACTCAGTCATTCCTCCATTTTTGTTAACTGCCAGAACTGGAAAGTTTGGATATTTCTTACCTGGGCTTCATCCTTTCTTGCCATCCAGCAAGTGTCAGGAGGGCACTGTATTCTTCTCCCTGCTCCCTCAACACATTCCTTCTCAGTAATATCCTGTAGCTTCAGAGCATGGAGCCGTAACTCCCACACCAAATAACCAGTGGGATTCCTGATGATGGTAAGGACTAAACTTGTGACCAAACCCTAAGAAAATTCTGAAAGGAGTAATTTGCCCATTAAATGAATGGCTTTCTGATTTTTCTTCCACTTCTTTTTTCTAATGTAGCTGGGCAATTTTACTTCCCTCCAGCACACCAAATAGACTGTACAAAAGGAGAGATAAATGACCCCTTGTCCTCATTAGCCTGTGTGGGGATGTATCTTGAGAATAGATCCTGCACAGTGAGACCTCCTCAGATCCTTTTTTACTCTGGAGTTCCCACATCCCCATCACGTCCCAAATCAGTGAGCAGGGTGGGCTGTGACACTGACTTTTGGCAGTTCTCCCAGGAGGTGTCAAAATTTTGGTATGGGCTTTCTCTTCCTGCTTTCGCTCTTGAGCACTTAGCACTGAACACAGCTGTCAGAGGAGCTCCTCACCAGCCCAGTCTGCACTCTGTGAGGATGCAGCAGCAGCAGTGAGTGCACTGCTCCTTCCTTAGTTTCTTTCTGTTTGCCTGTGTGTGACACTTCAGGAGTGTCAGATAGTCTAATAAATAATTGTCTAATAAACACTACAAGTTTTTGCACAGTTTGAAGATAATACGTGTGAAAGAGAGCATGGGTCTTTCTGAATAGGGGAGAATTAAATCACCTTATTCCTAGTTGGAACAAGATTTTACAGTAATACAATCACTTGATCTTCTCTTTATGCTCTTTATAAAACCCTTTCTGTTTACTATATTCAATGCATTGTAAAATGCAAAATCTATTTACACATAAACTGTGCTACTGACCATATTCAAACCAAACACCCCACCATTATTGTTACCAAGAGGCTCAATAAATTTGACTTTGATAATTTCAGATGGCTCCGCTGGAATTTAATATTATAAAGCTCCTTTGTAATGGCATTCAATGAAGGATAATAATTATTTGTGCAAATGCTTGGAAATATCTGCTTGGGATACGAACTGGAAATGTTATAGCAGATTTAAAGTCAGATGAAACAGTCAGTTCAAACTGCATTTGCCTCCATAAAAAGATGTAACGACTCAAACCAGTAACAAATTACTTTATTCAGTATGGTTATGATTTATCAAGGATTTGTATTTCTTTGCCCTCTAGAGCAGAGGCCAGACAACCATATCGCTGAAAGGAGACAGGCAGTTACCCCTTGATTAGTGATTATACCTCCATGGCAAAACACCAAGAGGCAAATGCATTGATTTTTCTTCAGCCAAGCTCTCAGTAGTGCTAACAGGATGATGCCAGAGGAAGTATCATACTGTGGTTGCACACACACAGACACACACAATGAAAGACCACTTAGATGAGGAAACTTTTCACAAGTGTCACTGGCCCTTGCTCCTGATTCTCCCAAGAAAATTTTTTTGTATTTTTTGTATTTAATCACAATGAAGGAAAAGAATTCAGCTAAGCATTTAATTTCCTTGATTGCCAAGCAAAAATAGTCAATAAACTCATTATTTTTGCAAACACTGTACTTGGTATCTTCTGTAGGAAATTTAATGCACACAATGAGACCTTTTGTAAGTAATTGATTTCTCATGTGAGGCAAAACTCTAGGAATGGTTTTCAATTCGTTTCAATCTCTGCTGCATTATTGAATTTTATATCATTAATTTAGTTTGGAATTGGTGAAACAAGATGCTTCAACAACTTCTGAAAATCAATCATGAACAAACAGTCTTTAGCCTCTCTGTTCAAACTGGCAGTATGTCAGGCAGCAGGACTATTTTATCTTCACAGGACCAAATGCCTGTTTGTACTGTGCATAGCCAGAGGGAGTAAGCATGCAGCCACTCAAGTTTTTCAAGACAAGTGAGCTTTAAGAGTCAATCAACAGAAAATTGGATAAACTGTCCAGGATAAATAAACCTGAGGACTTTATTAATATGATATAATATAATGGTTTTGCTATATTTAAAAGCCTCTTTATTTTACATAGTTGCTTTTATTAGCATGATGAATTGGGGTTTATTGGATCCATGAGCAGGCTTGGAATAAAAGCACTCCAAGTCTTTAAATGCTCACTAGAGAACAATTAAATCTCTCTTCACAGAAATCTACTTACTTTCAATAGAGAAATCTTTTGCAGTAGAAAAAGTGCCATGAGATGACCTCTCATCTATTCCTCTCTTTCTTCCTCTGTTTTGGTTTTGATTCACTGTTAGTACTTCCTTCATAATTTGTGGCCAGGAAGGATAGAAAAAGGAATGAAGGGGAACTCAATTTAGGTAAACCTGTGGGAATGCTTTGACAAAGTGGACAAGGACACTTGGTCCTTGGGAAGTGAGTACAAGGAAGAGGGAAGAGATACGCGCATCATGACTTGTGTTTGTTGGAGGTTAAGGTTTCAATTTATAATGTTCTAACCTTGCATTCCCTTGTTCTTTCCACCATATGAGCATCACGACTTTGCAGCACGCTCAGCCTCCATCTCTTCTCTGTGCCCTGCTGTTACTCCACTCCTTTTTCGTCTCCAGGATTTTAGTAAGAGCTTCTGTCAAGGTCCAAGGTGTGTTGACATAGAGTTTGGGAGGCCATGGCATGCTGTCACATGGGTGGTACTCTTGCAATCCCTGTGTAGTGTGCCTGCAGTGATGTTCACTACCTTACATTTCCCAAATGCCTGTTTGCCTGGACTGTAGGAGCAATAGTGGAGGCTGGCTTAGCTCAACTTTCTCTGCAGATCATACAGTCTTAGGAGAGTTTTCACTACCTAACAGCAAGCATTAAATAGGAGAGTTAGGCATCCTCCCCAAAACACATATTTCATACAAAAATAACTTATTTCAAGGTAAAAATTCAATGTTTTTGCTTTACACATTTTTCAAAGATTATCTCTGGCCTGTTGAGGTATGACTTCTTGAGGCTGGAAATACTTAAATAGCACAGCAAAAAATGTTAGAAAAATGGTGAGAGAGATAGACAAGGCAATGGTTGAAAGTCTGATAAGAGCGAAAAAAAGGTAAACGATTGCCATTCTGAAACAAATACAGTTTGTAAAAGGAGGTGCCGTCTCTAAAACTCACATCCACCCAGGGACAACTGAGAATGAACATCCTGTCATGAACCCCCCTGAAAACTCTCAGGTCCATATCTTAGAAGATAATTAGGTCAGGAGCTTCCATTGATTTCCAATTTATACCTCCTAAAAAACCTCTGTGGCTAATTTGGTACCAGGAAAGCTCAGCATGCTGAGGAGCCTGCAGGAAATGACTCTAATTAGCGTTTTGAAGAAATGTTGAAGCAACGTTGAGATGCTGCTTTTGTGCAGCAAGCACAACAGTACATGCAAAATAACTCTATTTGCCTTGGCAAATATTTCTAGGCAATTAAAAAACACCAATGCTAATTCCTTCTTTAAATATACCAGTGAATTCTAAATGTAAACATTGCAGTCACAGGCAAATACTGAATATGAGCAACCATATAATGAATATAAGGGATACAATTTTCTTGAAGTCTCTGCGCAGATTTTTTACCTCATCTTTATGATATAGGGGTAGTTTGTGTGTGATTTCCAGTATTAATTATCTTTCTCAAAAAGTTTCACAAAGTTACATTTGGAAATGCTTTTCTGTATTTGCATTATGAAGAGAACAGAACAGCTCTGCAGTGTTTATGGGTTCCCTGAATTAGCAATATGGCATCATAAAGGACACAGTCTTCATGGTGGAAATTGCTTCCATTACAAAGCATTCCATATTGTCTAACAAGCTACTATCTAAGTCTAAGATTTTAAGTTTAAAAAATCCTTCCAATGTCTTATTCTTTTAGTTTAAACAAACATTGATGTTTTCTTTCATAATTTTCTGATTTTAAAAATACCAGATTATTAAAACAACCCAATAAAACTATTCAGGCTCCCTGATGTTGTCATAAGAAGGAGTGTTTTATGGAAAATGCGCTTATTTGCACTACTGTTTATCAATTTGCAATGGCGCTTTCTATACTTCATAAACTTTATCTGCCATAGACTAGTGAATTTTCTGAAAGTTATTTTTGTATCTTGAGAACAAAATAATGAAAAAAGGCCCTCAAAATACTGAATAAGTTGATGGCTCTAAGTTCTTACTTTTTAACTTTATTAAACTTATATATTCATAAATGTCAAAAAGATGCTAAATCAATATGTCCATGTACATCTATGTCTGCATCTGGAGTTCCTTTTAATTGAAAGCTTCTGAATTTAGATCCTCAGTCTTAACAACTGAAACTGTGTTAGACTAGTAGGAAGTAAAGTCCTGAGTATTGTTTCTTACACAATATCCTCACTAGAAGATCTTTTTAGACATCTGTTTGGCCATATGAGGATTTCAAACCATCTGGAAGGCACCAACTTGCAGGCCTTTGAGAGGGCTTCTAGATCATATTAACTTGACACGATTCATGAAAGCGTCTCTCTGGTCACTCATACCCTCGCATAAAATTAACTTAATCACTGAAGATGAGACCAAGCTCAGAGGTAGCAACGTGCATTCAGAGCCCCTGTGAGGAGCACAGGGAAGGGCGTTGTAGTGTGACACAAACAAAACACACAGGTGTGATGGATAATCAAATGCCCAGTTAACCCTCAAGGGATATGGATTCTTTCCCTTCTGGCCTGGAAATTCTCTCTCTGAGGAGAGTAGCTACAGAAAGCAGATGGCACATTGGCTCCTGGATGTTTTACTCTGAATTTGTTCTCAAATTTTATGTCTAAACAGTCCCACTCAGATTTTCTGCTCCACATCCAACCCCTTATCTGAAGCAATTTTTTCTCTTGGCATTTTTCATGCAGTGAGGGAAAGCATCACTGTCTGCTGTAGCTCTGCTCCAGGAGTACACAGTGGTCTTTGGTCTCAGCCTCCTGCGTCCATGCGGCAGGTGCCTCCAAATGCTCCTTCCTGGGATACTCCGGGAACAGCCTTCACCAGCTGAGGTCTCAGCTGACAGTTTTGAATGCAGCATCTCAACACAACCCAAAGGAAGAGTGTTCCTAGGAGGTTGTTCTCTGGCTTTATTCAAGATGAAAGCTTTGGGAGATAAATTCTCTGACACAATATGTACTTGCTTAATTTCCCAGAAAGCTAGGCACCTAGAAGTCCTGAAACACAGAAAAAAAATCTAATCTTTAGTTTTAATATTTTCCCCAGTGGTTTTACTTTACATTTTCCACAGCCAGAGTACAGTGTCCCCTTAAGAATTTCAGAGCTTTTCCGTATGTTCAGATTGGGTGTATGGAATATCTGGGATATACCGCAACCTCTGCAGTACCTAAACCAGTAAAAATTTTAAAACTTTATTAAGCTTATATATTTATAAGTGTCAAAAATATATAAGCTTTATTAAGTTTGGAAGGTTGTTTAGTTCTATTTAAATGCAGATTGCCCAATTACTTGCGCCCTTAACCATGAACAGTTCACTGTGGATGTCTTGAGACATCCACATCTTGGTTTCACTCAAGACTTTGTAAGGAAAAATACACAGCAAACCTGCCTGCAAACCCTAGATCAACCTAGAGTATAAGTATGAAGTGGTCAAAAAACTGTCTAAAGAAAATTAACTCTTCTAGATTTTGCCAAGTTATCTCTCACCAAAAGTGGAAGAAATACCAGCAGTAATAGAAGGATCAGTGCAGCTTTGATCAATCTCTCATAGTATCCAAAGAATATGTCACTGGGGAAAGCATTGCACTGCATGGAATACTAGTCAATGTTTTTATTTTTATAATGTGCTAAGTAATGTACTTCAATAAAAATATCAATAAAGTTGCTCTAAGAAATGTGCCCAAAGGAAATGCTCTTCAGTTTTGAATGGACCTAAAATCTGTCCTACAAAGAAAAAGAACTAAATCCACCAAGGGAAGAGCAACATGAAAATGTGTGAGGAGAGATCAGAAGTCAGGCTATGCACATTGTTGTAAAGGAACATCCAGCAGCAGAAAAAAATCTTTTACAGATGGTCAAGTTACCTCAAAATACATGTGATCATTTTATGTTCCTTCCAACCCCGGAAGATGCCTTATTCTGTATTTTATATTAGAATGTGGACAATGCTTTGATTTTCATCTACAGTTCCTGTTCACAGATGCTGAGAAGCAAAATTTAAATAGAGCTTCAACTCCTATCCATGGCTTAATTGCTTTGTTGGGACCTAAGGGAGGGTTATTACAGGCAGGATTATCCTGAAGATGCGTGCTTTGGCAGAGATCCACATGGCAGAAACAGCTGTTTGGCCTCACAGGGTATCCTTACCCAGAGGAGTTCTTTGGAATGGGACATGTCTCTGCTGCAGGCCCTTGCCATTTACAGAGCTCCAGTCAGACAGGTAACCCTGTGCTTTGATGGGAAGTAATTTTAAAAGTCTCCATTTTGAAATTTAGCTTCAAGGAGGAAGGAAGATTTAGGTTAGATTGCTCAAACATTAGAAAGTTACTAAGGCTTGAGTGCTAGGCCACTTCATTTTAATCCAATTTAGGATGCAGTTAATGTTAATAAATATGAAATTTATAATGACATAGGTGTTGGTATTTTTAGAATGTATCACTGTTTTTTTCTAATGATTACCGGATCATTCAGCTACAGTTGATGCTTAAATTGTAGATCCAAGACTAATAGCTTGATCTGATGGTCTCAAATGGATATTAAACGAGTCATCTAAAATGTTCAACAATTTCAATAACTATTGTTATTTGGATCTGCAGTCCTTTTAACATAAGAAGGAGTCTTACGAGTCCCTACTCATAAGGAGTAAGTTATGTTCTTTGTGGAATAGCCAAACACTCTCAGCCCACACAGTGACAATTGTATACAGAGATAATTGTCATTCACAAGGCACTGAACAAAAAATTCTTAAAAAAGGGTTTTCTCTTATTTTTACTGCCAGTTCATTTATTGATTCCTTCCATGTCTATCTCATAAATCACTTTTATTATCACTTTATTACCACTTTTCTGTTAAAAGACTTAGAAAGGCTCTTTTAAAGTAAGAATGATGCAATTAGGCTGCTGATTATAATGAGCAGAGACCTGACCAAGCCAGGAGTAGCTCCACCCCAAGCTCTTCCTTTTGCTCATCTGTCTGCTCTCTTACAGCCGAAAACATCCAGAAGTATTTTCATGCTTGTCCTGTCAGGGGATTCTTTCTGCCTTTATAAATACCTGTTGAAACAGCATTCCTGCCCTTTTTAGCTTTGTTTTTCCCTCTAATCTTTACCCAATATAGATACAAGAGCTTTTTTTCCCAACCAAAGTAACATTCTTACCAAAAGCACTATCATCTGTTATAGCCGTAGATCTTTATAAGGGAAAACCCTCCCCCTGTTGCTGGAATTTTAAAATTAAATTTCTAAAGAAATTTTCCTCCTTTTAAAGTGTTTTGCCTGGATTATTTTGTTATCTTATATTATTGGCTAGCATACATTATTTACTAGCTAACACACAAAACCAAAATAAATTGTTTTTTCACTGCAATGATTTAAAGACACTTTTCATAGAACAATATTACCAAGTAATTATGTCTGAAAGCAAGCCTAACATCACATCAATAACTAGAAAGAAGTGAATGTTTGCTAAATGGCGTTCTTATGAGGAGATAAATATTTTCCCAGTTTTAAAGCCAAAAAACTGAAAAATGTTATCCAAGATCACACATTGTATCTATGGTAGATACTCAAAATCTTTTCCACTCAAGTCCATGTGCCCATGGGGCCTGACCAACTCCTATAGCTGATTAATGATATTTTAAAAGCAGTGGTTTATACTTGATCAGCCTGCAAAAACTAGGACAAAAATATTAAACTAAGTCCCAAAATATCTCTGAGAGCAAGAAGTGGGCAGTTTACATGTATGGTAATGAACGCATATCTGCGTTTAACTTTTTGCTTGGAAAGGGAGAAGAATTTTCCAAATATTGCAACATAAGCACATATAATGAACTGCTTCCTTTTGCTTATCGATGCAGTTTAGTTTAGGGACTGCAATCTTTAATATGTTAACCACTCTAGTATTCCCTGGATAATATCAGTGAGCTGCCTCCTGATGACAAATGGTCCTTGTGAACTACCAGTTGTACAAGCTTGTAAAACTTACAAAACCACTGATTTCAGCTTTAAAAATCTTTGGACAAAATTCAAAAATATCCTGAAAACAGAGATAGAAATCTAAGCATCTCTTTTCTTTGCTTAGTGCTCTACCTGGAGTTAAGGTCTTTACTCTTTTTCTGGCCTTTTCTTTACCAGCCATAAAGCAAATCTCCAGTAAAGGTCTCATCTTCAGATTCTGTTATTTTTAAAAGTCCACCTGCACTGCAAGAGCTAGTGGAGGAAGGACCCCAGGAATCCTACACCTAAGTTAATTCTGGCAGCAGATCTTTACTGGAAACTGTTGTCATGAAACAGAAGGAGATGGCAGGATACCTCTCAGCCAAAGCAAGGAAAGAGTCTTCCTTTCCCTAGCTTTTCATTTACCAGGCTCCTTAGGTGCTCTGGCAGGACTGTGGGACATGAAGAAAACAGAATACTGCTTCCTCTGTGTGTATTTGGGCACAAATCCTGTCCCTGGGAATGATAAGACCAAGAGCAGTTTTGTAGGATCCTGAAAAACATTCAGGATGAAGATTGTGGAAATATTAATAATTCCATGGCCCCTGTATGAGTTCTCTCCTTTCAGGCAGTGACTGGTCCCTGGCTATTAAACTGTACTAATGCATGAACAGGTTTCATTGCATATCTACAAACGTTTGACCTATGAGTACATTTTAAAGCCTCTGAAATTATAAACGTCAACCTTCTTTCATGCACAGAAAGCCCCACTTTAATTTGTATATAACTGCCCAGACTCTCCTCAAGGCACAACAGGAATCTGTAAGACAAGTAATTTGATGGGGTTTTTACTATGTTCAGTGAATATTCACACAAATCAATGCCGTTTTTGAACTGTCCCCTATGGTAGGGACCATGATATATTGCAAATGCTTAGCCAAATGTTGCTGTGAGCAAGTTCTTCTAGAGTTATTAATACAGAGGCATTACTGTCACCACGGTCTTATAACTTCAGTGTGACCCAGGGTGGAACACCTATAAAAGTAGTGCCCTGAGCTGTATTTTTATCAGTTTTAATTCTCAGTTTTAAAATGTATTTTCAAGGTCGATGAGGTTTTTCGCTACAGGACAGAGCCATGGACCTGGCTGGCTCTGCCTTTGCTGGCAGGTTCTTGCTGCCCTGAGAAGTTTCAAGCCTCTTTCAGATTAGTTATGAAATTGTTCCACGGAGCCTGAAATGAGTCTTTTGTAAGGAAGTTTTTGGCAATGTGCAGTCATGGCCCTGAATGCATCCACTGCAATCAGGTCCTTCAGGCAACCCAGTTCTTCTGTGACTTGGGGAGAGCCCTGGACCTGTGCTGGGGAGGCTCATAGAGGCCATCAGCCCAGGGAGCCCTCAGCCTATGTGGAGCCCTCAGCCAATGTGGAGCCCTGATGTGTACGCTTAAAGGAACAAGTATAAATGCACGTGAAAAAAAACAACAGCTGGGGTGTGAGGCTTAGTAGCCCTAGAAAAATAATCTGTAAATGTGCTTCCAAGGATCCTGCCATGAGCTTTTCTTCTGGCATTCCACAGAAGAGATGGGGAATTCTCTGTTAGGTTTGTAAATTCTGCTCATCTACAGTGAATTTGGGCCATTTTAGCAGCTTCTCTCTGCTGTAGCTGCATTTTCTAAGCTTTAATCACAAGCTGGGATCAAAATGCTACATAAAAATGAGATTTGCAAAATTCACTTGCAAAGCATATGAGGCTATGCAAAAGCAAAAACTATCTAAGAGTTTAGTGTTAGCTTTAAGATCCCATGCTGCTCTGTTCTTCTAAATACCAAGGGATAGAGGATGTAGAGGATGTTCAGTCCCTTGTGCTTAGTTCTGCCTCTTTCAATCCTAGTAAATGCTCTATCCAGCTTGTGGGCTAATGAAAGCCACATGTATCTCAGATGTGCAGTTCTAGAGCACATTTCTACCTAGCCAAGCCCTACATAGCTCTTCTGTCTTCTCCTCAAGTTTTCCCAGACTCCTGGAGTCTTTGAAGTCATAGAGAAATTTCCTATGCACTTTTGAAAATACAGAGAAATGAGAAAAGTACCATTCTACCTCTTACATAAAAAGAAGGAAACAAAGTCACCATTAATCAATTTTACTTACAAAATGAAAGGTGATATGCCAACATTGCCTACAGTCCTTCTTGATAATCTCTTTCTTTTCTCCTAAAACCCATGGGACTAAGCAGGACTCTGACTATCAACTAAGACAAATATGCTGAGAAGGAAGAAATGGGTTCTCCTTAGCCGGGCTGGAGAAGGAAAAGAGTAATGATTTAGGATAAATTAAAATGAGTTCTAAATTGTGTTTCTCCAAGTCAGTCATGGGGAAAATTAAGAAGAAAAAAATACCAAAAGCAATGGAAGGGACTATGCTGCCATATATTCTGAAATATGATGGCTCTTGTATCCAAAGGATGAATACTGATAGCAGACTAACTCCTATGATCAGTGAATGTTTAGGAACGTACTAATTTACAGGCATTGCTGACAGAAACCTTCCCTTTAGAGCTGTTTGTGTGGGAAGAAGTAAAATGAAAATCTTATGCTCAATTTCCTTCTTTTTTTCAGTTTAAGGCTCAATTTGTGAACATATGAAAGCCAAGCACAGCTAAGGCAAGTACAACTCTTGTATCCCATTTTTCCTTCCCCCCCATCATATCCATGATTAATAAGCTTCAAACTGTACAAAACTCTTCCTAGAGAAATGTTTTATATAGAAATAGGTTTTAAATTTTCCTCATGAGAAGTAAGGGAAAGTTCATATAATGACACTTGTCTTCATTTAAAAAAAAAGATAAAATGCAAATTCACTTTTTTAATGGTTTATTTTTTTAAAATTCATGGCAAGGAAAGAAAATAGTCTGTTTCAGAAGTTGTTATTTCCAATTCTAATATGTTTACTAAGAAAAGTTTGGAATATATAAGTATTCTGTTGGTAAATCAGCCCTTTTTTATTTTAAACTTTATTTATAACTTTTTAAATGTTTTCTAACATTCTCATAAAGCCAGTGGAAAATAAACTGGTGAAGAAAATTGATTGGATAAATGGACTGAAACTCAACTACTTTACAGATTTCAAGAGCATTTAGTGACAGAACAAGGGAGAATTTGTTCAAACTGAAAGAGCATAGGTTTCGATTAGATATTAGGAATAAATTCTTTACTGTGATGGTGGTGAGGCACTGTAACAGGTTGCTGAGAGATATTGTGGGTGCCCCATCCCTGGAAGTGTTCAAAGGCAGGCTGGATGGGACTCTGAGCAATCTGGTCTAGATGAAGGTGTCCCTGCCCATGGCAGGGGAGTTGGAACTGGATGGTCTTTAAGGTCCCTGCTGACCCAGGCCATGCTAGGATTCTGTTATTAGCTCAGATGTGCAGTAATATAAGAAGTTGTGTGTTTCAGATGGACTCGATCACACGGACGTGTACAGTCACATGGTTTCCAGA
The DNA here is from genome assembly GCA_013400235.1 of Oriolus oriolus. NCBI lineage: Eukaryota > Metazoa > Chordata > Aves > Passeriformes > Corvidae > Oriolus > Oriolus oriolus. Next base: position 2,891,790 of record VXBT01001127.1, on the reverse strand, counting down.
CTAAGGCTTGCTCAGACCCCGTGACTGTCCAGGCCTGAGCATGTGAATAGGCCTGAGACTGGTGGCAGATCCTCAGAGATATTCCTTTGGTTTCTGGAGAAGCCATGCTGAAAGCTGCAAGTGAGAAAGGCCAGCTTTAAGCCTGCTATGGATATCCAGTACTTTTCCATTCAACTAATAAAGAAAGGAGCAAGAAAATTGTCGGAAGTGGGAGCTTGCTGCTTTAAATTTGCTGTTATCTTTGTTTAGGATTACTGATAAACTTCACTTTTCTGAAGGTGATGAATGACGTAGAAGAAATTTCAGCTTCCCAAACAAGCTCCCACCACCATTTTAGCTGTTTGTATCTGGTAAGTTTCTGACTCATGATCAGACCAACATGATTTTATTTTGTCTCAGGCTGAATAATTTTTCCTTCTCCCTCAGTCTCCCAACAACTTTCAAGATAGAGGCATATGCGCACATGAATATTCATGATTCCTTTAGGAAACATTTATGCTAATAGATATTCACTTTTTGAAAACAAGAACAAAGAGTTCTAAGTGGGAAAGCAAATTTGCATTTTGGTTTCAATAAATAGGTGTGGATTTTTTTTTTTTTTTGAGTATTCAATCAATTTGACAAACTGAGACTGAGATTTAGCTCTGTTGCCTAAATCCTGTGTAGGCAGAGATTTGCATATTCTGGTTCATGGCTTACTGGTAGACCATAGTGAAAGTAAATGGCAAATTGTGAGATCATCTTTGCATTATAGTGACTTCAGTCAAAAGGGCTGAAGAGGGTTCACACAGGTTAATGAGGAAATTTGGAGGGTTAACAGCCGTCCTCTGATGCAAAATTGTTAGAATCCCCTGGTGTGATAGAAACTGGCACATCAAACCAGCACGCCTATGCAGACATGCAATACACTCTTACTGTTCAGTGCCTCCACTAACCTACATCTTCTATCATCACTGGTATCACTGGGTGTAAAGGGTAAACTCAGATTTACCAGGTATCCCACAAAGCAGAGCTATGCCTGCTAATTATCTCTGAGGGAGCTCTTTAGCACAAAGCCAATGAAGTATTTGCACAGCAAATGGACCTATCATGTCTTTTATTTATGAAGGAAAATTCATGGACTTGCAAGAAACATTATTTCATTTAATCAGATCTTTTCATAACTCTTTCCTGACTGAAAATATTTCCTTCTCCCATGGACAAAAACAAAAACAAAACAAAAAAAACCCCAAACCCAAACCAGCAACACAAAACCCCACAAAAACCAACAAAAACCCCAACCCTCTTTTATTGAATCACATTTCCTTGAATAAAAAACATTTTTAGGAAAATTGAGGTAAAAAAAATCTTCTATCATCTCCTTCATTTTTTTGTTATGTTCTGCTTTTTCACACTTTTGACTATTGAAAAAAAGAGGAAGAATTTCAAAACACCAAACTGATCAAAATGCATTTATTCACCTTCTAACTGAAAAAAGATTTGAGAAAACATTTAAATGTAAGGAATTTTTGAAACTGCTTTGCAGTTCACATAATCAAGTTTCTTTGCTACCACACCATGAGAACACTGCATAAAATTTTACTTTTCTTTTACATTCTGCTTTAATTAAAGCTTATCCCCTATTTGCAGAGTTCTTCATTAGTTCTTCCAGTATATTCATATTCAGGCATGGCCAGTCTTCAGAAGCTTAACTAAACAGCACCTCTGGAAATAGCATTGCTAACTTGGTGGTGGTTTTGTTTTACAGTGGTAAAAAAGAAGAAAACAAGTCAAAATTTTGGTAAGCAATGTGCACATGTACTATTCCAAGCTTCCTTCTGCTGACCCTAGGAATATATAGAATACAGGAAATATTTATGCTGGTTGACCATCCTTTTATTACTAGGAAATAAATAAAAAAAGAAAGCAATAGTTAAATGTGGTTTTGATCAGTAAAATGTCTTCCAAACATACACTTTAATGAATTCATTCATTCATTAAAAATTGTTTAAAAAGCACTTATATTAAATATTCGTGACTAATAGTTAATACTTAGCTTTTGACTCTTCTGCTGTAAGTATTACTCTTGAGTCTAGAGTTTCCTGGAAATCTCATTAATTTGAAGAGGGGGATAAAATTAGTGTGACAATATCAGAGCTTAATCAACAGTTGGCAGTTAATGTCTAATAAAAGTGTCAGCAGAAATACAAACTGTGGTGGGAGTTAACACCAACTTAGTGTGAGAATTACCTCCTTTCTTTATGGTAATGGAAGGGACCACATTTTTCCTGATTCACTTACTTAAAAATATTTACTTCCATCTTATAGGATTGATTTCATATACTTTGTGAAGCTGACAGTTCTCTTCACAATATAGCTAGGAGGCTTTTTTATTTCATGATTATACCATCCTTCATTTTACTTCTTTGCATTTTCACAATAGAATTTTTTTTTAGTAAAATAGGATAATGACTATACATCTCTGCAGTGGATATAAATGAAAAAAAACCCTTAGTGACTTGTTCAGGGGGAATGTTTTTCAGAGTACACAAGCATGAAATCACTGAGTTTAGGGAAGATGAAGTTTCCTAATAATATCATATAGCAGAAGTAGGATTCAATATGATTCAATCAGTATGGTGTGATTTCACACCATCTATTTAAATTAATGATGAATCAAATTTTTGTTTTAAATAGAGACTAAGACACAGGGATGCAGCAGGGATGTTAAGATGTTCCATTCTGAAAGAAATGTGCCTTTGAATTTTCCAGCTGAAGTGGACAAGTCAAAAGCTCTTTTCTTGACATAAGATGCCAGGATATGCAGAACAAGCCACAGGTATATGGTCTAATTTTGAATGGGTTCATAGCAGAACCAGAAAGCTTTTTCAGGAAAAAAATTCGGACGTGGTTCCATAAAAACAAGACAAAACTGATTTGAGTAGTGAAGCCAGTAATTCTGGCTTCACTAAGCCATAAGAATATGAGAGACTGGATAATGCTAATCCAACAAATGCTGGTAATTTCCATCATAGACCTCAGAAGTTTGTCCAGGAGAGTGTCTACCTCAGAACATGTGCTCTTCAAAAAGGGAATACAATTAGATGTACTCTGAGCAATTCTACATTTAATGATACTGATTTTATAACATGGTTTATCTTGATCTACATCAGTGAAAGACAGAAGATTATTAATTATTTTGCATTATAAATCAAATGCTTTATTTGTATCTTTTGCATTGAAATAGGAACAGATTTGCTTCTTTGGTAAGAGCTGTACATGAGTTTAAGGTGCTTGACCAAATGGAAACATCCATTCCCATGCAGCTCACGTCTATTGTGTCTTGTAGAGCTTTAGCTCATCTGATCTTTGCCATGACATTTTTTGCTAGGTTACTATAAAATTTAACGGGACAGTACAAATTATTATTATTAACAATAAGAACAGAAACCCATAGCTGTCCTGATCTAGTTTTCAGTAGTTTCTCCTCAAGTGGGAGGTTGGATTGTAGATGTCCAGAGATTATTTCTATGACTCACACTGCTCTTTCACTATGAATAAAAAATGCAATTATTCTTCTTGGATTTTTGCGTTATTAAACCTTTGCATTATTTAAACCTTTGCTATCTAACCATTAATTATTGACTCATAAAAATGGATTTATATGCATAGGAAGCATTGGGGCATAAGAAGTTTGTCAAATGTTATTTTCAGGACACTGTGTTTTCAATAATATAACTACAGCCAGTTTCCATTCTGATATTATTTCCTCAGATTCAGGACATTTTTGAGAGAATCTTGTCAGCCTTTTTCAGCTTTTTGGCTTCCATTTTAGTATTACTTGGGAAGTACTGGGATGCTCTAATATCATTAATGCTTCTCAAGGTCTTTCTTGCTAACTGCATCTGTTTCAAAAAAACCCTACATTTTATAATCAAGAGTGACCGATGAAGTCAAAAGCATGTATTATAATATAAATTTAAGCAAGATAATGTTTACTAAAGTTTTGCATCTTAAATATCAAGAAATGCCAACTGATGAACTTTGATTGAAATGAATAAATTTGATAATAATCCAGCTTGCCACTAGGACATATGAAGAAAGAGGTGATCAAACTGTAGCATATCAATTTCTTTTGGTGGTGAGTTATAACACTCAAATATTTACTCTTATTTACAGTGTTATTTACAATTCTTCCATAGAAGCTGATAGCTTCTTCAGGTTCTTCATTTGAACTGTTGCTTTAATGAATGTGAATGATACCTGTCAGTAAAAGCTGCCTACGTTTTAAATAAACCTGTCAGAGGATCAATTGCCTCTCCTCGAGAAGGGCTTTTGCAAATATTTCCTTTGGATTTAGTTTAGAAGGATTAGGTGCTTTCCCTGACTCCTGCCATCAGCAGTGCTAGGAAGTCCTTAAGCTCAATATCAAAATGCAGTTTGAGTAGAAGTTTGTTCAAAAAGAAAAAAAAAAGTCACTCTGAGGCTCTGGCACCTTCTGCAGCTACATGAAACTGCTTGTACACCTTTTGTGTCCTCAGCTTCTCTTACAAACATTATAATTAAGACCTGTCAGGTTTTCTAGTACCTGTCTAGCTATCTGCTTGGATAATTTCTTACAGATAATTTTTTGCTTCTTTTTCTATGAAGAGCATTTAGGGATCTTTCAGAAGTGTAGTCCTTACCCAAAGAACTTTTTCCCTACTCAAAACTTAAGGCCAGCACTTCCTCTTTTCCCAAATGGCAATATATTGCAATTCTTTTTTGGTTTTGGCATAAACCAATTATTTCTCATTTGAAAAATGTCACGCTGATTGCTCTAATAACATGCTGGCTCTTTGACTTCCTGCAGTGGTGTCCTGCTTTCCATTCCTCTCTTGGAGACTTAGTCCCGTCTGGCCTGTCGTCTCTTAGACATTGAGTAAATAATCTCCTCCCCAAACCACTTCCACCTTCTTGTTGCCAGAGATTCTGTACAGAAACACAGGATCACAGAATAAGCTTAGTTATAAGAGACCCACAAGGATCATCGAGTCCAACTCCTGGCCCCGCACAGGACCATCCACAATTATCACACCAAGTGCCTGACAATGTTGTCCAAACGCTTCTTGGACTCTGCCAGGCTTGGTGCTGTGGCCACTTCCCTGGTCAGTCTGTTCCAGTGCCCAACCAGCCTCTGGGGGAAGAACCTTTTTCTAACACCCAACCTAAACCTCCTCTGATACAACTTGAAGTCATTGCCTCTGGTCCTGTTGCTGGTCACCAGAGTAAAGAGATCAGTGCCTGCCCCTCCTCTTCCCCTCATAATGAAGATGTAACTTCAGTGAGGTCTCCCCTCACTCTCCTCCAGGCTGAACAGACCAAGCGACCTCAGCTGCTCCTCATACGGCTTCTCCTTCAGACACTTCACCATCTCCTTTGGATGCTCTAATTGTCCTGTGTTCAAGTTTAACCACAAAAACTTTTCAGTATTTTTCTGTGTGGTCTTTTATGTACGGAAGGGCTCTTCAACAAAACTTTATGAGCACTCTTCATTATTTTTGCCTTTGAATCTCCCGTTCAACTCATGGAAAAATACCCAGGAAAAAGAAAAAAAGAGGGGGGGAAAAAGGAAGGAAAATAGATAATTTGGCCTAAATTAATCCTGCCTACCTCTGGATAATTATTATTCCAATTAGGAGACCAGTCACACAGGGTTGTCTTTATCTGTCGGTGAAGAGAAGCAGTGATCACCATTAATATTGCCACAGGCTATAGTAGCATGTACCTAGGGCAATAAAAGTGGGTTCCTTTATCGTGCCAGACCTTGGTAGGCAGCTGGCACGTGGTGGCTACTCTATATTTGCTATTACAACCATTCCACTCCAACTTGCTCTAACTGCATCTGTTTGAATCCCAGCTGGCGATTGTCCTCATTAAAACTGGGTCATGTTTGGGCCTGTCTTTGTGACTCCTCTGCAGAAAGGGCTGGAGCTGCTCTTAGAGGAATTTGAGTGCCAGAGATCTTCAGCTGCGTTTTGGCTCAGGATATACATCTTAAACGGTTTATGTTCTTGTTTCCAAAGTTAATGCCTTTAAACTCGTGAAGTTTAAATCCCTCCCATGTTACATGGGAACAGTGCAAAGAGTTAATAAATACATGTTTTGTTGTCTTGCATAATTCAGAAATGACTGACCCTATGAAAGAAGACATGATGTTAAAGGAATTATTTTTCATTTCACATGGAAATATCAAATTTTTTGTTCAATTTTGGAAAGAAAGAGGATATAAAGATGATTCCAAGTCTCCATTGTGCTTTCTAGTGTCTATTAGTTCCAGATCTTTTATGCCTTAGATATTTGTGTAAGATCTTTGCCTGGAATTTATACTGGCTAGACAGAAGAGCAGGACTAAACTAATAATCCTTTTTGTTTGATGCGTTATATGGAAGTGTAGCTAAATCTTTCTTATTTTTCTGCTGACATAGAGAAGAATGTAGTTCTCAGACAGAAATATTAAATTATGTTTCTGTGAGAATTTTACAATGTCTGGAATGGGAAGGAGCAGATAGGAATGGAAGAAATGTCATGGAAACACCTGCGGTTACAACTACATACATGAGTAACTACACCATCCCTCTACTGGAAAAAGCCTTTCTGGTCAGTTCAACAAATCCTCATGCTCTATATTTATCCATTGCCTTTATTTTTCAATTTGTTAGTAGCAGATTAATTTGAATCACAGTAATAATGTATAGAAAAGCATAATATACAGAAAAGCATCTGGGTTTTGGCTGTAGACCCCATTATCTCATTTTCTTACTTTATTTCTCTTTTTTAACTATTCTCCCCTTTCCAGTATTTTTGGTTGAAATTTGCTTGATTACTAAATATCACAAAAACCTGAAAAAATCCATCAAAATTCATAGTTTATTTCACACTATGTTTCAACACACATAGATGATGTTCTGAAAAGGACCAGACTTGAATTTCCCACTGAGTCAAGGTGGTTTTTTTTCTGTTATGGCCCAGTGAATCGGGACTTCTTATCAAGCTAATGGTACTTCACAGCAGGTAAGGGTTTTCCCCATTAGCCAAACATTAAAATATTTCGCCTGACTTCGAAGTTTTAGTGGCACAGGAATGAATGCCACTGCTGTCAGCAAGTTTTTGAGATGTGCTGCACACTCAGCACTGGAAATGCCCACGCTTGGGCAGACTTTTGTGTTCCTGACAATGCGCTTGGCAGCACAAGTGGAAGGGTTGTGGTGTTGGCCAGTTCTTTCATTAGATGGCAATGAGCACCAGGCACCTTTAGCTAGTGTCTGTTGCTCTTCCCACAGTGCAGAATTTGATTTTCGACTTATCTACTTGCTGCTGTTTTGCGACCACTTGAGCTTTTTTGGGGCATTATTCAGATGTCTGGTCCAATTATTTTTATCCCCCTAAAACTATCTGAGCTCAGTCAGACAAAGGCAAGCCCAAAACTGGGAAAACAACCTAATCAGTTTTTCTAGATGGGCAACAAGTTACCGGCAGACAGGAATAATGCAGACTTCAATTGCTCTTATACCTAAGACTGGTTTTATTTTAATTTTTGGCAAGAAGTTTTAAATCTAGGCAAATTACACAGATTACACCTGTGAATTTTTCTACTTGTGTCTTTTTCCTATTGTTTTTACTTCAAGATCTGGTGTCTGAGTGGGGTCTTTTTCAGTGAGGCTTCTGTCTGTTTCTTCTGTGCATTGTTTATGAGGTCGCTGGTGAGATGCATTACTGTAGGCTTTTCTCCATTTTGATAACCACAAGCTCCTGAGGGTGAGCAGGCAAACAGTGTCTAAACATGCAGAAAGATCATAACATTGCAGTAAGCATATCAGCCACTTTACATCATAAGATAGATGCCTGGTCTGTGACAGGAAAGCTAGGAAACTGGCTTACCTGCTGTAATTTAAACAATGTAATGCAAGTGGCCTTCATGATAGATGTAAAGTTCTACAAGGACAGCTGTGACCATGTGTAAGGTACCATTTTACCTATGAGTACTCTAAGTGCATGGCTACGTGGAGAACAAACTTTGTACATGCAAATCAACAGCTTGTTCACTAATCTGAAATTAGGAAGGAAGTAGGGTATGAAATAGACTTATAATATTGGACTAAAAAAGCCTGACAACTCACAGTCCAAAAATAATTGATTTATCAGACTGCATTGTTTCCTCTATGCTGAAGGAAAATCTCCAGAAAATACACTTCATGTAAGATCTTCCCTGTCTGTGACAGAAAAACAACAGAAATAACCTTTCTGGTATGTTCCTCCCAGTCTCAAACTGTGCAGACAAACTTATTTAATGATGTCTACACTCATTGTCCACTTGGTAGTTGGAGAAATTCTGCTGCTGTTTTTCACTCTTTTTGAACTTTGCAAGGAGTCCGGTGTCCAGAACCATTTATTGTATATGAAGATGTACACGATTTTTTTGTACCTAATCCATTTCCTATATTTCTGAACATATAATGAACTTTTTATAAATTCTGGGAGGAGACAAAAATGTTGTAGAAACATTTGATCCTTGATATCTTTACCCAAAGGAAACACAAACAGTAGGACTACAAAAAAGATCTTTTTAATTATTTTTGCTTTGTGAAGCCAGATTAATAAATATGTAACAGTGGTGATCTTATCTCTGTTAGTTTAGACCTCCAGCTATCCCATTAAAAATTTCCCATTGCAATTGGTTTCAGTACATTTATTTCATGGTGCTGCTAATGATGTTGATTTGACCCCAGAATGGAGTGGGAGAATAGCTGGTCCTACTTCAAACAGTTACAGGCAAGAACACAGATTCTGTCTGCTGAGATCAGTCCCATTTCCAGGGCAAAGGTGGCTTTGTCATATCCTTCTATTCCACACTCTTGAGCCGAATGTAATTACAGTGGACATTTCCATAGCTTCCACAGCATGGAAAAAGCCGTTATAAATAACTAAAATTTGGTCTCAGTGAGCTTTGAATAACTAAGATTCATGAAGTAAACTGACAGAAATCTCAAAGGATTGAGCACTCACTTTGAATGTTTCCAAATTTAAATCTATTAATTATAGTAATTTAACTTGAATTAGTAAGCTGTGCTGCAGCAATGTGATTTCCAAAATGAACGCGATTTGATTGTATTAGTTGGTTTAATTAGATGCCAATCTATTGCATTGTATTTATAGTAATGATGTTGGATGGTTTGATTGAAACAATAGCTTGTTTGTATGAAGGACAACATTTTCATTCTTTTCAGAATGATCTTTTACCAGACAAGTTGCTAAAAGAAATTGCACTTGCCACTTCTATCACATAAAATGACAGAGCCCCACTAGACTTCCCTCTCCTTGAGTTCGCGTCCTCTAATGCACAAAAAAATGTTGCAATAACCTTTTACTGCATCCTATTTATTAACATCTAATTTTGAAAATGGTACTCACAGTGGAATGAAAAGCATTAAAAATTTTAACTGATTATTAGAAGCATTTATATGCCAGAGGAAAAAAAACCCACAATATGCCAAAGAAAATTAAGTTTATCTGGCCTTTCCACTTGTCTTACAAATCTCTTCCAAATTAGTAACCACTGACAGTTTCATGAAACAGTGTCAATCTTCATGATGACTGGCTGCTGTTCAAAGAAAAATGAGTGTATAAAAAGGTTGTATAGGCATTTTCTATTCAAAAGCAAGCACAGAAGGAGGGGAATGTAAGACAAAACAATGGAAAACACTTACACCAGATTTTAGTTTGTCAGCAGAACTATTATTTAGCTTATACCACCAGAGGAATTTGGCTACATCAAAATGAAAATCAACATAGTATGTAACAGTTTACCAAACGAATTGGGAACTGATTAATATAAAATATGATGGGTCTCCTTAATGGGATCACTGAATCCCAGTCATTAAAAACTATTGTGGTTTAACAATTTTTGTGAAATCAAATTAAATATTTCCTTCCTATCACTTTCCATACAGAGAACGTTGGAGCTTTGGGAGCTACCATATTCTCTGAGTCTTAAGGTTTAGTCATACAAAGGGCTTTTTAAAATTTCACTGTTTGTAAATCATGGTGATGTCTCAAGATTTTTTGGCTAGAGTAAATATTAGAGAAGCCATGCACTTTTTGTCAATGCATCAAAAGCTCATCAATTAAAATGGGGAAGCAACTACTTGCATTTGATACATATCTTAGGAAAGAGCTACTTACATGAGCAAAACAATAATTACCTGAGCACAGAAATATTGTTCCTTCCACTATGTTGGCTTCTGTATCTTAATCTTTCTATTTCAAGCTACTTACCCCTTTCACTCAATTTCATTCTAGCAGGTCATTAACATGTTTAACCAAATGTCTGAAACTATTGTGAACCATACCTGGTATAGTCACTTATCTTAATGAAGACCTGGAAAAGAGCACTCACTGTTGGAAAGGAACGCTTGAAAATAAATGGATCTTTCATGTACAATGATTTGTTATGCTATACTTAATTACTACCTCAGGGCATTACTATTTCAAATAGCCCTGTGACTGGACTGTAGCAAGTGTTAAAATTCTGAAGTTGCACTAGAGTTTTATATTGCATGTAATCGCAATAAAGACTAGAGTGTCCCAAAAATTCCACCCAGCACAGCATGTATGAAAGCATCAGTTTAGATATTGCCTACCAAAATGATGCAGTGGCTGTAATAATATCTTTATAGTGATGTAAGTTTATGTGTAGGAATCATATTTAATGGTTCTAAATAATAGAAACTTTCTCCATTTACATCTAAATATTTTACTGAGTAAACTTGAAAATTCCAGTTGAGTTCTGATTCTGCCGCAGATAACCCAGGTCTGCCTGGGTAGGATTCATCTCCACCTAGCTTTGAGTATCTATATCTGAACTAGCCATCTTGGAATCCCTTTAAATCAACACAGACCAAACTGGTCTTGTTGGAGTAAAGCGTACAGTGCTCCTCATCCTAGAGTGCATATCCAAATTAGGTCAGATGAACCAAATTCTAATGTGTTTTCTAGTTCAGCTGGAGGTACCCACATTGCGAGCCCCAGAAGGTGAAATCAGTGCAGGCTCTGAAACCTTCAATTCTACTTGTACATAGCTGTGCTTGTGTAATCCTAATGCTCCCAGTAGGTGCTGTGCCTATGGAAGTGCTGGTCACTTGGGCAACACTTCTGTTGATGTGTAAGAAGTAACAAGTTTGGTTCACCCACCACTGAAAAAAATAAATGAGAAAGCTAAGAAGCTGAGAACCTGTTAATGATCAAATCTGTTGAATAATGAACTTTGGCATTTACATAATCCCTTTCTATGAGACCTTGATGTGAAAGAACAGCAGTAGAAAAAATCACTGGAAAAAAGACAGTGAACAATTAATTCTTTTAAAAATTATTTTTCTTCCTTTTAAATTTTTTTTTTTCAATTATCATTGTGGTAAAGGGAATAAGAATTGCCTGTGGATATAATCTACCTGTAATTCAGTAAAGCCTTGCATACTCTCTTGCACAGCATTCCCCTGGAGAAGCTGGCAGCCCATGGCTTGGACAGGTGCACTCTGGTTTAAAAACTGTTTGGATGTCCAGACCCAGAGAGTGATGGTGAATGGAGTTACATCCATTTGGTGGTGGATCACTAGTGGTGTTCCCCATGGCTCAGTATCGGGGCCAGATCTATTTAACACCTTTACTGATGATCTGGACAAAGGGATGGAGAGCACCCTCAGTCAGTTTGCAGATGACAGCAAGCTGGGTGGGAGTGTTGATCTGCTGGAGGGTAGCAAGGATCTACAGAAGGATCTGGATCGATGGGCTGAGGTTCAACAAGGCAAGGTGCCCTTGGGTCACAACAACCCCGTGGAGCACTGCAGGCTGGGGACAGAGTGCCTGGAAAGTGGCCCAGCAGAAAAGGACCTGGAGGCGCTGGCTGACAGTGGCTGAACATGAGCCAGCAGTGTGCCCAGGTGACCAAGAAGGCCACCTGGCCCTGTATCAAAAATGGTGTGGCCAGTAGGACTAGCCAAGTGATCTTCCTCTGCAGCTGACTATGGTGAGGCTGTACCTCGAGTCCTGTGTCCAGTTTTGGACCGTCACTTCAAAGAAGGACATTGAGGTGCTGGAGAGTGTCCAGAGAATGGCACCAAAGCTGGTGAAGGGTCTAGAGAATGAGTCAAATGGGGGCATCTACGGAGCTGGAATTGTTTACTCTGGAGGCTCAGGGAAGACTTTATCACTCTTTACGTCTACCTGAAAGGAGGACGCAGCAGGGTAGGGATCAGTCTCTTTACCCAGGCAACTCTTGATAGGACAGGAGGAAATGGCCTGAAGCTGCACCAGGAAGGTTCAGACTGGACATCAGGAAGAATTTCTGAATGGAAAGGGTTGTGAAGCATTGAAATGGGCTGTCCAGGGAAGTGATGGGGTCACCATCCCTGGAAGTGTTCAAGAAATGACTGGAAGTGGCACTTAGTGCTGTGGTTTAGTTGGCATGGTGGTGTTTGATCAAAGGTTGAACTCAGTGATCTTGGAGATCTTTTCTAACCTTAATTATTTTATTCTATTCTAATTATTAAAAAAAAAAATCACCGGATGAGATGGCTGGCTGAGATTCTCACACAGATTCTGTCAAAACTGAACTAACAAAATACTGAACTGGCTGAGCTGGCAAAAAACACTGGCTATGGCCTCATTCCTCACAGAGAACACGCATTTTATTGTTGTTTCCTTCTTCTGGAGGAAAAACAAATGTTATACGCATGCATGTCAAATAATTCAAGCATCAGCCTCTTTCAGCACTGGCCAGCACTTAGTCACCCTGTGTAACTACTAGGGCAAAATTTTTCTGACTTCAGAGGATGAGTACAGATCCATGGAACTGGTTCTAAAAGTTGCTGATTTTCATTAGTGTTATTTTTCTTGGCACAGTACTTCACGTATATCCTCACTGAATTTCATTTAAATTTTGAGCCATGTCATGTGAATTTTGAGCCTGTTCTCCAAGCCCTCTTTATAACTTAGTGCCAGATGAAATCTTTACAGATCATGATTTTCATTCAATTATCTAAGCTGCTGATGAAAATATCAACCAGTTGTGACTGTAGTTGGGACCTTCGTGGAGCCTCACATGAGGCAGTCTTCCAGCTCAAGATCAAACTCTGCTACAAACTGCTCTCTGTGCATCTGTTTTTATGATTGTTCAATTCAGATCCCTTTGTTGCATTGCCAGCACCTCTTTTTAGGTCCAAATGTATAAATGTCTGCTACTGACACCTTTCCAGCTGAGTTATTTACCCTGTAAAGAAAGACATTGGTTTGAATATGTTTGTTTCTGACAAACACATTCAACCTCTTGATTTACCACCTTGTTATCCTCTAAGTACACGTAACTTGACAGTTTAACAGTTCCATTTAATCAGATGACTAGCTGGCAGACAATATTTAGCTCTCAAAGGTTTTCAAGGTGGTATCTAATTACAACAAAATGCTAACACGGGCATCACTGTCTGCAGGAACTGAAACACAGGGGGCCCCCAGGTCATGCTGGAACCAGACTGACTACTGCTGAGTAAGCTGCTCTGGAAGTGGCCCCAGTACAAAGCTGTGCAATAACAGAGCAATTCTGACCTCAGGGCAGCTGCTGCTGATGGGTGCAGCTGCTGTGTCATGCAGATACACCTGGTTTTTGGAAAGCAGTTCAGGGATCTCCGGCATGGTTGTCATGTACAGGAGGATCTGCCTCCCTGAGTCCAGCAAGAACACCGGCACACAACCCTTGCCGTGCAAGGAGTCCATATCAAGAAGCACACAGGGATAAGAAAATGAAAAATACAATAGAATAGTGTAGTGACAGAAGCCAGCCAACTCAAGAGCAGTCACAATAGCTGCTCCTTAGACACGGTCTTTGTGAGAAGAAACAGGTTTAAACAGCTTAACACTGCAAAAAGCTTGAAACCACTCCCAGACATTTTTATAAAGGATGTATTCACAGTTCAGCATGGATTTCAGCACAGTATACACCTTGGAGGAAGACTGGTTCAAAGAAAAAAGTATTCTCTTGTGGTCAATAAAATTATAGAACCCAGAGGAAGGTAGGGAACTAAATTATCCCCAAAAAGTTTTCAAGTCAATCAGTTTCATTAGGTGACGGTAGTACTGATAACTGATGATGTGCCACACCAAATGAAAATATCTGAAAAATATCCTGGTTGTCTGCTATGGCCTGGAGGTAGTCTCTTAGACGCTGTGACACACTTCCTAGCAAAGTTAACATGGGAATTCCACAGGGCTGACACATTTTTAATGGGGAACATCTGTATCTGAATACAGCTAATTTCAGTATCCCAGAGAAATGTTACAAAACATCTGCCTTTTTTCTCCTGCAGGCATGGTAGCCTTGCCAATATTCTATTCTAAGCTTTTGCTTCCATAAGCTAAAATATGCTCTATGTCTTAAAGAGGATTTTCTGTTTTTCTTGCTGCCCAAGAAGTTACATAGCTTTGCAAGAGTGCAACAGGTCAGTGCAGCACTGATAGCTTGCTTAGCATGCACTTGGTAGATACCTGAGCTTTCCTCTTGCACATATGCCCTTCTTGTATTTCTGAATGGTATTTGAGTAAAAAAGACATGTTTCCGTAAGTTTTAGAGGACATACACATCTTAAAGATATCTGCAGAATCCATAAATTGTTGATTGTGGTGTCTTGCAGGCATCCATGCTATTATGACAGCCTTGAGAATGGATCTCATGAGGACCACTCTGTGTCATTAGGTGGCACTGTGCAGCAATGCTGGCAGCTTTAAGACTTCCTCAGCTCAAAAGGGACTTTTTGATTATCTAATCTGATTTCCTACATACTGTAGGCTATAGAAATCCAACAAGGAGTCCATGCCTCATTTCAAAACTGTGCTTCAATGAAAGCATATTTTTAGACATAGGTTTTGACATCAATAAAAAATTAAAACAAACAATACTGCAAGTCCCTAATTTCCCTTCTTGATAACAGAAAACGGTTTATGTTTCAGATCTTAATCGCTCTGTTAAATAATTTGGACCTCTTAAACATTACAGAGACAAAATATCTGGTTTAATTCAGAGTAAGCAAAAGGATGTGTGTTCCTAGCACTGCAGTAAAGCAAATCAGCATTAAATTTAGCATGACATTATAATGAAGTGTCTCCCTATGGAAACACCAGTCTCAAAAAGGAGCATTTGCTTTTTATGAATGCTGATACTCTGATGCCCCCACAATTTCAGTTCCATTTAAGCCACTTTTACTTTTGACTGACTTTAGAATCTCCAGCTTGTCCTTTCTGCTATCAGCCTATTTTCTACTAGCTGTGTAGAAGGTTGTGACGTCAATTTTTTAAATTTAATTCCCCCTAGTGACTGCACACAATTTTCACTCATCAGAGTGGCATCAGGAAGTGGCTTTGTGCTTTCCACCAAGAACTCTGAAGCTTCATACAGAAGAGCAGATGAAGTTGTGTACACATTTTTATGTATTGCTGTTTTATATACACAGTTCAGGCCCTGTCTTTACATAACTGCATTACAAGAGCAAGTGTGTGCTAAAATGTCTTCAGTTTTGTCATAAATTCAGATCTTTCTGTCCTTACTGACAGTCTCCAATAAATACTTCTTTTGGAAGCAGGTTAAGAGTGCTTATGGATACAGTTGTAGTAGAAGATGTGAAGAGTTGGCTCCTTTGGTAGCAGTTAAAAAGCCAACAGGACACCACAGGCTCCAAAGCTCAGTAGCAGCCAGAACTACCTCCAGCCTCAGCCTCATATGACTGCCTAAGGCAGCCTTGATGTCCAGACCTCAGAAGTGCTTCAGAAAATGGTTTTTGGGTGGAATGATGACCAGCAGGCTCCTGACAGCGTGAGACAAAAAAAATACCTTATGAGTTCCTCCCATACACAAGAGAGAGAGATTTGGTGTGTATCTACAGATAAACAAGACCTATCAGTGACATTGGAAATTGGACTTGGTTGTAAACCAGTTTTTCCTAAATTGAGATAAGCTGTAAAAACAGTCAAAATAAAGAGTCAATATTTTACAATAGACATGTTTTTAAAAATAATTTTAAAAGTGGTTTTCAAGTGAAAAGATCAAGGTATGCCATCCTGGAATGATAAAATCCAGAATATTTCCAGAGTTCAGGGCTTTTCTTTTTTTCTCAACCAGAAATTAGTTTTGTCAAAACTGCCATGTATGAGAATGTAATTATATTTTCCATTTTGAAGTGCTTTATGAAGTCTCCTACCCAGTCTTAATTTTTTTCCTGAATACTTTATAGCTTTCTGGCTGGGTTAATCAGCTTTTATGACCTTCTCACATATAAAGTGAAGAATTGTCTTTGATTTTCTATCCAGAAGATATAGGAGGGGTTCCTTCCCCTGGTGATTAGCGAGGGAAATCAAAACACTTTGAGTTACATTTTTCATTTCTTCCTGTATAATTTCCAGAGCCACAATCTATTTTTGTATGAAGTCCCCATGGGTATCTATGAGCTAAACAAATACACATTCAGAGCTTGGTTATTGTCAGTAATGAAGTAAAGGTCAATCTTTATATGAACCCAGTGCTTGTGACTGTCAGAAAGAAAAAAAGGCTTGTATCATATAATATCAAAAGTTAAGAGATGGCAAATAAAAAGGTGTGCCAGGAACAAACACTCTTTTTTCACTTGAACTAAACATGTGAAACGTGGGAGCCAAATCAGACTCTATGTTGTCTCTGTGTTACCTACTTCTGGAAGAGCACCCAGTGAAGACTCTGGTATCTTCTGGCCAGTTCCACTCACAAAAAGCAAGTGCAGCTGGTGGAATGGAGGAAGTAGCTGTCAGCATTCCTCAAGGAATTAAGGCTGAAAGCATAGCATGAGAAAAATCATGTCTGATAAAAAAAAAAAAGGAGCTCGCCCAAAGCATCCCTGGGAGACAGAATCCTCTAGTGACCCAGCACATTTACTGTTCCCACTAACAACCCTGGCCCCATTAGAAACAAGGGACCAAAATTGGCTGATGACACAAGGTGCAAGGTGCTGTGAATACAGGTGAACATCAGAGTATCCTGCTGCAGGAGCTAGACGACCCAGAGTGCAAAAATAATAGAAATGATAAATGTAACAATGCTGCCTGCAATGCTATGAATTTAAGAGCAAAAATGCTGTAAGTGGGAGAACCTTATTAGCTGAAAACAGCAAACACAAAAAGATCAAGTTACATGAGTTTATCAAAAGATAGTCAACACTCATCAATACGGTGTCGTATAAAGAACCAAACATGATAATGGGATGTGTCAAGAGAGGGGTTTTCCAGTAGAGCCAGGGAAGTGATGGCATATACAATTTCAAAAGCAGAAGGTGGAATGGAAAAAGAGGCATAGAAAATGTAAATATTGAAAAATGTAGGCTCATAATAATGAAACGAGGTCTGCAAGGAATAAATGTAGAGACAAAATCCATCGATGTAGATGGGAATAGTTATTCCACTGAATTCAGTGGAGGATAGGTGGGTCTCCAGACTCATGGATGTGGCCTCCATATGCCCCATATGCCATATGGAGAAAAATCTCCATATAATGTGTTTTAATGAAAAACACCTCTATGTGTTATTTTAATCCAAAGGCTGCTTAAATCACAGCATTCCGACAGGAAATACAGGAATTTTTTTTCAATCTTTCTATTAATCTGACTCAAAAGGCTTATGAAAATTATGTCCTGGAATGCACTATGGTATTTGTAATGTCTCATGTTCCTTCTTTCAGCACTTGTAATTTGTCAAGCAATAGCAAAGTGCAGAAGGAAAGATCACTGACACTCCCACAATATGGTCAGCATATTGACTGACCTTTATGTCTACCTTTGCTATTTATATTGGCAGGGAAGTACGAAGAACAAAAGTAGGCAGGAAAACTCCTGATTTTTAGGAAAATCCTTTAAAAACTTGTGATTATATTGAAGCCACCGCTTACTACATCTCTTCAATTTAAAATTTACTTGGCAATTTTCTATATGTATATATAGAAATTGTTTGGTTGTTTTGTGGGTTTTATTTTGCTACATATTGCTGTATTGGTCGGGTAAATAGTTTCTAGGATGTAATAAATAATAATTTGCAGTTTTATTTTCCTGGGCCAGAGCAGAGCACAGTACATTCTTTCCAAACAAAGAGTAATGGAGCATGCTATGAAATTGTAAAGAATTTCATAATCATTATTCCATATTGTTATGTTCTACTTGCACTCTACAAAGTTATAAAGTAGAAAGAAAAAACCCCAGAAAAACAGAAAGTCACAAAGTTAATTTTCTATTTATGCAAATTAATATATATTAGAACCAGTAAAACTTGTAATTGATTTCTAGGTGACTGAGATTGTAATGACTTTTATCTAAATAACTTGTGTTTCATTGTAAGAGTTGGTCAGTGAACCTAAGGAGCAATTGTGGCTTCATTAAGGAGAACTGTCAGTGTGAATATCACCATCAATTTCCCTTCCTCTTTTTGCTATTTCAATTTTTATTTTTACTTTTAAGCTGATGATATTTGCTTTGAAAAATGAGTGAGGTGGTACACATCTTTTCTTACTTTCAAATTCTTCCACAGCAGATCAGACTCTTCATTTCCCTGAGCAATCTGAGCACGGCAGTTGTGAAACTGAGCCCTCCTTGCTGCTACTGCACTTTATGGCTTTGGATACACAGACAGTAAGGGAAAAGAGGAGCCTCCAGAGTCTGGAGTCTGTAAGTGGTGAGTGCCAAAAGCAGGCTGGAAAGCAGAGCAAAGACTGAATTACTTTGACAAACATCTGGGGCAATAGGGAGTAATCTGATAGGCTGTATGGATGGATGAGGAGGAAAGGAAGAACAAAAGGAAATTGTATCTCTTTATAACTAGCTTTAAGAAATGTCTTAGTCTTCTCTTGTTATTCAGCCTTACATAGAACTACTGTAGATTTAACAGGGGTGGACAAAGAAAAGGCCCCTACCTAGTCACATGGGAGAGGACATTATACATAGAGAGTCAGCTTTAGGCTGTAGACTATGTGTCAAACAAACTGAGAAGTAAAAGTTTTTGCACTCTAAGCAAGCCGGGTTGCTTTTATTCCTACAGGGTGTAAACTTTTAGCCTTGAAATGTGTCTGGGTGGCTGTCACGGGCAGAAATAGGAGCTTCAGACTATGTTTATTAGAGAAGCCCTCCAAACTCCTTCTCTGACAGGAGCTTAAATGTGACTGAATTCAGTATTAGACTCAAACTTTCTCAACATTTTATGTCCTAAGGAGTATATAGGATTAAATACGTGTAATTGGTCCTTTATACAACATTGTCCTTCAGGATTAAGGATGACAAACCAGATATATTTATATAAAAATAAACAATTTATTATGATAATGACTAGACTAAAAGATCTTAACCAGAATTATTTGCTGCACGGCATAAGTAGCAATAAATACTAGCATAGATGCAATTCTATTAAAGCTAGAAAACCCAATTATTAAGTGGAGATTGATATTCCTCACCCACATCCACAATAGGAAAATATCTTACACTCAGGCTTGAGGAGTACCCTTGAGGAGCATCCCCACTCAAGGGAAGAATCTCCCCACACACATTCCCAGAAGGGGTATATTAGAAGACCCCACCATTAAAAAGTGGGAAGGGACTTTTACAGTAGAAAGTGGTTGACTGTCAGTCATATGTCTCTGGGCCAGCTGTGTTAGCTCAGCATTTTAAGATGAGTTATCAATAGCATCTGTTGTTGGTTCCTTTATCAGGCACTTTACCACTTCTGCCACATCTTCACCTCACTGTCAAGGTGCTTAACTTTGGAATTGAATCAGGCTGGTTTCAGTATTTTTCAGCACCACAAGCAGCAAGACAACCCTTTCTCCATTCACCACTGACAGCTTTGCAAATAGAATGTTGTTTGAGTTGTTTTACCCCCATTCCAGGCAGAGCATACTGCTACAGTGGCTTATAGTTTATTTGCTTTAATTTGCACATTTAACTCTGAAAGAATGATTCATTGCAAATTTATATCTCTCTAGAGCTGTCAGATTTGTTCTTCCACTTAATGAATATACAATATTAATATAGCTGCAATTTTCTCTGTTCTTACGAGATTTTGGTAGATTATGTAAGTATTTTTGTGCATATTTCCTTTTATAAGCAGTTCTAAATCATTGTTTAGATCTAGATGAATAATACACGGTAAGTCATTTATTACGGTATTTAAACTTTTGTACGTATGGATATTGGGCTGCAATTTTCTCAAGCATTCACTGTCAAAACCAGTCATGCAGTAGCTGATAGGAGTGTATATATTCTGTACTTGTATCAGATAGCCAAGGTGCTGGTTTGTATATATGCTGCAAGCCATTTAAGCTTCTATTTCATTTTGGATATATGTTTCCAGTATGAATGTTTATAAGTTTGAGGGCTGTGGTTTTTGTATGTGCTCCAGCCAGACCTCATCAACTGAGTCCTTAACTAATATTCAGTCTAGAGGGTTATTTCGGTAATGATGTTCAGAAAGAGAGCATAAAAGTAGCCAGAGCTCAACAAAAGTGCAGTCCCTAGCATACCCGCCAGCGTTCTTGCAGCTCCTCCTTTTACCTTGGCTGCTTTGATCAATGGCCAGACCATATCCTGTGCAAACTTTCAGAGGCTTAAGGCTTTTATTTTTTTCTTTCCTGAACTGTCTAATTTACAGCACTAGAAATCCAAAAGAATTTCAAAAGTTTCAGCACAATTTTTCATACCCACTTCTGTGTAATACACAGAAACCTGAGAATCTTGTCTCTACACATAAAAGTTATGAGCTTGCATATAACGAATGTAACCACAAAAGCTATTGTTACCATTAATAAATATGATCTTGTTTGAAAATAACGACACTTCTAAATGTCTATGCACGTTTTCACTGAGGCTGAATAATTAGAAAGGATTCTTTTTTTAATAAATTCAAGTTTTTTCTTTTGATTTGGCTGTGCTAATAAGACACTTTCATTAGGATTCATGTGCTAAGACTGCAGTCTCTTAGAAATTTGCTGTATACTGATTTTGTATGAGACAGGCTATGAAAGAACTGAAGAGCCTCATTCAGATGCCAAATATCTGATTCCAGGACTGAATCCTGCACTTTTTCAGCAATCTTTTGAACAGTATTTTCCACTTTGAAATAGACTATTTCCATCTTCTATGTACAGATCTAGGCAGCTAGTGGAAAGCTCCGTGTGTGTGAAAAACAAGTACTTACAATAAGCCCGATTTAAAAGTATCCACATTTTATTTTCATGATGTTCATTGTGTCCCCTGCTTCTTTGTTAATAGAAATATTTTTTAATACCTAGATGAATATGTACAGTCTGGCAATTTTGTTACCTAAATTAGAAAAAACAAACCGAAGACAGAGTCTGTTTTCCCTTGTTTTTGAGATTAAACACTTAAACTTTAGCCAGCATTGTTGCCGTTCTGTTTAAGTTTTCCATTCTCGCTCCAAGATCCCAGGTGAAAATGTAGAAAATTCAGCCTGGCTGCCTTGCATCTGTTTAATTCCTTGTATCTTGTCATGTCATTATTTAAGGGCCAGGACATTTCTTGGCTCACTTAGTGTGAGGTTTACAAGGCAGCTATGTATCACAACAGCCCTCTCTTGGGACTGCAGCTAAGCTGCTGAGAGATCTCTTTTCATTAGACTACTAAAATAGTGTAGCACTGTGAGGGCAAGAAATTTCTCCAGCTGTCTCCTTGCAATGTACTTTTTCAAATTTTCATGCTGCTGTTCTGAAACTTAATGTCATTCATATCAGGCATCTTGGAGAATTTATTTTATTCACTTCCTTTGCTTAAAATGCTTTTTTCTGTGGTTGGTGTCAAAAAATATCAGTATAGCTAAAAGTAAGTATTTTAAATGTAGAGGGAAGGCAGAGCTATTTTTTGGGTTAAGTGACTGCTGCGATTTTCTGGACTTAGTCCTCAGTCATCTTGTATCAACACAGAGATATCACAGAAATGCTTTATAATTTGAGTCTTCCGTATTCTTCCAAAAATTTTATTTTTCTACAGCAAACCCAATAATATGTGCCAGAAGATATGGCATGATTCATGTTGGCTGAACTGAATGCTGAGGAGGTGGATATTCAGTGATTAATGAGAATGAAATAAAGGCAGCATACAAACACATTTGCAGGTGATTTTGTAAGGACTGACTGAATGAGAGGGATTGGATTAGCAGAAAGAGTAAAGGATAGCAAACTTCTCAAAATGTGAAATCATGCATAAATTATTGTTCTTTAACAAAGCTGTTTTACAGCAACACCAGCGATTACCAGAGACACGAACCCACAGGTGACCTGGTGACCTGGCCATGACAGGGAGATGTGGAATGGAAAGTTATTCTTTTTCTTCATGCAAATTATAATATGCTGTGGCCCCATGAGGGGTATGTGAGAAAAGGAAAAATTCAAGGAGAAACTAGTGTTTAAAGTTCACTCACTTTAGCTTTAGATTTAGAAGCTAAGGATACTAGAAAAAATAGAAATGGAATAGCAGAAAGCTATGGAATACAAAGGAATTATAATTCCACAAATGAAAAACTAAATTAAAAGTCTTCATTTTTATTCCAAATCCATATAGTGTGACATGCGGGGAAGGATCTGGGCACCCCTGGGACTGTAGTTCCCCGTGGGTTCAGAGCACCCTGTTGCAACCATCATATGCCCTTGAACCCAGGTTCACATTTGGCAAAGTCTGTATCAGGCAGAGAAGCACCACCACTGATAATTCACTGATAATTCATAGGCTTATGCTACAGATGTGTCATCTGCCATCTTGGGTACTTTTCAATTGTTGGACTTCATATCACTAGGGAAAAGCAGTTTCCCTAAAGAGTTTTTCAATTGTTTTTACAGCATCTGCTAAAAAAGACTGTTGTTACAACATCTTTCATATGTGGCTGATTCTTGTTGAATATTCATTTTCCCTCTGCAGTAAAAGTTTGCCTTCCTGTTGCACTGAGCTGCATGGAATCCCCTAAATGAACTGTCAGCTTGACTACTCCAAGCACTAAAGTCCACTTAGCTATGTACGTTACTCAAATATCGCACGCAACACCATGTTCCTTGAAGTATGTAAGATGTCTCACTTAAAAGCAGATTAGGTACCTCTACACTTTTATGCCACGTAGAGAATTTGTCAGTACTAATGAAGCTATGGGAAGTGTCAACACTATCTATTAAACACAGGTATCTCTAATATTTGTCTCTTTTTAGGGGTGACAAGAGACCACAGCTAAGGCAATGTCATTAAATACAGAGATAGGAAGGTAGTTATTTCATCATTCAGGATAATTATTGTGTTACTCTCTGCTGCTCCATAGAAGCCAGGCTGGCTGTGCAATCACTGCACTGTGGTGATAGCTGGTTGCACGGGGTAGGCTGGAATCATGACAGCAGTAAGGCTTTTGGTAATGCAAATGAGTACTGCACTCAAATCCTTCGAAAGTGAAATGAACTACAGCTGTGAGAATTTCAGCAGAAGATGACAAAACTTTGTAACCAAATTTTTGTTGTAAAAATAGATGTAGTTTGCTGATATTTCATAGCATCATAGAAAAGCTTAGTTGAAGGGTTCCTTTAAAGACTGTCTGGTCCAATACTCTTGCAATGTGCTGGGACACCTTCAACTAAATCTGTTTGGTCAGATCTTCATCCAGCATGACTTTGAATGTTTTCAAGGATGTGGCATCCACCACCTCTCTGGGCAACCCATTCCAGTGTTTCACTACCCCCACTGTAAAAAAACTATTTCTTTATATCTAGTCTAACTCTACCCTTTTTTAGCTGAAAATAATTGTTCCTTGTCCTTTCACAACAGGCCCTGCTAAAATGTTTGTTCCCACTTTCATATAAGCCCCCTTTAAGTGCCAAAAGGCTGCAATAAGGTCACCCTGCAGCCTTCCCTTCCCCAAACTGAACAACCCCAGCCCTGTCAGCCTTTCCTCATAGAAGAGGTGATCCATCCTTCTGATCATCTTTGTGACCCTCTTTTGGACTCGCTTTAACAGGTCCATGTCCTTCCTGTGCCGAGGACCCCAGAGCTGGATGCAGTGTTCCAGATGGGGTCTCACCAGAGCAGAGTGGAGGAGCAGAATCACCTCCCTCACCCTGCTGGCCATGTATAGTTTGATGCTGACCAGGATGTAGCTGGCTTTCTAGGCTTTGACCACATCTATATGTCCAGCTATAATTTGGCTTTTAATATAGGTTTTAATAATAGCTTTTAATTTACCTTGAAAAGGTTTTTCAGTTCTAGAATAAGTTTTGTGGTGTAAGCCAGACACATACACAAAAACCAGGCAGGATATTGAGGCTCCTCTGCCCATGACACACACTCTGGTCCAAACAAGTAATTTGAAATGGAGCCACTTCCAAAATAGCACACCAATCACTGCAGACTTGGATAGACTTGCTCCAACTCTTGTAGTTTCTGAAAGAACTGACTTGAAACTTGATGTGAAGAGAGTTTGGGTTTGTGTGGTTTAGTAGTTAATGTTTCACTAAAAGAAATTTCTTATCCAGACAACATATAAGAAATTTTATATTAAATATTTTTAAAGTTTTTCAGAGGTTTTCCTGCCATTAAAGGTTCAGAAATGTGCATAATTTTGTATAATGTTATCAGAAAGTCCTTTCAGGATCTCAGGTTCATTTCAGGTTAGATCAGGTCCCTAGGTCTTAACTTTTGTATGAGACTATTTTCACCAAAAGCATTTCCAGGAATGGTTTCTTCACAGCACCTTTTTTAACCTGCTGTTCCATTCCTTCTGGTATCTGACCTTGTGCTATCTATCTCCTAAAAATCCCAAAACTAAACCCTCAGACTGATTGCTAAGCTCTGGTAGTCAGAGATGGCGTATGACAAATTTAATTGTGTTGCAGTATTACTAGCATGGTTTTCTGTGAGAGGGATCATACCTAGTGAAACACACAAAGGAAGGATGCTAAGCAAAATGAGATAAGCACAGCTAAGAACTAATCTTCTCCCTCTGAAATTAATAGAATTGCTGCTACAGACTAACAGGTGTGAAGAGTCTGATCTAAATAAAAGGAGGCAAACCCGTATTTCTTAAGAGGGCCTGAGACTCTCACAGAACCTTTTCTATCCATGCTGGTGATAACACAGACCCTCTCTTATTACACTGACATGCTTTGAATTTTTTTCTTTTTAGACTAAAGGAGATTAAGAAATGTATAAACGATTGCATTAAGGGGAAAAGAGCAAAAACAGGTGCTAGAAGAATAATAGGCATCAGTGGACAGCCGGCTTTACAGGCATACCAGTGTGTTGAAAGAGCCTGGTCTTCACAATGGCAATGGCTTCTTTTGGCAAAAGCTTTACTTCTGCCTTCCACTGCATCTTGTCTCTTGTCCTTCTTCTGCAACTACGCATCAAAGAAAACCCAGCATTTTTAGTACTTTCTTTTGCTGTTTCTTATACCTGAAATCTTTGCTGTTTCCAGTCCCTTTATGAAAGAATGGGTGTTCCCTTCCTGTCCTTGCACTACAGCAGAGCTCCCAACCCAAATTCATCTGTCACTGCTGGAGAGCCAGCCAGTCCCACTGACCTCTGCAAGACCAGCCACTTCACTGTGCTGGCAACAGGCCTGGAGCTGCAAGCCTGCTGTCCCCAGCAGACATGGCAAGGTATATGTGCAAATGGTATTTATTTTCACCTCCTATCTGAACGTCATAAATGTCATCTCCAAGAGCAAGCTGTGATGCAGAAAGAAAGAGAAGTGAGGTTCTTAAATCAAGTGGTTTCGCAAAATGAATTTTAAGGGAGCACTGAATCCGAGCTCATGGAGAGGTGCATACCTATATTGATTAATGTACGGCTACCCATCTTTCCAAAACCTGGCATTTATCTAGGCATTCAGCAAAGAACTCCCCCTATCACAGGAAGCTATCACTCTTGGTATCTCTCTCTGGACAGTATCAGCACTTCTATAATCACATTTGTACTCATTGTTTTGGAAGAAATTAACTATTTATTCTTGAA
This sequence comes from Oriolus oriolus, assembly GCA_013400235.1. Lineage (NCBI taxonomy): Eukaryota > Metazoa > Chordata > Aves > Passeriformes > Corvidae > Oriolus > Oriolus oriolus. The sequence continues at coordinate 2,865,733 of VXBT01001127.1, read as the reverse complement.
AAGAAGAAATATGTTTGGGCACATCCAGTGAAAATTGAAGTTTTATCATCTGTTACAATGAAGCAAGACTGCCTTCAGGCACCAGTGGCACATGACCAGTAAATACACAGTGAACATGGTGATAAGGCTATCTGCCGTGGTCAGGTATGTAGAAGCTGAAGAGAAACTACAAACTGTATTTACCTCTGTTTTATTTTGCTGTAGAGAGTTAAAAGCCAGAATCTTAATATTCTGTAGTATCTGTTTTAAATTAGATAAATATTTTGTTGAGCTTGCTGCCCAGTTTTAATCAGAAGAGGTAGAGATCTCAATAATAATTATGTGCCTACAAAATTTATAAAAGGGAGCAGAAAAAAGGACATTTTGTGAATATCTGGAAATTCACTCCACCACCTTTTAGGTATTAAGGCTGTTATTTTGCTGGCCAGTCTCCTGTGATTGCAGAAGCCTGTGCTCTAGGGAAAGATGCCACAGGAGCACTGGGCATAGCCAAGGGCCTGTGACCAACGCTCCAATCAGAACTTTCATCGAGGAACAAGCCATAGCCAGGCTTCATCAGGCTTCTGGTGCTTGGGGAGCTAATTGTTTCCAGACACATTTCTTGTTAATTCAGAGCTCTAGGAGCAAGAAAGGGCTGTGGATGAAATTTGACCTAAAGGTCCTTCAATGGGATAAAGGGTTCCCATAGCTGCTGGCTACTGCTCTGCCTTCACTGTCCTGTGGAGATCCTTTGGACAACTTCAAAATATATGTTATCTGACATAACTATGCTGTTTATCACGGAAGTTCCCTTTCCTAATGACTGCACTTCATACCCCTAACAGATAATTTCCTGCTTTGGTAGTATGCTTTCCTTATTAACCAGGTTCTACTACTTTTCATAGTCTTGAAACATTTGGTAAACCAATCTTGAAAATAATGGGTCACTGTGTAGTTTTTAAAGGTCTTCTATTAAAAATATTTAAATAACTAAGAAGAGTGAAAAGATATTTGTAAATATATTTCCTCTTCGAGTGAAAATAAAATGTATTTATTATTATTGCATCTATGAAAAGACAGACCTTCCTAGAAGCAGGACAAACTCCCTGACTATGTTATAGTAAGAGAGCACAGTGTAATTTTTTAACTTAGATACATATTTTGAGTAATTATCATTGCCTGTTCTCTTCTCTTTTCTTATTTTCTGCTTCCTCTCACCACTCCCCCACTATTTTAATATCTTAATTATTTGGATATTTCTGTTGCTGAGTGAATAAGGAAGCACAGCTTGCCAAGAATCACAGATATAAAACTAGTAGCAATTTTTGCAGTTAATAGAACTTCAGTATTTCCAGAACACCTGATGTTTGAGTGCCCTCAAAATTTACTGCATTCATGGAAATAGGTGTGTTCTCTTCAGACAATATCTGCAATGGATATAAAAGCTTAATGATGTTCATAAAACCGCGCAAAAAACAAGGAAGAAAAATTTTATTACTGTATTTTTTTTTTAATTTTTAAAGCGTTTCAGCTGGTCCTAGAATTACCCTGTCATATGTTTTCTTCTTGGTTGTTTCAAAATAATAAAAAAAGTTGATTTATTAAGGAATAAAGTCTTTCCATGGAAAGACAGATACCATTTTCTACTATTTGAATATTCAGAATACTCATCTTTGCATAGCTGACAAAGGAGATTATAAAAAACTGGATGGGGAGACACTTTAGCTCTCCTTCACACCCTGGTTTTGAGAGGAGGAAGCTTTTCTAGGGACACTGATTTAGCTTAGTGGTGCAGGAAAAAAATGAGATTAAAAAAACATCCTAACAGGATCAAGATATTCTATAATGTATGATTATCAGTTGTCACATCTGAATGACATAAAACCCACAGAAAAGAACAGCTTGAAAAAGCACTTAAAACCTTTGAATATTAACAATTTATTTGCAGTAATTGGTTTTGGTTAGAAATCTCTTGTATTTAAGAATGACCAATGAACCATATTGCCCTTGCAGCATAGTGAACACTACTTGGTGTTATCTCACTAGGATAAAGGATTGATGGGCTTCTTTATACAGTTACAACTTAATTGTTCTGTCTCACCTTCTGAAACATTTTTGGGTCTGTTTCCTTCTGCCATTCTGAGAACCTCAGAGGAAAAGGAGGAGAAATGAAAAATGAAGCTGAGAAGAGAAGCAGAATTCTCGACAACAGGAATTCCCTACAGAGAACTCAAGGCAGAGTCTGGAGCCCCACCAGTTGCTTCACAGACTGCTTGATAGACACAGAAATCGGAAAACTCATTTGAAGGTTGGCTGTAGTCAGCCACCCACAGATGAAATAGAGTACAAGAATCAGCTGAAAACAAGCCCAAAATTGTGTATGTAGGTATGTCTTTTACGTGACATTTTAATACATTATATGTCTTTGTATGAAAAATAGCCTTTCTTCTTTCATTTTAACTAATAACCAAGAAAAGTTTATTTATTAGGAGTAGGGTATAAGTGATTACTAACTATGGATACTTTACACAATAATTTTTACTCATTTTCCCATTGACCAATAGATCTAGATTTTTCTAAATGTGTAAAAAATATCTGAATGGTATTTACAGGCAATTAATCATTTGAGTGGCTCTTGAACCTCATCCATCTCTTATATCTATGTGCGTGGCACAGTTTTTCCTCTGACAGGACTATTAACTCTAATAAACTGGAATATACCTATTTCCTAAATGGAATATGAAAGATTTTCTATTGTATGTTTATGACTTACCAGATGAAAACTCAAAGTTCATCAGATTTCTAGGATAGGTTTTCTTTTAAAAATCGGAATGTTCATGCATATTTATGCTTACATCATTTGTTCCTATGAATGCTCCAGAAGCAGACTGTTCTTAGAGCAAGGCTATCATCAAATATTTTTCTGTTCTGTCTAATCTGGTCTAGACTACAACAAGAAAAAATCAGTGGTCTCAAGGAGAAATTAGCATTTCTCCATGCTAAGGAATCAGAATGTTCTGTATATGTGATGTAAAGGGTTTCCCTATGGACAAAAGAAATCTTCAGAAGATAATGGGAGAATTCTATGAGACACTTTATGTTTGCTTTTCACCAGCTTTTTGGGAACAGTTGTACAATTAGACTTTTTTTTATCACAGAATTTTTCACCCATTCCTATAATTTATGTAGTGACAAAAGACAAAAAGAACTGCTGGATGATGAATCATCCACAGGGGAAAAGATTAGTGGTGACAACCTTCACAAATAGCGCTATGAACCTTCTGTAACAAGGGGCTGATGAATGATAACACCATAGAAGAAATAAATTTGTTGACTTATTCCTTACATTAAGGTAACACCTATGAGCTGTAAAACCATGACCCCACTGTGATCAGCAGGGAGTAAAGACTACCATCTCTAGCCCAGAATGCTTTGTGTCAGTGACATCTCACAAGGGCTGCAATGCTGTCAATAAACCCGGCTTGCATCACCCCAGGTATCTCACTACTGATCTCTCATCTTTTTCTTTAGCAGTCATGCTGAAACTGTTCAGCTAAAGGTATCAGGTATCACAAATGCTCTAGGTATTACCTATTATGTTACCTGTAATATAGGTAAATTATTTATAATAGGTACTATAGGTATGAGTGACACCTAATATCCTCACTATATCACTAATTTGCCACTGAAAGGCAGCATAATGGATGTATAAAATACATGTAAATCCTCATGTACGTAACATCCCTTCTGCAATCTGTCATGCAGGGAACTGTGGAATTGTGGGCTAAGATGGGTATTTGAAAGTGAGCTCTGAAGAGACAGCAGAAATACATTAGCTCTGATTCTATTATACTTGTCAGGGAGAAAAAACCAAAAATCCAAACACCAAAAATCAAGCATTAACACATTAACTGTGTTAATGAAGAACGCTTCTCAAATTAAAAGATAAACACCGATTCTCAAAGTCTCACCTAAGAGACTGGCTCAGCTCGTTCTGAACAGAAGCCCCTCAGCCCAGGTGGACACAAACAGGAAAGGGACTGAAAAACATTAAATTAACTGTCCTGAAGAACTAGGGACCAGCTGCTATTTATTCATTGAGGAAGAATCTGACACTGAGGATTCTTGTAGTAAGAACTAAAGTTACTGACCTGCAACACTTAACTACTGTGCCTGAAGCTCTCCATGGGACAGTGAGGAAACACGAAGGAGACAGCTGGAGAGCTGCAGTCACTGCCAGAGCACAAAGGGGAACTCAGCTTAAAATCAGATGTCAGAAAAAATAAAGCCAGGAGTACAACTTCAGAATGGAAAGAATTCCTGGAAAAGCTGAAATAGAAAATCCAGTTGGGCATTAAAAGTGCTGCTGCAAAATTGTGAAAGTTGAGCTGTCTGCAAGAGACACTTCACTCGTTTGAGTAATGCAGTGTGAAATGTAATGTCACTGATTCTCATCTCATGGGCTCCAGCATAAAGAAAACTGCCTGATGAAGAAATTGCACCATTTGCAACTTCAGGTTTAATAATTAAAGTGAAAGGAATTACCTAGAATGACCCTATTTCCCCCCCCCCCCATAATTAAAAAAGAGCAAGTGGAGGAGCAGTCAGGAAAACACCAGTCTGCTACAATTGGTAAAATCCCCATTTAGATTTCCTATATAGTATCAGCTCTAGAAGATGAGGCTATTTTCAAGTCACTCAAGACAAGAAGCCATATCTCAGGCAATCAAGAGAATACCAGTAATAAGGTATTTAAAAATTTAAAAATTTAGAGTAAAAGATGAAAGCAACAAGAAGGAAAATGGGAAGGAAAAATACTCAACATGTTGGCAAGTGGAAAACTGAAAGATTAGAAATGAATGTGGGTTTATTTTAAAAGAGGTTACTATTCAAGGTGGGATGCATAAGATTTTTTCTCTAGAGAAATAGAGGTATAACAAGCAGACCAATATCAGGACTAACAGTGATGGAAGTAAATGGAAGAGAAAACCACTGCTTCTTCCAATGCAACTGCAGTTACCAGAAGTGTCCATGAAGGGAAGAATTAGACCTCCAAGACAAAAGATATACTTGTCTTGGACTGCAATATAGTGAGTCCAAGCTGTGACAGTGACAAATATCTACAAAAATTGTGCTATGGGAATTTGCAAAGAGAAATCAAACTACACTCAATTGTGAATATGACGCATTAGGAACCAACATTTATCACTGTAGTCAAAGAAACCTGCTTCCAGACTTCCAAGGCCTGTCATGACTTCCAAGTCTTTGAGTAAACTGAAAAGTTTCCATCTGTGACTTCTGTCTTCAAAGTAGGGTTTATTGAACTCAGTGTGTGGCTCTCCAGTAGTCATAGAGTGAATGGCTGGTAATCTGAGGACACAGAGCACTTGCTTCTCTGTTTACTTTGTCTTTTAATTCAAGACTTTGTAATGAGTCTGCCAACAATTTTCCTGAACAGATTACTTTTTCTGCACAGCAAGAACTGGCACTTACCATAGAAATTCTGAAAATATGCCCTGCTTTTGACTGAAGCATACCTTAATCTTACTGTTATTAATAACCCATAATATGTACTCTCTAAAGATAAGAAGTGAGTTAGGCTACTAATGTGATAAAGTATGGCATGTACTTCTCCCAGCTTGTTCCTAAATTGAATAGTCTCTTTTTGGTGTCCTGGAACTTTTTTTAAAAGAGCTGTCATCTACATATCCTTTAAGTCCTTTGACATAAGGTAACACCAGTGGCATTGTCTTCCCATTCTTCCTTAATCCTTACAGGGGTTTTCACTTTTGTAACAAGATTTAGCCCCTGATAAACTAACATATTACTACTTCTACCTTCCATATAGATTTTTATGCATTCATATCAATGTCTTCACATCCTGCAGTACTTAAATTAGCCTACATAAGGTGTTTGCCTTTTCAGTCTCTTTTCAAATGGACAATCTTTTTCTTCTCAATTAATTATTCATGTATCTATTTTGATAGAGAAGGGAATAAAAACACTGTAATTGTGTCCTGGTTTCAGCTGAGGTAGTTAATTTCTTCTCAGTAGCTGTTACAGTGCTGTGTTTTGGATTTAGAATGAGAATGGTGTTGATAACACACTGATATTTTGATTTTTTGCTAAGTCATGTTTATCCTAATTCAAGGACTGTTTTTGTGTGTCTCAGGATCTGCCAGTGAGGAAGGGTGCAAAAGAAACTGGGAGGGAGCACAGCTGGGCCAGGTGACCTGGGCTGACCAAAGGGATATTCCATTCCACAGAAAGTCATGCCCAGTATATAAACTGGGGGGAGCTGCAGGGAAGGGTGGCTGATCTGGGCTCAGGAAGGAGTGTCTGGCATCAGTCAGTGGGTGGTGAGCGATGGTATCCTGCATCATTTGTTTTTTCCTTTTTCATTATCATTATAACAATTTACAATTGTTACTGTACTTTAACTGTTGAACTGTGTGTGGTGCTTAATTTCCATCTGGGCTTAAATCACAACAAATGGTCACAAGTTGTCTGGGAACACCATTCAATCTTAAACAAGAACAAATCTGTCAGACATTTTTCCAGCAGATGTGCTATTATTGCAAGAGTTAATGCTGTTTAGTCCTGTGACTGATGTTACCCAGAAGGTTACAGTGTTCTGCTGCGACCTTATAATATAACAATGCTTTAAATTGACATACCAAGCGTGGCAGACAAATTAAAGGCCATCATGCTTCTCATTATGTTCTTTTCCAAGTTTTCTTCATTGTCTCATGAGATGCCCAACACTTGTATAACAAGAAAAACTGTCCTCCTAATGAAAAGTAAATGGAATAGAAGCTCTTATCAGATACAGGTGGAGGCAAAGTAGTCATAACAATACACCGAGGACATTACACAAGGCTGTGTAATAAACTAAGGCATTCATAGGCTGCAAAGTAAAATTAAACTTAATTAAATAATATTTGACACATGAAAAAGCTGCCTAAGATATCTTAGGGAAAGTGGAAGAGAGTATTTCCGAGCTTAAGTATTTCAGTCAAAAGCACAGAAATCTACTTATAGTATACACTTGACTGTTGTCAGAGCCTTCATCCTTGGTCCAGTGAGTCTCCTGACATCCTGTTGACGTGCTCAGGCTGTGAACTGCACATATGCCTCTGAAAGCTGGCAGAGTGCCCCTTGTGCACGGCTCATCGGTCTCACAGCAAACACCAGGGAGATTCAGAATATCCCTTTCCCTCGTCACACCTCCCACAGCAGGGTGGACTATTCTGCTAATATCCTGTCCTTGAGACATCAGGCTTTCCAGGCATAATCTTACAGAGCTACGGAAGACACCAGCCTGAGACAGGACAGTCGGCTGTTTCAATGTTTCCTTAATTGGAGCTTTAACTTGGCCGTGAGGGTGGGCCTAACTGTACTTGGCAGCAAAAATGAGGCAGTAATTAATTGGAGTACATTCACCTGAGTCAGAAAGACGTCAGGAAGTGGAGTACAGGGTACAGTCTCCTCACTAGAGTGTCTGGCTCAACTTTTCTCATCTCACAGTAGGTGCCAAAAGAGTTTACCTGATTGTCTTTCTTGACTATAAACTGAGCTTAGCATGATTAGCTTAGATGGAAAGTATTATACCTGCAGTTAAGCAAGATGAAAGCCACTTGTAGCTTCAGAGCTCAAGAAACTTGGTGGCTGATCTGCGCTTAACAGTGTTTGATTCAAACCCACGTGCCTTCCCTTTCTGTACAGCCATTCTCACATTATTTGCTGAGAGGACATCCTCAGCTCTGTCTGAGTTCTCATAAACATGCAAATTTTCTCCCTGGTAGGTATTCAAACTACTCTGGTTACCTTTCATAATAAAAACCAACAAAGACAAGACAGGGTGGAAATTCTGATCTCAGTGTCTCAAGCAGTAGAGAAAACCCTTGAATGGTTCCAACAGCTGTTAGAAATGTTAAAAGCAAAATAGACAAAGAAGTACTTTCAGCTGTAGGAACTAACCCACGATTACTATGCAGTTCTACACATTGAAAATATCAAAGACCCAACAGCCTGAAAAAGAGATGTCTTCCACACATCTAAGCTGAATAAACTTTTATTCAAAATATCCCTCCTGAAGCTTGTCAGTGAATAAACTGCAATTTACCTTGTTATATTGTATGGGTGTGTCTTTGCATAAACTGCCATTTAAGCTGACTGTGAATGTCATTCTGGCAACCTCCTACTCCTTCCTCTTATGTATCTTGCTCTTTAACAACCAAAATTTTTTAAAATTAATTTTACATTTAATCATCAGTCTAATGCTAACATGTTCCTGCAACAATGCTGCAGTCATTACTGCAAAGTATATTTTAATAAGAAAACCTAATCCCTAAATACATGACAATATACTCCACCAACTTTTAAATGATTTATACCATTAGGCAGGCTTTGTCCTTATGATTTGTTTTGTTCACCATGCTTTGCTTCCACTGCAACTTCTTGAGCAGTTTCCAGAGTTTTGCAGAAAGCTAAAACAAATATGTACTCCAAATCCCTACTGGTGGAGGACTTCTAACATTTTGTGCCATGTAATTCTCAAAACAGAAATTTCTGACAGTGTTTCTTTTTCCACGTCTGTTTTTTTGAGAATTGGACTGTGACTTTGTCTTACAGTACGAGCAGTATGAGGAGGTTAGGAATTCCTTTGTACATTCCAAACTCACTCCACACACCACTTTTCACCCTGATCCAATTCAGTTAACCACTTAAAATTCAGCATGATTGCTACACTGGGACCATTGCCTCTCTACACCCATGTAATACTTCTCACCCTTTTAAAGCCTTTTCAAATTTTTTTTTAAAACTCTTCTCAAATACAAAACAGTGGAAATTTTCTTATGATGGCATAAAAATCTATTCTTTAAAGACAGTGAAAAAGAGGATTCAGTCACAAACATCTTGGTTCCTAAGTTAAAAATAAATTAAAGAAAATATACAGCTTGTTTTAAAGATTCCTTCTAGGCAATGTCTTTCCAAAAGTAGCATTTAAAAAAAAATACTGATTTCCAAGTTCTGACTTCAGCTCAGCCATATAGCATGCAATATATTCATGAATTACCTTATTACTTGAGCACTAGGTTATTCTTCCCTAGCTAGTTTCGAAAGCAGTAATTCTCAAAGTCATAATTCTTTCATATTCTATATTTATTTTGAATTGGTGTCTATAAGTAGAGCTTGCTGCTATGATTCTTTATAATTATTGGACCTGCTCCCAGACACCTGAGAATAGCCAGCTGTAACTTTGGCTTGCTTTAGGTCTTAACAAAATATGATGATTAACATTTTTAAGCTGAGATATTATTGAGATGCTGACGCTGAAAAATGTAAATATAGCGCATAATTAAAGTACATCCAAGTACAGGGACTTCCAAATGTATGAATGTTCCTTGCTTCTAGCAGAAATTTGTAGGGTTGTTTGCCATAATTAGTACTCAGTGACAGCAGAGCAGCACAGCATACTTGGAGAGCTGATGTAAGGTCACAAGAGACCCTATCGAAGCTGAAGAATGCAAGGATTACACAATGTCACTTTGAAGAAGGAGCATGGTAAGATTCCATACACTCAGAATCTGGTATTTCTAGGTCACCTATTAGCCACCTATCAGTCACCTATTAGCAAATTGAAAGTCCCCATTCCTACTATAAAGCCCAGTAGAAAAGAGTAAGTGGTTTGTTAGTCCAAGGCAATCCAGTTCAAGAATCATTACTGACTAATCTTATCCACTTATTAAAAGAAAATTTCTAAACACATCACAAAAGGTAGGTAGCCATTTAAAAGTGACAGTGTCAGGAGCTATATGCCTGTCATAGCAGAAAGCAATGATAATAGCTGCTGTTCTTTTTTGCTGGCTATAGCCTATATTTCCAGGGAGATTTTAGAAAAGCTAAAGACACTGATAACACCTCCACTCCTCTGTGTATCATGAAGAGAGGAGGGTTGGCTGGAATAAACAAGTCTGAAATTCCAGAAGAAAAAAATAAGAGGTTTTCATCAGAAAGACTGTTGCAAACTGTCATCACAGAATGAGGCTTGGAAGGATTTATTTCAGCCATTCAAAATGACAGTGACCTCTCTTTCCTGGAGACTGCCTTTGGTTTCCTTCCATATAGCCAAGAACACTTGCAGCCTTGGCAGCCTTGTTCAAATCCTTTTGGGCTACCACTTTAGACTTTTTGCTGTTGGAGAAGGGCTGTGTCTTGAATGCTCAAGACTGGCTCTAGACCATACAGCAGCCTTCTCCCTCAAGCCTCCCTGGGCTCCATGGGCAAAGTAAAAGGAAACACAGTAATGCTGCAGAATATGCATAATCCAATAGAAAATAATTTAATTAGAACATTCTTAATCAACTTTAATTACAAATCCCTAGAGTTAATCAACTTTAATTACAAATCCCTAGGGTATCACAACACAACCATAGAACTAATTTTATTAAACCCTTGGTATTTCTGGGTGAAATGTACTATTGCAGAGCTATGCAAATTAAAGCTTAGGCAAAAGATCCTGGTACCAGTACAGAAAAATCCAGAGGTATATGTAATTCTTCTGTATGAAATGGGGTTTTAACCAGATTCTTACCTAATCCCGTGTTGGTTTTTACTACTGAGTGAAAGCCACCTGCAAAAACAGAGGATGGTGACATGTGAGATGTAGTAGGAAGCCAAGTACTCCTCAAAGCAGAGGGAATTCGACCCTCCTCTGAGCATCTGCCCTAGAGGGAAAAGAGGATCTGTATTCTCTCTTTACCTCCAGTTACATCCCCAGTTAGCCTACACATCTCTTCTGCTTGTAGAGGCTTCATGGTTTTGAGGAAATGCTAATTTGTTCACTCGTAATTACTGCTTTGCTCCTGAGGAACTTCATTCGCTGTGACCTCCGGCTGCAACATGCCCAGCAGTGAAACTTGAACACATGCTTTGCCATTTAGGACTCCTTTATTGGAGTGTGTGTCTGTGTGTACCTGCGCAGTAAAAACAGGCAAATAGGAGCTGGTGCTGCTTTGAAAAGCAGATATGGAGAGAGAGATGGGCACAAATTTGCACAGCATCAGATTCTGCCGTTTTTCTCCTCACACTGTTTTCCCATAGTCTTCAGCTCAAACCAGTTTCTCTCTGCCCTCTTCACCCTACCTGTGGGCAATCAGCAATACTACTTTTGCAGAAAGAGGCATCTCTGAGCTTCTGTGGAAAGTATCCTAGGAAACAGCAGGATATCTCCCAGGGCATGAAAACTACCTTTTCTTTTGTATGGGAAATGGAGCCACAGTAATGGTGGTAAACATAGGAACTCATTGGAATGGCAGAATTCGATTCAAACTGGAAAATGGAAGGAAAACTGATAAATTGGACTCTTATGGTAAGTATTGTTAGAAAACTAACAATTACAGCACGTAAATGTGGAAATGAGATTTAACTGAATAGCCACACGCTGTGTGGAGGTGCTCAATACCCCGTCTCCTGGCCAGATGTTACAAACAAAATTCAAGTGTTCAGCTAAAATAAGCATTTGAATGTAGAAAGACCAGGCATAAAGGAAGGTTGGAAACCTGAAACAGGCACAAAACCAGGTTACTAGCTGTCCAGAGGGAAAGAGCCATTTTTTCATATTAGCTTGGGTTGGCTTCCTGCTGCCAGGTAAGGGGGCCATGCAGTACTACAGAGACATAGGGAACTAAAGAGTAGATGCAATGCATGCTTTAAGTCTAGTTCTTCTAGACCTGCCTGAAAGCAGCCCTCTGTACTCATTTTGAGTCTTTGGCTGCAGGTTTATTTAGCCTCTAGGGAAACAAATAGATTGCATTAAATATAATTAAATGAAGCACAGCAGAGTCAGTACTGCAGCAAGGTCCTGATCCAGAGCTAATGAGAAAATAACTAAATTAAACCAATTAAGTTTGGAAACAATACTCATAATATGATTATTACATTTTAAATCTGAAAGGGAGAACTGCATCATGGGGAAGGGATTATGGCACTGGTAGGGAATGCAGTAAGATTTAAGGCAATGGTACCTGCTAAACGATTGTACCTTGGATAACTGTTCACAACACCATATTTGCAATACCACCACAAGGCAATATTTCACAAGATAGGTCAGGATCCAAGGGGGACTGTTTGGAGGCAGCCTGAACACATGGAGAAAATGTACATAGCTGATTTATTAATAAGAGAAAGAAGATAAAAAGCATGGTATGGTCTCCTCACATCACGTATTAGCATGGGCTACCTCCTCTGTGGACCTGATGACATCTCAGTTTACAACTTTGAGAATGATAAATCTAGAACTTTTCCCCACCCTGAGTGCTTTGTTAGTGAGATTCTCTGTTTAACCACTTTCAGATAGAACAGGCATCAACGTCTAATCTGTACACTGAACAGTCTGTGTTATTAATATTGATTTTTACTTTTCAGATGAATTGCATGTGTTTTGATTCAGCATTGAAGGAGTGGTTGTGTTTGTGATGGGAGCAGTTAACCCTTTGTGAGACCTGTCTGGTGAGGTCTGGTTTCATCCTGTTCCTTGTATGGCTGATAAGGGTGCGGTAGGGTCTTATTTCACCACTGATCAACTTTCTGCAATCCTAGAAACTATGCTTAAAACATGCTTTTATAATCTATGTAAAGGACAAGGTGATTGATGTTATGTGACCAGATTCAAAGCTGATGCAATCAAGTCTAGGTGATTATTAATTTTGAATCATTATTTCCTGGCCAGCAATTACAGTAAGAAGTTTCTGTCTCTCATGCAGACCAACAGTAAGTAGCAGGCAATTCTTTCTACACCCAAGTGCCTGGGAGGAGATCAGAGAAAGGCAAGTTGATGGCAAGATGTTGACTCTTTTCCCTGGAAAACAGTAGAAAAACTTATATCCTCAGCTGGTGAAAAAGTGGAGAGTTGGTAATTGCTGTGTACAGCACTGCAGCCCATCTAGCCAGCTGTCACCACAGCATGCTGGCATGTATTAACAATCAGGTAATAGATTGCTGTTGTAGCAGCCAGTATTCCAATTTTCATTACAGAAAGGTTTTTCAATGTCATTTGCCTAGTTTAACAAAGCTCTGAGATTAAACAGATGAACATGAAAGCATCATCTGTCAGCTACTGGAACACTTAAAACTTTACTATATAAAGACCAAACGAACACAGTTTGTGGTGCTATTAACAGCAAGGAAAAATCAGACACTATCTTCAGTTTCCACTAAAAGTAGATTTTTCTCCTCAGTTGAACTTTAAATAAGAGCTGACATCACACCTCACAAAGGCCTAAGGGGGAGGGTTTTCTTGCAGTCAAGGTTATCAGCAGTAGAATTGTGTTTCAAATGAAACTAAGTACTGGAGGACAAAGAAGATAAAATCCAGAAAACCAGCACAGTTATACTCTATATTTTATCACATAATGCAAGTTTTGTTGTCAAGGAAAACAAATAATTCAATTCCAGCATAGACAAATTACTAAATTCAACTGTGTCCAAATTATATCAGTAGCATATGTATCCCTGGCCAAAATATTAGAAGATACAGTTCAGTCTTCCTCCACCCACTCTCCAGCCAGATATTTCTTTTGCAAAATGAAACAAGGAATGTAACAAGACAGAAGGAAATTATACTTGGGTGCAGAGGTTATTACAGGTTTGTTTGGGATAGTTCAACTCAATGAACATCCACAGAAATTGAGAGTCTAATATTCAAGATATATTTTACTATTGTACAAAACTTATTTCAATGCAGTATATGTAAATACTTTTTAAGCTACCAAACTGAATTTTTTTGAAATGTGTTTTCTTGTTTTCTGTCAGAAGAGTGGCTCATTTCAAGACTTTCTTCACCGACATAAATCCCCTTTTTCCCCCTACATAGTCAACACCATTAACTTTCTTTTGTTCTGCTTGGAGGTTAGGAGTCAAGGAAATGAAATGAAGCACAGGAACAATTCATTTTACTAGGATGCAAAATATGAAGTGCCAGTCTCCGGTATTCAAGTGGTATTGGTGTGGTGCATTAAAGCTAAGTGTTTGGGAGAGAGAGGGGAATTCGGGTCTCCCAATCACGTAGTCTCAAGTGCTCATGCACTTGAGAAAATTCAGAGAGCAGTCCCCAGGTTTCTGGCATGCCTGGATGCAAAGTGGGCTGCTGAGAAGCCAGCACAGACTCCTGGCTCCCTCTGCCACCTCCGGACGTTTCAGCATATACATTTCCGTGATGTTCGCAGCTGTGCCCTGATTCCAGGCCTGCTATAATGATTTAGGTTTTGATCTTGATCTTGAATAGTTGCAAGCAAATGTTTTCCACTGGATGGAGGCTTCATTGGGTAGCAATGAAATATTAATATAAAGGTTAAAAATAATCCTTAGAATTTTATGTGCTGTTAACTTCACTTGAGGCTGAATAAACCTCAGGGGCAAATGCAAACGTCACTTAGGAAGCATGTTTAAAATAAGGCACATTAACAAGTCAAATGTAATGTCTAAAATATGAACAAGTTCAGTTGAGATGTTTCTTTCCATTAAATCCGTGCTATTTCAGCCTTCCAGTTAGATACTTCTATATCTTGGCACCATAGAAAGGCCAGTATTTTTGTATTCCCTAGAGCTGCACAGAATCTGGATGGATAAAGCAGAGGCTGTATGGTTCAAAATTACAAACTCATGCTTCCTAAGATAAATAGCACAAGACGGCTGCAGGAACATAAGCATTCAGTTCTCTGAGATTTATTGTAAGCTGTCAGAAACAGTATCTCAAAGGAGACTTACACTTACTATGTGTTTTTATGTAAAATAACTTCTACCAAGATCTACTTGTAAGTTTCTTACCATTGCAAATGGGCAACAACCGCATTTCAGAGATCCCAGCATTTTAGAATCATTAGATAAATCAGGCAACAGAAGAACCTTTCCTGTCAGACACAGGAAGGTATCTGGAAGTTATCCTGCTTCAGAGCCAACAGGAGCTCCTTTCAGAGTGCTCCTCCTCTCCCCCATCCCAAGTGACATCAGATACTCCTCAGCCTCAGGCCCCGAAAACTAACTTTGAAGAACCTCCTAAACAGCCCAGAAATTGGTTTACTTACCTAGGATTGATTCAAGTCACCAACGCCCTTCAAGTACAGAATTAAGCTTGAATCTCCTACATGCCTACAAATGCCAAGTTGTTGGCTGTTACAAGCAATAATTTTTTGATCAAGCTTCTTAGAGGCTGTATAAAGGGGGAAAAAATGGTAATGTAATAATTACTACACTTATTTTGAAACATTAAGTTAAGAGATGCCTAATTAAAATGTAGCTGTCAATTACCTTTGTAGGCATTACATAATCATTTGGTGTAGCAGTTCTTTAAGATAAATACTCTTAAAAATATTCCTGGGAACGTGAAGATTAACTGCTCCAGTTAAACACATCCAACAGGCATATTACCAGGAGGTTTCTCTGGATAGCTGTAAAATAATAGGCATTGTAAGATTTTCTTTATTCTGAGGCAGTTCACTCTGTTGGCTGTATTATGAAGCACCTGGGAAGATGAAACATTGGAATCGAACCAGGCTTATAGGCTTGCATTGCTTTTCTCTGCAGATGTCTTCTGGAAGGAAATAGTTCCTGCAGTGTGAACAGCTGTCCCCTTCTTGGAGAAGCACACCTTGAAAAGCTCTAGCACATGACAGAAGACAGCCTCCACATGTCTTTGTACTAATTAGTTTCCCTCCAAATTCAGTTCTCTTAGAATGATGCAGTGGAAGAGGCCAGAGTAATTTCATACAGCTGAGGTCCTGTTTTATACTTCACTGCAGTGCAAAACAGCTCAAGCCACAGTCAACATTCAAATTAAAGAGTATTTCTCTGCAAGACAGAAGAATCCCTTCTATGCTTATTCACTTCCTTCAGCTCAACTTTTACAGAAACATTGCAACTCAAGACAGATGTGGAAGCTTTAAAACTCCAGAACACTTTCTGGATAAAAGCTCATGCTTTGTAATGCTCTCTTCCCAGAAGTTATGCTGAACCACAGGAAGTGTTGTGAGAACAGAGCACTACACAACCAGAAGGCACACTGAACCAACAGCTTTCTTAGAAAGCTTACAAGCACAGGATTTAACATATCAAGAAGGATGTTAACATCACTAAGGCAAGAGAGAGGCAGGTAGAGGGAGATAGGTCTGTATAAGCAAATACCAACACAGACTACTGAACAGTTTCAGGACCTACCTGACTTGTTGGAGTCTAAAGTTAGACACTTCATTAATTTGTAATAATTTGATGTGAGATGTGGCTTTCAAACTACAGCAGACTCTCCTTTAAGGACGGAAGGGTGTCGCACGCGGACACAAAGGAACACACACAGAGGCCAGTATCAGGATCAAAGAGCAAAGAGCCAAAGCCGGGCTGAAGGGCCCACTTCTTTATTTTATACACTTTTAGAAAACCCCATGGATTGGAGGGTGAAATTACCACCCCTCAACCACATAGGTCAAAGGAGAAATCCATCAAACTTTTCCACCTTAGGAGAAAGAATGAAAACATCCAGGCACAGTTAGTATAACATGGCTTATATTTACAGAAAGTGCATGAGAATTCTAACTACAGAATTAAAAACATTGAAGAACTGTGAAAATCAAGGCAACAGAAGGGTACATTACTCATCACGGAATCACAGGATCATGGAATGGGTAAGGCTGGAACCAACCACAGTGGGTTTCATGGTTCAATGTC
This sequence comes from Oriolus oriolus, assembly GCA_013400235.1. NCBI lineage: Eukaryota > Metazoa > Chordata > Aves > Passeriformes > Corvidae > Oriolus > Oriolus oriolus. The sequence goes on along the minus strand of VXBT01001127.1, from coordinate 2,849,035 downwards.
TAGCAGGGTCATCCCAGAGCAGATGGCACACAATTGTGTATAGATGGTGCTTGAATATCTCCAGTGAGTGAGAGAGACTTCACGCCCTCTCTGGGCAATCTGTTCCAGTGCACGGTCACCTGCAAAGTAAAGAAGTTCTTCCTCATATTCAGGTGGAACTTCCTGTGCATCAGTTTCTGCCCGTTGCCTTGTGTCCTATTGCCTGACACCAGAGAAGAGGCTGGTCCATCCCCTTGACACCATCCTTTCAGATACTGACAGACATTGATGGGGTCCCCTCTCAGTTATCTGTGGTCAAGGCGGAACAGACCCAGTTCCCTCAGCATTTCCTCATAAGAGAAAGGCTCCTGTCCCTTGTTGCCCTCTGCTCAATCTCCTGTCCCTTGTTGCCCTCTGCTCAATCTCCTGTCCCTTGCTGCCCTCTGCTCAATCCACCCCAGGAGCTCCATGTCCCCCTTCTACTAAGGAGCCCAGAACTGTTCACAGCGTTCCAGGTATGGCCACACTAGGGCTGAGTAGAGGGCAAGGATCACATTCCTTGACCTACTGTCAATGATTTTCCTAGTGAACACCAGGATACCATTGGCCTCCTTGGCCACAAGGGCACTGCTGGATCATGGACACCTTCTTGTTCACCAGGACTCCCAAGTCCTTCTCCACAGAACTGAAGTACAGCAGCATAAATCAGCTAATTCGACTCTTTGACTGACGTAGATTTGGTCTATTTTGAAAGAAAATATTTAAAAGCGTGGGAGTTAGCACCTACCATCAGATGTCAGCTCATGATCAGATGTTCCTTTACTGAGCAAGTGGTCCATACCTGCTCACTCCCCACTTTTCTCCTGCTCTCTCTGTGTTATGATGTATTTGAGGGCTTGTTACTTGACTTGCCTTCATTTGAAAAATTCAACATTGTGTGTTGAGAAGCATTAAAATTAACATTATTAAAGTTTTTTCTTCAAACAAGAGAACTTCAGTACAGATCAACTTTGGATCTGTTTCATGACAGAGAACCTGTATTTATTGTGTGCAAGGGATACATTCCATGGACTATTATTCCAGAGCATCTAGGCGGTCCATGTGTAATGGAATGCTACAGCAAGAGCTCTTCAAGCAAAATATACATTGAAGTTCTCATTGCTCACAACCAACAGTAGGCTGGAGAAGAGTATTTAATAAAGCAGAACACAGTCTAGATGCAGACCTGGGTGGGTAATGCTGTCCTGAGTGGAGACAGAAGGTCCTTACAGAGAGCCCTGACTCCTTGGTTATTTGTAGAACCTGCACCTCTGATTCTTCCTTCTGCCTTTTCTCTACTTTCTAATAAAAATTGGAAAGAACTTCTTTAAAAATCTGCTACAGAAAGTATTGAAAAACGGGAACTTCATTATCAAAAACAGGCAAATTTAATCAGACAGGCAAAAGCTGCAGAGAGTACCAAACACCCAATAATGTGAAGTGAATCAACCTTCTCCCATGAGCTGAGAGAAGACTGAGAAAAGGCCCAATGCAGAGGTTACACAAATATGCTCCTACACAAAAAGCACTTACTCATGCAAGATACACAATTTGGTAGACAACAAGACATTACCATACATAATTATCACTTGCATGCTCAAGTGCCTATTTGTTTAGACAGTCATTACACACACAGAAATAATTTGCTTACATGCAGCTGAAATCCTGTTATCTCCGCTCTTATTTGTGGAGCATTCCAGATATTTATTTGCCTAAATTTCTGTGAGGAATCTTACATAAACATTCACTATTTTGTAAGAAGCATAAGATTAAAATACCAATTTTCTTTTGAATGATTTCCCTTAAGACTCTGAACAGCTTATAATTTCTAAGATGCCTCAGCTGGTACATTTCAGAAAGCATAAAAAATAAAAATCCAAACAAAAAAAAAAAACCACCAACAACAAAAAACCCCAACTCAATATTCTGACACCTGTAGCACATAACTGAAGGCATTAAGGACCATGACTTTATTATTAACTGATCAGGAGCTTACTGCAGGAGCATGTAGTGGTAATTCACAAGCAGGAATGACTTTAAACTGAGAGAAGGTAGATTTAGAAAAGATATTAGGAAGACATTCTTCACTGTGAGGGTGGTAAGACCCTGGAACAGGTTGCCCAGGGAAGTTTTGGATCCCCCATCGCTGGAAGTGTTTGAGGACAGTTTGGATGGGGCTCCGAATCACCTGGTCTAGTGAAATGTGTCACTGCTCATCATTTTATGACAATGAGGAAACAACTTCTCCAGGATGTGACTGAAGCAAAGTAAATGGGATTTTGGTCTACAGCTGTCTGTTTAATATTTTCTTCTGAGTTTACAAATACAACAGTGCTCCAGTATAAAAAATCTACTTTTGTTAGTCTTTAAATTTGGCATCACAACTATTTTGTTGCTCTACAGTGCAGCTAGGAAGAAAGCAGCTATCTAAATCCAAGAAAGAGTTGAACCAGCAAAGCAAGGCAAGTTAGACATCTTTTTAGCCACTAGCAGAGTGACGCTGGATATCCTTGTAGTTCCTGCTGGGGTCAAAACTCCCACACACCCACAGGAGAACCCACTGCATTTGTACAAGGTCCACAGCTCATGCTACTCTTAGCCACTTGACAATGGGAATTGGTGTTTCTGTCTATGGCAGGTAAGGAGCATCATCTGCTCTTTAAGTGGCCTCTGCTAGCCTTGCTTACATCATTAGTATCTACATAAAACAGTTCTAGAATTAGAAATACTGAAATGACTTTCAAGGGCTGTGTACACATAAGGCTTAAGAATTTGGTGAGGAAGCAGAGCACTGCTTTTGTACACACAGCTCTGAAATATTAAACTTCTTTATGGGGTATTTATCTTGCTGCATGTCTGCACTGATCAGCCCTGTTTCCCATCCCCTTTTCATCTTTTGACTGATCTATTAGATTTGGAGTATTTTTAAACTTTTCTGGAGAATCAAGGTTTGTGACTTCCAAGACCTTCTCTTCAAGTCCCATACTTTGCAACCAATAGAACACACATCTAGAAAATGTTGACTGAAAAAAGGAATTTTACCATAAAATGGTGTTTGTTTTCTCAAAGTAAGCCATTAGTGATTCAGCCAAGATGCTGAGCACCTTAATCTGTTAGTTATGCTTTCAGTACTTCGCATTAAAAAACCAAAATAGCCAAGGTGTTTCTACTCTAAATAGACACTAACAGCTTTGTCAGCCAGCAATGAATCTCAAGAGTGTTTTCTCCTTGTTATTATATTTTTCTCAGTTGGCAGTAAAATTGAGGACTTTCTGGTGAAATAGACTTGGGCCATCGTTTTGAAAGCCTTTTGAAACAGACAGCCACAAAGGACCATTTCCCAGACACATTTGAATTGTTTACCTTGAATAGTTTGGAGGAAACTATTAATCTCAGTAGCTTTTTTACACTGCTGGCCACAGTGTGATCATGAAATCTGCAAATAATCAGTAACGATTGCCTTGCCAAATTATGTTTTGACATTTGAACCGCTTCATTGCTTGAACTTCTCTCTTCTTTGACTCACAGGTGATAGAATGAACCTGAGAGTGATCTCTGGGAAAGTGCAGTTCAGATGAAACAGCTACTGAGAGTACAATCAATCTAATGCTTTTGGTTGAGGTTACACTTGTTACGGAGTGGTGAGCACAGTGAAAAATCATCTCTTCATGTAAGTCTCAAGCAAGGCACCTTTAGAAAGCTAGAAAACTCAGATGATGACTTACAGCAATCCATGCTTCAGCACAGAACGGGGAAGTACTGGGAAAAACACATTTTATCACAACCCATGCTGATAGAGAAGCAAGAAGTTACTTGCCCAAGGAGAGAGCTATCTCCAGGAGTGTTAGTGAGAAGTAGGTAAGTACAAGCTGATGAAGTTCTGCTCTCACAGGAGCCTGTGGGAAGTCTTGAATATGGATTTGTAGTTTCTGATACTGGCTGGACTGAATTGTGAATTGCAGCTATAACTGTGTTAACTACAAAACTCTTCATGGTGAGACTTTTCCATATTTGACAGAACACCAAATATTGTGAAAATTAGTATCTTTTGAAGTAGGAACTCTTAAATTATAGTTTTCCCTTGATGTGTGCTGAGAAGAAATTCCAGCAGAAGAAACAGCGAAATGCTTTACACTTACAGTTGAGATGAGTACTACTAAAATTACTATGGAGATGCAAAACATTGCTTCCTTCAAATGAGCTCAGTAGGCTATACATACCATTCTTTAGAAAAATAAAAACATTCCATTTACCAGCTCTGCAAGGTCACCAACTGGCCATACTGTCCAATACTGGCACAAAAACTACAACAATCAATTTTCAGCACAGTACATGAATGAGCTGATCTAAGTACATGCTGATTTCAAGCAGTGCAATTTGAACATTAGCCTCTGGATTTGAAAATAACATAGTGGCGTTTTGTTCTGAGCTCTATAGGAAGAGAACACACATGGTCTTTCACATGTAGAACACACTCCAACATACTTAGAGGTCCTTGAAAAAAAGTAATCTATTTATTTCCAGCTCTAAGTATTTTTATAATGAAAAATGTATCCATGAGAGCTGATGCGCTTTGCAAGTATTCAAATCTAGTAAAATAACAAAAACATTGAAAGAAATGTTTTGGGGTCATCAAATACGTGATTTTTGACATTTCTAAAAACCAAAATTCAGCTATTTTATGCTTCAAACAGTTGTTCCTTCTATAAGTCAGATTGTAATTACAGCTTACTTAGGAACAAGGTAAAAAGGTCAAGTATTACATACGATAACAGTTTTTTGATCCCAACTCATTTTTTTCCTGCCTCTCAGTTCTGGACACCCTTATGCATCTCTACCTCCAAAGTGAGAAAAGGAATAAAAAAAATAAAATTTCCCTCCTTAAGACATGGTCTCTTCTGCTTCCTTAAACGTCACCGTGGAAATGCTTACCCTACACCAGTCTGTATCCAAGGATGGTTTAAGAACCATTTTCTGCTTGCAGCAGTAGCTCTGTTCCTTTTATTTATCCCTTCCTCTATTCAGGTTCCCAGTCAAGACAAGCTTCTGCCACACCTCCTGGATTTCCCATAGCCTAAATTTACCTTTTATTTAGTTCCTTCTGGCTGACAAAGTATCCAGTGCTTTATAGTTACTCTCAGGTTTAGAAGAGCCAGCGTCTACGTGTTTTCCAGCTGATGGCTGGCAGGGTAAGCCCAAAGCACATGTTGAAGGAGAAGATGATAGAGGACAGTGAAAACCTGCAGTATACCAGGAACACTAAAGCAAAGTAAGGCCACATTTATTGCTCTGTCTTGACTAACGACACTTTCTCCTTGAGTTCTCCCCAGAATAATTCATCAGCTTCTTGCTTTGCTAATGTGTTCATAGATACTACATAGAGCTGAGTCAGCCATGGTCCCAGTGCTAATCTTGAGGATTACTCATGGGTTTTGAAATCAGCAACAGAAGATTCTCTTATGTATCACTAACGTTTCCTTAACACATTAAGCAATTAACAGTCATCTAATTAGGCCCCAAACCACAGTGGATTCACAGCCATCGCTGATCAGAGCAAATGAAATCAGATCTTTTCTTTGCTTGCTGAAGGCATGAATGTCTCACTGCAGGCACACCTCTGCACACCTGAATTATCATGGGGTGTACATTTCTAAGTCACATTTTATTTTTTATTAATATCTAGTTGAGGTTAACAGAAGAAGATTTCCAGATAAGTGCTAAAAAGAACAGAGAAAGACTTTATGAAAGGGCAGCTAACAGAATGTCCTGAATTAAGCCTCATCAGCAAGCTTTCAATTGAACTCTTCACCCTATATTCAGTATTCACCTGTACTGTTTTTACTGGAATCTCAAGATATGAAGGCATACAAAATTAACATCTTTCAGTTTTATTGAAGACTGCACGCATTATGCTTAAGCAGTCCTGAAAAAATACCTGTTTTGAGGGTACTCTTTTTTCCTTAATCACAGATTATTCAGCTTATTTGGTAGAAGATGGGGACTCTCTATTTCTGAATTTGATTCTATTCTTTTCCCTGTGACATTTTAAATTTGCCTGGACAAGTGATATGAACATTATGTGCCTTAACTTACTGCAACCATAGAACTCATACCACATACTGTCAATAATATTCCACCAACACACTGCTTGGACATACTGTAGACATTAATCAGGTTATAAAGCTGTAAATCACTTTTCAGTTCAGGCTACAATAGAACTTCATGAACACTGAAAGTGTGAGTCCAGATTTTGTACGATTTTTGTTTACAACAAACCCCACAGTCAAAAATGGCATCAGCTAGTAGGCAGTTGATTCTAGTCCAGACTGCAAGTCATGAAATTTGGCAACAACTGATTTGTCCTATATCCTATACTGTTTTCTGCTAGTAGAGCAAGAAGGAGTACACCCAGGAGGGAAAAATATATAGAAAGAAAACGAAAATAAAAATGGGTTAAGGCTTCACCTTCGGCCCTGGAAACTCCCACCCACAACCAGCTGTCTCAGTTTTAGACACTAGGAAACAGTCAGGAGACTAACCATTTCTCACACATTCCTGTTGCAAAAGCAGTGCAATCATAGCACAGTCACCAGCTAATCACAACATTGCTGCCTGTGATCACAGAATGGGTAAGGTTGGAAGGGACCACATCACTGCTCCGAGCTGCTGAGGAAGCCAAACAGAAGTTTGGCAACATAGTAAACTTAGCACTTTGAGACTTACACAGTATTACTTTTTGCAAGTTCTTCAAGCCTTGCATTTCTCCTCTGTAGAACAACTGTTCCAAGTAAATGCAGAACCATGTAGCTCTTTATATGGATTTAATTTACCTGCTGTTAGCTCCTAATGTCTTCCTACAGTGTCTTCCACCTTGGAAGACATAAGCACATTGATGAGAAAGTAAATAAGCTCAGTAATCACAAACGTGCACCATAATACTCAAAGGAAAAGCACAGGCTATTTTATGGATTCATAAAACTTATACATAGACAAAATCCCAAACTCCCAACAGCTGGAGTATATTTTAATGCTTTCGCATTTGAATTAAATAAGTTTTTTTTTTCTTTAAAAATAAAAATCAGCTCCTATTCCCATCTGGTATTTCTACAACATTTTAAATCTACATGAGGATGTTTCTATAATAGCGCTATCCATTTAGAGCCAGTCATCTGACAGAAAACATAAGCACTATCTCTATAAGGTTTTCCAATGCCTGTTTCTGAAAATAAAAGACATCTCTTTTGAAAGTGAAGGTTACCCATATGGTAGAGTAAACAGCAGATGTTTTTTAACATAGTTACATGAAGAATGATTTTTAATACCTGTTTTCACATTTTTCTTCACAAGCTTCATACCTTCAGAACTTCCCTTACCCAGAGGTACAAACATTCATCAGAGAAAAAATCTTCCAAGTCAGACTTCACTTAAAAATTATTATCTGCCAACAGATTTTGGAAGGTGTTTGAGATTGTAATATAAAGAGCCGTCAAATTTGAAATAAATTATTTGGTTAGAAGAAGTGGAAAGAAGTGGTGGATTCAACCAAATTAGTGAAATGTTAGTCTGTTTCAGTGTCTGACAGAAATATGCTGGGTTTTTTTTGTGGACTTTATTTCTGACTTTGTGAGAAGACATGGTGTTCTTGATCCTAATTAGGATTTTTTTGCATTCAGACTTCGGGATATTGTCATGTATACTCTTCAAAGCATCTGTTTTTTTTTTTTTTTTAAATGAGATCTCAAGCCTTTAGACATTCAAGACAGCCCAGTTTTTTATCACAGTGAGTTACTGGTATATACCCCAAACTGGAATGAAGACTATGTACAAGAGGACTTCTACATCTGGAGGATTTCTTCAGTGTGACTAAGATTTCACCCTTCCAGCAATTTACTTTTTCATAACTGAAATCTGCTGTCTTCATAATGATCACTCCCTATTTTTTATTCAACTTATTAAAAGTCATATTACCAAAAATGATACCTATATTCCATGAGCAAAAACTTTATCAATATCAAAAAGAATTGTTAAGAAAAAATTGGGAAGAAGGAATCTTTTTGTGAGCTTACATGTTAGCTAAAATTTTCAAACTACTGAAGAAGCAATGATATTCTAGTAAAAAAATCACACTTATTGGTAAACATCTCCAGAAATCACTCCAAGGATAAAAACATACAAAGGAGGGGGAAGAAGTAATTAAATTAGATTCATTATAAAAAGTATGAGTGGTAATATGAGATTAAGTATTCCATAAAGCAATCAAAAGAAGTAGCCACGTCAGGGTATTGGCTGCTAGTCACCAAAAGTCTTATGTATCTGATCTCTAAATTGAAAACTCCTGAGGAGGTCAGCCTTGTCCAAGCAGAAATGCTTCTGGGTCTGAGTAGAAGGACTTCAAAGTCTAGAGGGCTGAGGGGATTAGGAGTTTAAGTGCGTGCATTATGAGACAGAAGCTGTGGGGAGGTTCTTCAAATTGCAGTTTGGGATTTGAAAGCTAAATATTGCCTAAAGCCCCCTTTCAGAAACACATATACTTTTTTTTTTTTTTAATATCCCTAGTTAAAATTTCAGGTTTTTATTTTCCACCACAATGCAGAGATACCAGAGTTTCTTGCATTATTCACACACTGTGAATGAAAGTATTAGGACTGCAAGATAATCCAGACACAGCTGCAACCTGCCCTGCGTAAGAACTGAAGATGAACCAACTCACTGCATAGCAGCTCCAGCCTCCCAAGTATCTGAAGACTTAGACACTCACTTTAGTGTGTGATAATGCATAAGCAATCCTATGTGCGATAAACTTGATGGTCACTCTGAGCAGACATTTAATACTGGACAAAATGCTTGAAAAAGGCCTCAAAAGTGGTGAACCCTAGAGAAATGAGGTGTAATTTACATTTACAGTTGAGAAAAGCAGTGGTCCTTCTGACAAAATAATTCCTAAACCCTTGCTTAGATACTCATATATGAAATACGTATGTTCTTCTACATCCTTCATATGTTCTGAGGGTGTTTCAGTACAGATTAATTGGATGTGGAAGCCTGACACCAAGAAGCATACTGCAATAGTTCTGTAAACCACAGAAGAGAGATTTCCAGCCTGGGCCCTGAGCAGATACAAATAATAAATCAGCTATATTTCTTGAATTTACTGGACAGACACTGGACAGACACTGAAAAGCCACACAATGTAAATGAACACAAACCCCTAATATTTAGTGGGCTCTAACAACACATCTATGCATATCTCTGACATGTAAAATAGTGACATATTACATATTAACAGAGGAAACAATATATTTCCTTTTTCACCTAGTAGAAGTAAAAAAATCTTTATCCAGCATAGATGAAAAGATTAACTTTTTCACTCCTCTGTCTAGGGTACTATAGTCTAGGTTTATAACTACTTCTGTCTTAGTTTCTTAGGACTCTGTAGTACACTTGTAGTTCCACATCCTTTCAACTGTCCATAGTCAAATATATAATCTTGGATATATTTGACTCATTTTCGTAAACAAAATTATTGTCACCTTTCCCTTATGGAATACTAACCAGAAAGTGATTTTTCATGGTTTTTGTTGATTTTCTCTTAATCGTTCATAAAACTACTTCAAAATATTAATATTAATTAATAAAATTAATATTTATAAAATATTAATTATTTTAAAATAATTATTAATAAAATCCAGTTATTACTTATGCAAGCACCGGTTTGGGAGTTTTTCCCTCATTTTAAATGTATTTGCCAAACTAAATTATATCCATTGGTTTGTTGTGAGTGACCTGATGACAGCCCCAGAAATACTTTTCACTTGCTGGACATACAGCCATGCACATGTTGGTTTGCAGACTGCTTGAATGTAAAGGTCACAGCTATGGGAACAAAAGCAACCCTTTTTTTCTGAGCACAGAAATTGCTCCAAGAGCCTCCTTTGTGGTTCCTGTGCAGTCATTGTAGAACCCTCATTGCTGCTGCCGGATCCAGTATTGCCACCTCCTGCTTTGTGTGAGCCATTCTGCAGCACTTAGCTATCACTTTCTAATTGTGTGTGGTGGCTCAAGAACTCACACTTGGGCAAATTCAAAGCCCAGTATACTCATAACTGAGAACATAGCACTTAATGAGTGTAATTAGATGGTCAGTGCCGACACAAACACAGGATACTTCACCTCATCCCTTGATTTTTGGACTGGGGTACTGCACCAGTTCTGTCGGTTTATTTTGTAGGAGGCATGTGAAAAAATGTGATTGTAAGTTTTCAGGAAGTTTTTCACTTCTAACACTTCCACGGACCATGTGGATCTTTGTGGTCCGTGGATTTTTGTGAGTTAGGAGAAGGCAGCCAAACAATTGTTCACGGGGGATGTAACAGACACGTGTGTCAGGGACTGAAATGACTCATGCCGTGAACATTGTTATGAAGCTTTGTCCATTATAGCAAAACCTGTATAAAGAAGCTACAACAACAGAAACCTCCTTAAAACACTTTGGACTGTAAGCCAAACTGCTGTGATTAGATAAAGAGAAAACCCATTCTTCAATCACCTCAAACAAAAAAAGCTGAGGGAGAAGAGTGCATCTGCAAGAAAGCCAAAGGCAGCAGAAACTCTTCCCTATCTAGGTTTGGGGTGGCAGAGACCTCAGCCCACAGAAGCCAGGTTTACACAGCCTCCCCCCAAAATGAGGGGGAGGAGAAGGTTTTGGGTGTAACCTCCGGTTAAAATAGCGAACACTCATCCTCTCCCACACCAACTGGCCCAGCTGTGGAGCCCCCAACCCCACAGGGCACATCCACGGGACATTGAAGTGAGAGGCAGCTGAGGGGGAGTCATAATCCATCAAAGACCCCTGAAGTGTCCCCCAGAGTCATTCCTGAAGCCTTGCACCACAGGACTGCATGTGATGCAATAAACCTGGAGTCTGTTGGAAGAGACAATGGCAAACTCCCCGAACCCCCACCCCGGGAGGTGCCTGGGTTTTCCTACCTAGCCTGAGCATATATTAACCTATCACATTCTACACTTTTTGGGGGGACTTTCACCACCAAGAAGACCAGCTGGAGAGGATTAACAGAACATCACTGAGATCCACAGAGTGGTGGTATTTTCTTTTATTTTGTCTCTGTCACTCTCCTTCTATCCCTCCCCACTTATCTTCTATTTCTTTCCCTTCTTTCTTCTTTTTTTTTCTCTTTCTTTCTCTTATATTTACTATCAAATAAAATTTATACTGTTGTCACTGGCATGTGGTCTTGTTTGCGCCTTAATTTGGGCAGAGGCATTTCTAAGTACTTTAATAAGCAGATCGTGTCATTTAATTGGCGCTGTGAGCAGGACAACCTTCTCTGACCCGAAGCATCTTTGGCAATAGTATGGTCTCCTCTGAGGGAATTATTTCCTGTGGTTTCCTTCTGTAGGGACCCAGCAACTCCTGAGAATTCTGACGCAGCCTTCTCTGAGGAGGTTGTGGAAGTTGAGGTGTCTTCTGTTGTGGGGACCCAAACTCTTGGGAATTCTGATGCAACTTTCTCTGAGGAAGATGTGGAGATTATGGTCAACTCCTAGGAATTTTGATGCAGCCTTTTCTGAGGGGGTTGTGGAGATTGAGGTCTCCTCTGTAAGGGACCCAAACTCTTAGAAATTGTGATGCAGCTTTTCTGAGGAAGTTTTGGAGATCAGTTAAACTGATTTGCGGGTTGATTTTGGGGTTTATTTAGGGGTTAAAGAGCCAGAATTGGCAGGTTCAAGTCCCGAAGCCAATTCTGCAGCTCCTACCTTGTGAGGACCACCCCCCCCCTCCCAGTCTGTGGTTTGTTGTGGAGAACTAAAATTGGCAGGTTCTAATCCTGAGGCCAATTCTGCAGCTGCTGCCTTGCGGGGATGGTGCTGTCCCTATGCAGGCTTAACTTTAGGGGAAAATGCCTGTCCCAGGGGGCCAGTACAAAGAAAATGTTTTGTCGTCCTTTGGTTAATAAGTTAGCCGCCTCTTTACCTCCAGGGTGGACTTGGTACAAAAAAATTGGGGTAGGGAGCAATTGGTTACTAAAAAGATGATTGATTACTTTAGACAGTGACATTGCATGCCGCCAAACTTGATCATATCGAAATGGAAAATCACTGGAACAAGAGGAGCAAACTGATAAGGTAAACTACTCCAGGGCGAAAAGCAAAAGCCTACTAAAACCCTGGGAAAAAAAAAGCAGCTCAAATGCCTAATTTACAGACTGCAACTCTTGCAAAGCTTTTTAAAAGCAGCCTCACTCCCTCTGCTGAACAATCAATCGGAGGAAACCCCACTGAAAACATGTGGGAAACAACAAAAGAACTTTAATAACCAGATCATGACAAAGTTCCTGCTAGGACACTTTACACACAGTATAAAAGGTCCAAATTTGTCATCTGAAAGAAAAGGTGCTCTAATCTTGTGCTAAGAAATGAAGAGCCTAACAGCCTAACTTCCCTTCTCAATGTGCTATTATTAAACAACAAACCCAACTGACATAGTTTAAGAAAGGCATAAAACAAACTATATACAATAGAATTGTATATTAATGGCTATTTATTTATTCATGTCGAAGAAATCCTCTGTCCTACAATCAGTGTTATTTCTTGATGCTGTCAAGAAATTGCTGCTAAATAAGTTTTTGATTGCCAGATTTGTCTGGTGTAATAGATGTGTGCAAGCTTTCTATTTGTTGCCATATTGACAAAAACATACTCAGTACTAAGAAAGCTGTTTGGTATCTCAGATTAATTGTTTCCTAAAAAATAGATAAAGCATCCAGCAGAAACCAGGTGATAAGTGGAGCATTTGAAATGAAGCAGTCAACACTGTCAGCAAACTGTTGTACATTTGATAAAAAGGCTGGACTGGAAATGTAATTGAAAACTCAAGTAAAAAATATAACTGCTCATGAAATTCCTCAGCAGATTTCTCCCAGTGAAACATATGAAACCCAGTAGGAAGCAAATATTAAACTTAAGACATAACTGAACCATTGCAGTGTGTTGTGGAATCTCAACCCAGACTCTCAGGTAACCCCTCTGTACAGTCAGCAGTGCGATCACTGTGTATTTCACAGCTCTGAAGCAGTCAAAAGTGTCCTTGAAGCTTTCTCAAAAATGCTAAGCCTGCTTCAGTGTTTGTAAGAGTCATTAAGAGACACAAGGTAATTGATACATAATCCCCATCCTTGGAGAGATTCAAAAGGCTTCTGGACATTGTCCTGGTAGCCTTCTGGCTGTGACTCTGCTTGACCATGGGGTTGAACCAGCTGATCTCCAGAGGTCCCTTCCAATTTTTGATACTTAGGGAAATTTAACATTACAAATAATTTGTAGTACTTGATGCAGTATTTCAGCTTATCTGAGAACTTTTCACATTGAAGATAAGGAATGCATCAACATGACATATTTTAGCAGTGAACTGACAACTTTTTAAAAATGTTAACAAAAAAGTTAGAAGACAAATATTTTATGAAATAATAATTATTAAGCAGCACTGGCCTAACATGGCTGCTGTAATTGTCAACTTTTAAATAGCTGCGGTTTGCTATTTTTATGTATCTTGACAGAAACTATAATTCATTTAACAAAAGTTATCAGCTTTTATGAATCAGTAGTCTAAAAGAATGAGTAAATCTCTCAAGACAGCATCTAGGACAGAGTCACTATTCCTCACAGAAGAAAAAGGTGTCTGTTAGAATTGAGGAAGGTGCATCCTTTTATCTATACTACTACATTTGCACAAGCTAAAACCTAGCACCTGAATCTGCTTCACATCAGACATCTTTCTGGTCCTCTTTTGGACTCTCTTTCATCAGTCTGTTTTCATTTCAAGATCAAAATTCTGTGCTCTTTAAGGTCAATAATACCTCTTAATACCTCTTGGCTCAGAAATTCCACCCAAGTTTCGTGAACTAAAAATAAAAATTGTCCAAGGAGCAGCAATTGCAGATTTTTCTGAGCTAAACCTACTGAAAGACATTGAGTAATAACGTCTCACATGACAGTATGTGAGACATTAATAATCAATGACTAAAGCAAATTCAGAGCAGACACTCATAAGTCTTTAATATAATAGATAAAATAGCAAATATTCAGGACTTTTGAAGGAAGGAAAAAAGATTTATATTTCTTTTTCCCAGTCTACTAGCTTTCAAATAACTCAAAGTGAAAGGTTTCAAAGATTTCTATATTTCTTTCCAAATCTTTATAAGAGCCAGGCACCACTAAGGAGAGTGAAATATTAATGTCTCAATTTTAAATCTATTTCCATTTGTAGTAGGGTTTTTCCAGCTGGTGAGGATATATTTAAAGTTATGATTCTTTTTAAATGAGAGGAAACACTCTGAGAATGAAAAAAATACTTGACAAGGAAAGAGGGTGAGCACGAGACATGTCCTTCTCCAGCCCTGGCACTCCTGAAAATGTTAGCAAGGTCTCCTTTCCCGCCTCTGGTGGAACTCAGCTGATTCTCCAAGTCATGATTTTCAATGCTTCCCAACACCACTGAGTTATTTCTTACACCTCCAATCTTGCACACTGTGGTTCAGGTTAATTTGCATAAACCATTTCCATTTTTAGGACATATTTATAAAGAGATTTACATAGCTGACAACTGCATTTCAGTGAAAGATTCGGAGTGTGGCTTCTGATCTCCTGCTAATTGAGGTTAGAAAGGCATTACTGATGTAAAAATAATAATGATACCCTGCAACTCAGTACAAACCTACTAATAATTCAGCTGTGGAAAGAAAATAATGTTTTCAAATTCATTAAATGTCATTTAAAACTCTTGTTAGTATTCCATTAAATAAAATCTTAACTGTCAGTGCACTCTGGTCTCCCAGAAAGAGGTTTAATTGTTTTGCTGATTGTTCACAATATGTGTAAACAGCTTTATTTGACTTCAAGGTAATATTCTCCAGAGTTTTAGAAAAATTAAGCTCTTAAATGATGGAAGGCAGAGAGCTGGACTATTTTAAAAGCCTTGGCTAGAATTGATTACTATCAAAGTTCATATAAGAGATTGCTGAAAACCAGTTTTGTACAACGCAGTTCACCTAAGGACATCAAAGTTAAGATGTAACAACTCATCTAATTAACCTTTCAGCAAAAGTCACCCACAAAGGAACATACTCTCATTTTCAGCTGCCTCCAATACTCACATCCCTTATGTGTGAGTGTCCAGCAGGGTTCCACATCTTTTGAGAATTCTGCTGGGTAGGGACATTTGAATGTCTCAACTCCCTTAAGGCATCTCCTACACAGCATAACCTCCTTGCTTTTGTAATTATACTGACCACGCTCAAGGCTCTAAGTAATTTATACCCCTCCACATATTTTCTTCCAGTCTAAGGAGATCGCTCTCCCTTCTTCCCCTTACTTCTCCAGGAGAGGAGTCTTCTCCCAGGAGGATATCTGCCTCCCAGTGACAGGGCATTCAGTCTCTGAATCCATTTGAACGTGAGCCCTAGCTAATTGCTGTTAAATTTGAAAAGGCTTCTGGCCTTATTGATGTTAAATTCCCACACGGGTCCTGAAAACACCTGACTAGTGAAAAAGCCCCTAATAACACGCCAGTGGAGGGAAAGGTGTTTTGCAAGTTCTTAAGCTTTTTAGGCTACACAGAAAAAACAGAAGAGAGATTTCACTGCCTACATTGCTCACAGGAAAGCTTGGAGCTGACCACATGTCAGGCAGCTCCCGGGGTCCCTCTCTTGCCCCTTCCTTCTCCCTCTGTTCCTTGTTTCTCTTGGGATCAGCACCAAGGCTGCTGCCTGACTTGGCCAAAAGCAGAGACAACAGGAGTGCTCATCCCAGCACCCTCGCCATGGGCACCTGAGCAGCTGCAACAGCAGGTGCCAATCCTCCAGGCTGATGCGAGAGAAGTTTAACCTGAAACAGCAAAGAAGTGTGCAGCTCTTCTGTCTTCAGTTCTCCACCTGCAGAAATCCCTGCACCTGTGAGCACATCAGGGTGCAGAGATCCTTCTGAATGCTGCTGGCTGCTTCCCTCCCTGCTGGCAGTGCTGTAAGGGAGAGATGAATTTCCTCTTTGTGACAATCACTGGGTGGGGGATGCAGGGAAGGTAAGGAGAATGCTTTGAAAAAATAAATTCATTGTATACAACAGAAAAATCTGCTTATTTTTAACCGCCTTCATCCAAATTTTTAAAAATTCTTATGAATCTATTAAAGGGTGATGGGTATAATATTTCTTTATAATTCCTAAGATG
The DNA here is from genome assembly GCA_013400235.1 of Oriolus oriolus. Lineage (NCBI taxonomy): Eukaryota > Metazoa > Chordata > Aves > Passeriformes > Corvidae > Oriolus > Oriolus oriolus. The sequence goes on along the minus strand of VXBT01001127.1, from coordinate 2,832,777 downwards.
AGCCTTTCCTCCACAAATTATGCAATTCGTGGGATAGATTCTCATTACCTGTAAGTGTACACACAGAATTTGTATCCCATATTAAAACACGACCTTGAACATTACAGTTTCCACTGTAACACAAATAGTGGACATTATTCTTTCACTGACTATGAATAATACTTTTCTTTCACATGAAAGCTCTTTGTATATAGCTGTTTGGTGTGTGAACATGTGTGAACATGAGTTTGCAAGCTTGTCTGCACATTCTGTACTTTTTTCATAAAACTGGAAATTCCAGTGCAGCAGCATCAAAACAAAGCATAGCTTCTTTTATCAAATGTACATTATTTCTAGCAAAAAATTTTCTACTTTATTATAAAGACATATATAAAAATGAATTTTATATACTATGTTATATTCATGTATTTTTATTAAGTTTGCACTTCTGCTTATATTTCCTTCAAATGGCTTCCTTGTTGCTAAAATGTGGCATAAATTTAATGCTCACAGTAACATAACACACTACAAGAGTCATAAGAGTTATAAGGCATCTAGGAGAGCTGTTTGCCTTTCTATAAAACATCCAAGATGAACCACATCATCTGACTCTATTGTAATGCAAAAAAGGATCATTCCTCTCCCACTGACTCTGAGGAAGGAATCATGTCTCCCTGTGTAGTCTACATGATAGATCAGGTCATTTGTTTCCCCTGTAACACAAGTAGTGGACATTATTCTTTCACTGACTATGAATAATACTTTTCTTTCCTAAGCCACATATCAAGGCATTAGAGCATATTAGTAAATAGGATTAAATAAACCTCTTAACATCCTTGGCAAGAAATTAACATTTTAGTGACAGGCGAAAAGAAGAACAAGGATGTTTTTGGCTCCATCCCAGAATTTACTTTCCAAGTATAGAATCCAATCATCCTCCCTCTCCATCCTGCATATCACTTTCTAGGAACACTTTCTGAGCTGTCATTTGCACTTTGTGCTGCAAGAGAAATGAGGAAATACTGCCCCTTCTCCAGGGAGCAGCATGTGAGCACACACTGAGTCTCACTTCTCATGTACCTCCATGTTAAGAAGCACAAACCTAGAATTAGAGCCAGACCTGCTCTCCTGGCAGGTCACCAAGATTTTCCCTGAGACTTGGCCCAGGATATTTTGTGTTTCCTATGATTAATAAAGATCATGAGTCATATCCGAGAGTGGTGGATCCGGTGCCACGTGCACACGCACGCTGAACTTGCACACACGTGGCACGTGCTGGATATGTTAGACTTACATCAAACCAGCTGCACACCAGCAGTGGCTCCAGTGCCTCCAGTCCAGTCTGACATTCGGCACAGGATGAGCTGACCTGTATGTGCCAAGCAAATGCCACCCACCAGAGCCAGGTGCCTCAGACCTGTCTTTTTTGCTACATGGTTTTGCTGTTTTTTCCAGGCTTCTTCCTGTTACTAATTTCTTAAGAATTGAAGTCTCTGGAAAAAGCCTGAAGCAATTTGGACAATGCATTTCTCAGGAAAATGGTGCAATTCTTGGGGCTGTCCTGTGAAAGGATGAGAATTGGAGTCGATGATCCTTGTGGGACCCTTGTAACTCGGAATATTCTGTGATTAATATACAGTCAGTCATATTGTAGTTGGTCATGATCTATCAAGATACAAAAAACATGATTATGTTTTCGTAAAACATAATCATGTGGCCAGAATCATCCCTACTTTTGCTGCGGTCTAAGATCTATGCTGACCTGTGAATGAGGAATGTGGTCTAAAGTTTATACTGCTGACACCACTGAGCAGGAGGCCATCAGAGGAACTTTTGAAGCCAGATCCATGACCATATATCCTATCAGGAAACAGGGATTCTGACTGGGGCACTAGCACACTTCATTTAGTAATTCCTAAAGCACAGCTCTTACATATATATGGAATACATAACTTAAAAACAGTCATATTGAATAACAACTTTTATTTTTAATGAATGAGGTTATCCTAGTAAACTCGGTTAAAGAAAAATTATCTTTATAAATGAAGATTCATGAAAACGAAATTCAGATATGCTGTCTACATTTTCTTTTACATCAGTGGAGTATATGGACATTCAGCATTGCTCTAGTAAACTAACATTTGTATTTTAACTCCATGAATTTCCAACAGAAGTACAAGTAATTAGCATATGGATTCAACTCAGAAACATCACCCTGAGTAGAGTTTGTTGTGTATAGTGTTCTCTTCATCCTTCCTGAACCCCTCCAGGAAAAGATATTCTCTAGAAATCACCAGCCTGACACTTTCCCCTCATTCAGGATTTCAGGGAAGAGATTTGGATAAGATGGTTCAGTTAAGTAGTTGGATTCTAGGTAAAAGGATTCAAAAATACCAACCCATATTTACTCAGCTATGTAGAACTACAGATTATTCAAGGATTATCTGAGCAGCAGGGATACTAAATGGTGTTGACTAGGATGGACAAACTGAATAAGCTCTCCCTAGCAAAGCATAAAAGGGAAGGAAAAAGTGTTTAAGAGACCTGCTCAATTTGTCACAGGTCCAACAGCAGGGAATGGAGCTCCAGCAGGCCAAGGCCAGCACTGAGAGTAAAAGACAGAAGAGCATTCCAGCAGAGTTTGGGCTGTAAGCAAGAACTCAACAAAGCACCAGCTGGTGGACCTTGAACCAAGGAGCAACCCACCACTGGATATGGGCTGGTGAACCTCAAGCCATCCACAACTGGACACAGGTTTGGTGCACTTGAACTGGGGTTAAATGGAGTTGAAATCTTTAACCCTATCTCCAGACCTTTCACCTAACATGATCCTTAAAGTGACAGAGGATTGGGGTTATTGTCCAAGCACGGGTTTCTGAGTACAGTTTGTGTCCATGCAGCAGATGGTTTGTGTGTGGTGGCATAGATGTGTAGAATATCATTTAATTCTAACTCATAAATCACGTTCTGTTTGACTGCAAAACTGAAAATGACTTTTCATGTTATTTTCAAGCAAAGATTACTTCTGTTGGTGAATGGGTTGCAGGAGATGGAATCTTTCTTCAGAGTGTAGCATAAAATATAACCTTTGATTTACTTGTATTTACAGAAAACCATGAAGAGAACCCATGACTTTTAATTCTGAAACATAATGATTCTTTCTACACTGTAATTACTTCAGTCTTTGATCCCATGCCATGAAAATTGATGTAATTTTGTTATTGATTTCATTAAAAGTTAAATAATGTGCTCAGATTTTCAGTAGGTTAAAATAGCTTTTTCTTAGAAGTGCATTGAGGCATCTTTGTGGAGAGCAGTGTTACACTTCCTTCCTGTCTGCTGCACTGCATCAAGCAAATAATACAAATACAGAAATTAAAGGAGTATTCTCGTGGCCCAGTGTAGTGCTACGCAGAAACACACAAGTAAGCTCTGAATGAGCCACCACAGAACAGGAAGTCACATCGTCCCTTTAGCACTGTGCTCTGTCCAGCACAGGTAATTAACCCAGCTGCTGCAGTCCGTGCAACAGTCTAAGAAAATTATCTTTATAAAGGTGCTTTGGATGGGCAATTTGCTTGTAATGGTCTTTCTGGAAAACAGGTGGCTTGCAAGAGCTTTTGCAGATTTTTATTCAGGCATTAGCTTCTCTAATTGTCCTCAAATAAATAGGTTTGTGCATGATTTGTTGACTCATGAGAAAATTAAGGAGAGTTCTCTTAGGAAGGAAGTACATGATGGTTTGTTTTTTTCCTTTTAAGTAATTCTTCAGTGGCCAAGCACAAAGGTAGAACAAAGCTAGCTCCAACGTCTGAGAATCTTGATTCACATTGTCAGCTTTGCCTTGCTGTACAAAGAAAGAAGCATGATGTCTGCTCCATTTGTCTTGAAAATGTCCTGTAGGAAAGTGCTCTGCAAGTCTGCAAAATAGCACTACCTTCACTGAAAGTCATTGTGCTCAAAGTCTCTGTGTTTATTGAATTCTCTGCTTTGACTGGTGAAAGCCTTTCCCACATATCTGAAAGGTCAGAATAAACATAACAGAAATCATCAAATTACTATTTAATTGCATCTTACGAAGCATTGGGACTGTGTGCTCCACTCATCCCATACATTTGTTCTACTGAAATGAAAAATTACTTTGACTTCCACTTTTTATTTTAAATGTATTAGTCCTCCTCTTTAGATATTACAGTTATTAAAGCTCAGGCTGCTGCCATGGCTCTGAATTCTTATCACTCACTCAGCTGATGCTATTACCCAGTCAAAGCTGACATCAGAAATGGTACCTTAATATTACAGAAAGAAATCATGACTGGAATTATTCATAGATTACACAGCATACACTACTTGGGAGACAAAGAATCAGCAGAGGCAGTTTTTTAATAAAAATTTATAGCCTGATCCAAAGTCAATACAAAAATTCTCCATGACTTCAGTAAATTTTGATTATAGCCCTACATAATAAAATTTAGGAGGGAGACCAGCAGTTGTGTCCATAACCTCTCTTCTCTATTTTGATGTAATTTAACAGCACTGACAAGAAATTTATAAAAATACAGCAGAGATTTCTGTGTGTGTTCCCTGCAGAATTAAACAGGAGCCAGAGCAGTTTATGATTCTAAAAAGCAACTGAAGGAGAGAATATAAATAATCACAGTATTTTGCAATTAGGTAAATAATAATTATATTTAAATTACATTGTGCATGAGCTAATATAAAGCTCAATACTTCCCTAATACAACTTATATCAAAATGTTGATAAATGCTGAGAAGAAAGATGCCTTCACTGTTAACAAATTTAAAAAGTGTTGTAAAGGTGAAAATGACCACACTTTCTTACTAGACACTTTTCTGCTGATGCAACTACAGCTATTGTTTCTCTTTCCCCCAGGTGGTTCTTTACTGCTGATGTGTGTCTGACAGTCCAAGCTTCCTGAGGGAACTCTCCTATGACTGCAAAATGGAGATGATACTGAAACCAGGAACAAGAAAATAGTGTGGAATGTGTTACGCCACAACTTTTTATAAACACGCAGTGGAAATTCTGCCCTAAGCATATTTACTGAGTTGCAAAGTCTCAAGATAGATTTATGTGATTTTTCAGCCTGTAATAATACACATATGCAAAGCTATGAGATAGGAAGTCTTTATAGCTACAAAGTGTTAACGATCCTTCGAACCTGTGTATGGAAAGGCTTAGGATGACTAGGCAGGGATAAATATGATTCCCAGCAACATGGTTTTATAAAAGACCACAGGAGTTCTCAGAATCTTGTCCAGGTAGATATCTTCTTGGTTATCTTCTGAAAACAATAAAAGGCTATTTTAGCAGATATCTTATAACTGTCTTATTAAACTAACAGCATTAAAAAAAAACAGAAAGAAAGTAGTTGGAATACAAAATGAGACAAAATGAGTCCAAGCTTTATTCCAGAAGGAAGGTGCTGGAAATGTTTTAGACCAGAAAAAGCCATGGTTCCCTTTGGCAGTATTTAATAAAGTTTTGAATCATCATGACGGGTGACACCAACAGGTTTGTTGGTACTTGCAGTGATTTACATATGGTCTCATCATTAAAGAATTTGAATGATGACTGCACATACTATTCCTCTGGTGACTTGGTTAATTCTTTGCTTGACAAACTGGGTGGCAGTGAGCAGCAGCCTCCTTCAGCCATTTAAAGTCTTACAGAAGGTGTGGTTTTACACAGTATCTGGTTTTCTTGACGGCATTATTTGGAGAACACAACCAGGAAGAACAAGGCTGGTGACATCCTAAGCCCACTATCAGTTTTGTCAGCTTAACAACACGGGAGCAAATTGCTAAATGATCTGTCTGGGTTTCTTGGAACAGATGCATTTTGAGAGCTCTCGTTTGCTAAATAGTCTTAGAACAAACCAAGATATTAAGTGACAAGGATACTGATGAAAGATGCTGACATTACTCCTTTTTGAAGATATTGAGGCTAATTAGAATAGTCTGTTGTCTAGTGCTGCTTCTATGTCATTAATGTTTTACTTTTAGTTAGAAATGTCAGCTGTTACTTAATTTCACAATGGATGAAGATTTAATTAGCAAGCGGGTTTTTTAATAATTGAAGCTTACTGCTTAACAAAACATTGATTGAAATATTTGATACTAAACACTATATCATGTGATATCAGCTTTTCAACTTGGTAATGATGCCTGTGATTAATCCAGGCTGTTTTCACAATCTGTAATTGTTGAAAGCAGCAAGTTAATAATGAAGACTGTAAAACCCTGGTTTTTAAACATGTAAAAACACTGAAATTCTTGTTACTTATTTAACAATTTGATGAAAATCATGTCATTATTATATCATGTTAGTAAGAGTCATAGGTTTTCAGTTGTGTATTGGAAGATTGATTTTACAGGATCTTTGAATCAGTTCCCCTGTGGGGTGGGGTTTTTTTCCATTTTTTTTGCTTTTGCAGTGGAGTCATGGAGTAATCCACTAATAAAATCTATGGACTGTTTGTTATGTAAATGTATTCATCAAGTTTAATTTGAGTCAGTAAAGAGAACCAAAAAATGGTAGCAGTGATAGGACAGTTGGTAGGGCCTGTGGAACGCTCCTCTTTAATGAAAGACATCTTTCTTGGTTTTTTAAACAGTAGTTTATATATATGTATTTTTGGGAAAGGAGACTGACATGCACATTGCCTCGGCAGGGTCTCTGACAATGACACACCTGTAGCAGGCTACTATTAAAAGATTGTAAAACCATTGACAAGACAAGTAAGCTTGCAGGCTTCTTTTTTTTTTTTTTAACATGCTTTTTCTTCCTGTATGTTGTCACTGGTAAATAAAACATGGATGAGTCAGTCACTTAAAACCACTTGCTGACTACTCATTTAGGCTTCCTGGCAGGAAGAACTGCAGATGCTATGGAACAGCTGCAGCCACACCTGCCAACTAACCATGCACAGCCGGTTGCAAGGTGGAGAAGTTCAGGGCTCCGTGCAGGGAGCTGCCAGGGAATGGGCCAGAAAGCCAACAGCAGTGCAGTTAATCACCTCAACAGAAAAGCTGTATTTATTTCACAGACTCGTTCTGTGAAATCATTAACATGAATACAAACTGTTCCATGGAAGTGTAAGGTAAACATGGTGAATATTAATGACACCCAGTTGACCTCCGTGTCCAGCCTCTGCTGTGAGATGGAATCACGATTGCCTTATTGTAATGCCAGGAGATCTATAGATTTAACTTTTGTATTAGGTACTTCCAGTGTATGAAAAAACATAAATTCAGTATGACTGAAATGGATTTGAAAGATTAATCATGCCAGTACCATTTTCATGCTTTGCTGTAAGAGACTGTAGAATTAAATGTGCTGTTTATAAACTGCATATAGACTCAAGATGTTATTTCACAACATCATAATGAGACTATATATCTGAACACTATGAGTTGTGAGCACCTTGCATGTGGTTAAATGGGATTTTATTTTACATAAAATGTAAGTAAAAATGAAAAATGAGCCCCTTAACATGAATTATAACTACAATCCTTGTAGAGAGACATACATTTTACCTAGTTATGTATAAATCCATATTTACTGAAAAATGGAAAATGAGTCATGTGGGAAAGAAAAAGGTGACATATAATATGCAAATACTGTAAAGACAAATCTTTTCATAAAGCAGTGCCACCAAATGCAATAATTTTCTTGGATGGTGTATGAAGACAAAGATGTAAGTAAAATTGCACCTAACAATGAGAGAGTCAGGCCAGCTGTTATGAAAAGACATTTCCTACTGCCTCCTAAAACTTCAGTTTTAACTCCCTGATTACTTAGTTGTTGTATAGACTGTCACACTAGCCCCTCTTCAAAAATTGTGATGATGAGGACATTGCTCCTAACAGAGCCCTAGTTAAAATCTGAAGCACTCAGGAAGAAGGTTTTCTCAGAATCTGTTCATTTTCTGTAAATTTTGCAACATCTAAATTTTGGTGCTTTAAGCATGTAATCCTTTAAGAGATGTCTTTGCCCCAGCAAGGTGAGAAATGGGCCCATCTGTGAACTTCAGATGGTTTTACCTCAAAGGGCTAAATCTTTGAGCTTTAATCTGGTGATAGCACTTTTCCCTTCTTTGAAACAACTGATGCATTTCCCTGAACTGCTGTAAATCAAGTCTCAGGTTATCAATAATGGCAGCTTGCAAATTCCTGTAAGAGCTGATGAGTTCCAGACAGAATCCCATGGAGATTAGCTTCACAGTGAGCACTAAAGGACACAGCTCTGCAGCTCCTTTCTTCTCCTTGGCCTTCTCTTCTGTTTTGGATGTGCAAATAATGCTGTACGTGAAATTCTGAATAAACTGCTTAAATTATCACAAATTAAATAAGGAGCCATTTTCTACACGAACTAACTTTACTCTTTGTAATGTTGTTTGAGACATAGGCATCCAGAGGTGACAGAGAAGTAATTAAATGAGCAGCTTCTCAATGTTTGTCCTGAAATTGCACAGATACAAGACCAAGGTCTCAAATGCACTTTGACAAATGGAGAGAAAAGAAATGCTGCCATTATTTGTGGGTTTTTGCACTGCAGAGAAGAGACTTGGGGTGTCATACAGCAATTACACAGGAGGTCAGCAGGATGCCAGCAGGATGCCATGGGCCTTCTTATTGAAAAGAACTATTCTATTCTTCCTTCTACAGCTCTACCTGCCTAGGTGAAGACTTCTGGTGTGCTGCAAGCCCACTGAAGACGGAGCTGTGGTCTGTGTTTATATACCTTGTACAATGCAAGTGAGTGCTGCTCCAGTACTGAGGGTCCTAGTTCCTACCAGAACACAAATACCAAAGCAATTAGTGATAAGGCAGCCTGTTGTAATTGGAAAAGCCAGTGCAGCTCCTTTAGTCCAGTGGACACCACACCTGAAATGGCAAACTCTGAATGGACTCTCTGGTGTTTGCTTTACACTGGAGTACTGATAAATACTTCTGGCATCATCCTGGCAAATAAATTCAATTCAGTGGTATAGAGTGAGTCACATCTTTCATATAAGCAGACCAAACTAATTTGTGCTAAAGCATTGCAAGGGGTTAAAGAATGAAGGAGAAATTATCATTGCAAACAAAATTTAAATCATTCAATAATAATATAATCTTCAAGTTTCCAGTCCAAGTTGCTGTATGCTGCAGTGGCATGCTTGTTACTTCTAATAAACGGTGGAGGAAAAAGAGAAGTGAAAAGCTCCACTCAGCACCAAATTTTAATTTTTTTGGGCAGTCTGTTACGGCCCTCGGCCGGGACTACAGCCCCCAGCGGCCCCCGCGCGGCCCCGTCGCGCCCCGGGCGCGCACCCAGCGGGCCGCGCGCGCAGCGCTGTCGTGGCGCTCGCGGGTAAAGGGTGCGCGGTCGCCGCGCCGAGCCCCGCCGTGTCCCTGCGGCGCTCCCGGCCTCCTCCTCATCCTCCTCTTCTTCCTCCTCCTTCTCCTCGTCCCGCTCCTCCCGCGGCAGCTCAGGGCAGAGCCATGAGGCGCGCGGGGCTGGGTAAGCGCGGCGGTGGGGCTGGGCCAGGCCGCGACACGGGCAGGGCCCGGCCGCTGTCAGGGCTTGGGGCGGGGGAGGCGTGAGAGGGGCTGTGCCCGTGTGCAGGGCTGCGGCAGAGCTCGGGAACTTCGGCGGGGACGGGCCGTCACCTCTGCCTCTGCCTCTCCTTCTGGCCTAGCTGGATTTACGGAGCAGCACTAGGGTTTGTGGTTTATCAGAGAATCATACGACTTGGTTTGGAAGTCACTTCAAAGACAATCCAGGTCCACCCCCCGTGCTGTGATACCTTCTTCTAGACCAGGTTGAGCCCCATCCAACCTGGCCTTGAACACTTCCAGGGATGAGGCATCCACAGCTTCTCTGGGCAGCCTGTTCCAGTGCCTCACCCCCCTCGCAGTAAAGCATTCTTTCCTACGCAGTAAAGCATTTAAACCTACTGTCTTTCAATATTAACCCATTCCCCTTGGTCTGTCACTAAACGCTCTTGAAAATAGTCTTGCACTATTTAGTTGTGCTGTTGTTTAGTTGTTCTAACACCATGTTAGTTTGAGCTGTGTTCCCACGGTTGGGCAGATTTGTTGCTCTTAAGTCAAGTCCTTTCCAAATTCAGAAATTGTTCGGGGTTTTTTTTATTTTAGTACTTCTGTATGTTTTCCTGCCATGTTTGGGGAGTAAAAAACCAAGAATCCCAACTATTACAAATTTATTACAGATATAATCTGATGCAAATTGAGAAATCCTTAGAGTTCCTGCTGAGTGTCTTGAGCAGCTTAGGCCTCATTTTTCAGCCAGTAGTCATGCTGATGATTATAAGGAAACTTTTGAACTCCCACGTCATGTTCTACAACCGTGTGGGTGCTGTGACGGCACTGTGCCTCGGAAGCGTATGACTGAGTTCTGGGGCTTCCTCCTAGAAAGTATTTAGGGCTAAACCAGGTGTGTCTGACACTACCCTAGATCTACTCGTACACTTCAGATTTGTACTGTGCAGTAGTATTTTCATGAAATAAAACAAATCTTGGGAATGCTTCTTAGTGGATCAAGAGAGGTGTTAGGATGTTTATCATTAAAAAGTGGGCATTTGGTAGTGCTTAGGTCTTCAGTCCTTTGTCAGACTGACAAAGCTCGCTCTTGGGTGTGAGCTGAGAGAGGTTGGAGTGGAGGCCACCCAGCTCAGTGTGCTGTTTCTGAAGAGGGGATGGATGTTTATGCAAGTAGTTCTGAAGAAAGAGCATGCTTGCTTCTAGGCTGTCTCTGGCAAACAATCCCTTAAGGATCATCCTGAAACTGCTTTTTAAAAAAATCTTCTGGAAGGCTAAGCAGAACGCTTAAACATTTGTTATCAGCTGCAGTAAAATACTCTGCTTTACCTTGGCATTTCAGCTGTCACTTCAGAACTATTTTTTATTTGATAGGCTGGAAATAGAAGCTGGGTGCCAGCTTGTCTGCGGTTGTCACCAGCTACTTGGTACCTCTCTCAGCCTGCAGTTATGTTTGGTCATGTCCCTGTTACATGTCAATGAGCAGAGTTGCAGGACAGCCTGTAGAACCACCACGCTGAAGTTTCTGTGCTTCCCATGAATAGTTGTAGCCAGGCTTCTTCCTTGTGCTATGACATGAAAAGAAGCAGCTGTGCCTGTTGAAAAGCTTTGGGGCACTTGTTCATGTCTGCATTGTCACGGTCCATTTAAGACCCAGTTTCAGTGTTTTGGCATGAAGCTGTATGGTATATTAACTTATAAACATAATCAAAATTGTGTGTCACTTGGTAGGAAGCACTGTAGTTAAATGCACTTGTACAATCAGACACAGTGAGAACAACCCTGACTCTCTGAATTATAATATTTTAGTCACATTTCTGTGTTAGGCATTGATACTTTTAATTTAGGTCAGGGTAAAAAGGGTTCTTGACTCACTGTGATGAAATAAAAACATACATTTCATTGCAGTTACAACTTCCTTGTGAGGGGAAGAGGAGGGGCAGGCACTCATCTCTCTGGTGACCCAAGGGAGGGGCCTGAAGTTGTGTCAGGGGAGGTTTAGGTTGCATATTGGGAAAAGGTTCTTCACCCAGAGGGTGGTTGGACACTGGAACAGCTCCCAGGGAAGTGGTCACAGCACCAAGCCTGGCAAAGTTCCAGAAGCATTTGGACAACACTGTTGGGCACATGGTGTGACTTGTGAAGATGGTCCTGTGCAGAACCAGGCGTTGGACTTGGATGATCCTTCTGGGTCCCTTCTAACTCAGAAGATTCTGTGATTCAGTCTTGTTGAAGATCATTAGCTTAACTTACAGAATAACAATTTACAAGTACAAATGAAAAAATCTTCATTACTTAGATCTAAAGAATGGCTTCATGGGTGAATATAAAATTATATCATTAAAATAGCATTGTAATGCTCTATTTTAAAATACTTATATTATGTATGCCAAGCACACAATGAAGCTTTTTGAGACAGAGCTCTCAACGTGAATGTGGTTGGTGTCTCTTCTCTCCTTTTCTCCTCAAAAAGAAAAAATCCACCCAAACACAAAAGTCTTTAAAGTGTATTTAAAAGGCATTCAACTTTGGTGTGCTATTCTGACTAGGCAAAAAAGTATTTATGTATATTTAAATATATTTATTAATGTTATAACTGGATTATTAGTTGAATTAATCTAGTGGGGTCTTTAGCATAAAGTTTATAGTAGTTCTTTTCTGGTTGCCCTTCTAATTCTTGATCTCTCTTCATTGTTTTCAATTCTTAGATTTGAGGTCTAAGCCTGATTTTTGTCTCAACTGGACATGACTTTAATTCTCCTATGCCTATGCTGCTGTCCAACTGCTGTCTGTAGGAGATCTTTATTAGAGGTTGGAGGAAGTGAATGTGTGGGGCTGAGCAGCTTTCATTCCTTTCTGCCCTGCATGCTGTGCTGACTCAGTTGTCTGGATGACAGTCCTGAAGCTCCATCGCCCAAAAAATACATGCAGGAGCGAGAATAGAACTGCAGAATATTGACTGAAACAGTAGTGCTCTGCTCAGAGGCCTGGCTTCTGCTCTAAGGTCTTGTTTGTAAAGAAATTCACGTGAGGATCATAGTATAGTTTCTCCTTTAAGTGTGTGATCGAGTGATATTTGTCTTTGTTGGAGAATGGTCTCAGCTTTTCTATTTTCAGTTCGATTTACCACATGTAATGGCCTCAATGCTTTGTTCACATCTCCATGTAGTGCCTGCACTGATTTCCATAGCACTCATCTGAAAACATTATCGGGGGAAAAAAATTACAGCCATTCCTCAGTGTCTCTTCTTTTATTTGCATATTGAAGGGTAACAGGCATTTGGAAAAAGGTTGAGTCCCTGTTCCAGGAACATGCAGAACACTTGCTCCGGTGGTGTTTTCTGTCTGACTACTGACTGCTGTGTTTACAGGGGATGGAGCAGCTGCAGGGAGCTATGGCTATACCAACAGTGGCTACAGTGTTTACGAAGAAGAGAATGACAGATTAACAGAAAGTCTGCGTACGAAAGTCAGTGCCATTAAATCGGTACGTGTTTAACTACAGTGGTATCATCACATTCATCAAATTCAATTACAAGAATCAGGGAAGCAGCAGAATAGTTTAAAACAGAAATTTAGAACTGTGATGTGTTAACCTGGTTGGATGCCAGGTGACCACCAAAGCTGCTGTTGGGCTACACTGTGTGCTGGAAGAGAGATTAGGCCTTGTTGGCCGAAGAAAGAGCCTCGTTCTCAGAGCCGGAGGTGACCCTGGGATTACAGCCAGGTCACCGGGGATGGGCTGAGAGAGGATTGTGGGTTTCTGGACAGTGTCAGCCCTATGAGATGTGATAATTGCAGTTTCTGACCTTGTAAGGTATTGTTTACCTTTTACCGTAATAGGCAATGTCTGGGAAATACTCCAGGTGATTGGGGGACACTGAGGTGAACATCTTTCCTGTTTATATGATGCGATATCCTGTTAGCTACTGGTATTTAAGGGAATTTCGGATACGCAATAAAGGCTTTTGCACTTTTCCTCCATTTGTGCAGAGTCCTTGCCCATGCATGAATACTGCAGCTGCTCTTTCACTCCTCAAGTGGAAGGATGAGGGAGGTGTTGCCTCTTCCTGGTCTTAAAATCAGAGCCAAACACAGTTAAGGGGGAAAAAGGGTTTTACCTCAGTATTTATTTAAGGATCCTCAGGTGCACTGAAATGCACATCAGAATGCACCCCGAAATGCACACCCACACATGATAGATCATGTATACAATTATAGGCCTTGCAAATTAGCATATCTATCAAAGATTCCCCAATGAGAGGCTCGAGCGAGACCCCTCATCTGAGGAACCTTCCCCCTGGATGGGCCTATCTTCATTTACAGAATGTGTTCTGGAGAGGACCTTGGTGTCTGGGGCTTTTTGACCCCTAACTGTGAGGCTTCCAGGATGTTTGCTCTAAGCTAAGTTATCAAACTTAAAGAATTATAAGTATGTGGACTAAAAGCACTAAGAATACATAAAAGCTATATAAAAAGGTATTTAAAAGCAGTATAAAAGAAAAGGCAAAAAATCATGATGGCATCAGAGGAACAAGTAGGATAAAAGGTTCATGCATCAAGATAAGGGCAGGGAGAGATCACTCACCAACTACCATCATGGGCAAAACAGACTTGGGGTAATTAATTTATTGACAGTCAAATCAGTAGGGTAATGAGAAATAAAGTCTTAAAGTGCCTTGCCACTTCCCTTTCCTTTTTCCTGTGCTCAACTTCACTCCCAATTTTCTCTACTTTCTACCCCTCAGTGGTGCAGGGGAACAGGGAATGGGAGTTGCAGTCAAAAAAATACATAATGTGAAAACAGCTCTTAAAAATAGCATGCTAATACCCTCTGAAGGAGAAGTTTGGTGTTCTGATGATTCTGATTACTTTCAGAGATTGAGGACTTCTTTCAGATAAGTCTAACTGAAAGACAGCTCTGAGATGAAGTTGTGTGGGTTCCTTGTTCTTAAAAGCTTAAAGTTTTATAAAACACATTCCAGTGAATTTTTAGGCCTGTACTCACTTGAAGTCTTACTGCTAATACTGTTGATTAAAATTGGTTTAGTCTCAAAGAGGAATTAAACAGGTTTAGAATAAGAATTTAAAACAAGGGGGTAAAAAAAAAGCTTTGACCTTTGCTATCAAATTTCATTTCTTGTCTCCTCCTGTGGTATGTTACATTTCAAAATCCGTGTATGTCAACAGTGCAGTTCGTGGTGCCCCAAGGAACTCTTTCAGTAGCTGCATCTTCTAGTGCAATGTGACAATCTTGGTATATGGAATAACCTCCACACAACCTTCCAAGAAGCCTCATGGAAAATCAGTTTCACTCTTGATTGAAATGCACCAGTACGAGATAATAAGATTCAAGTTGTGACATGTGAAGACAAATGGGTTTTGGCTAATCCAAAGCATGGGGGCGTGGAGTGCATTTCCCTCCATCCTAGGAGTTGAGCAGGTTGTTCAAGGCCAGCGTGCTGATAGCAGAGGAAAAGCTTCTAAGAGCCCGGCTCAGTGCCAGTTTACCCTTTAACACCAGAGCTGCTTTAAGCCGGGGCTCTTCTGCCTGGCTCGCACCTTTGCGATGTTACAGCTGTGTTGCAGCTCCAGCTGTGCCTGGTCTCACACCTCCCTGATTCCAACCCTAACCTGCCTTCACTTTCTGGCCCTACTTGGGACCTGTCTCAGGCTGTTGCCCAGGCTGTTGCTGGCCCTGGTCCCTGTCTCAGGACTGACTCTCCCTGGCCTGTGCAGCTTTGCTCTGTGTCCTGCGGCGCCCTTCTGTTCTGTGACACAAAGCAGAGAAGGGCTACACAAGTTTGCTGAAGAAAGTCCCATTTATAGCACAGCAGCAGCTTGTCAGAAGAGATCTGTTTGCAGGTTACAAGTGTCAACTCCAGCAACACTGAGTCGAACCAATGCTCATGGTTCTCTCTGCTGTGTGCCAGCAGTTTTAACAGTTGTTCCAGGAAATGGGTAATTGCTACTTCAGACTTGACTAGATCTTGAGTTTTTAAAAGTCCATGCAATGATTCAAGTAAGACATTATCTGGAAAAGGGAAGAGGAGCATTGAGTACTTCCTCTGACTCTTGAGATTAATCTAGTCAGATGAAAAATCTTTATTTCCTTAAGGGTTATTGATAGAACACTGTGCTTGTTATTTTGTTTTTTGAAAATATCAGGTATTGCTTTCACTGGGGAAATGCTAGTCATGTCATGTATTTTTGACTGGGTTCTCTAATCTATGTATAACTGATTACTCATATTTAATACTTTCTGTTTTGTTTTTTTTTTAATAGCTTTCCATTGAAATTGGAACAGAAGTTAAAAACCAGAATAAAATGTTATCAGAAATGGTAAGTGTTGAATATCTAGCTTTCTTTAAATATGGATCAGGTTAAGAAGTTAATAATGTAAAGTATCCTGTCTTTTAGTATGAACATTTGTATTAAAATGTTGACAACTTATTGTTGACTGTAACGTGTGACTAATTTGTCAACAGGATCAGTACTTCTGTTCAAAAAGATAAGGTGTGCAAATCCATTACTTTTAAGGCACAACCAAGATCTTTATGCTTCAGATACAAGTATTGGTTTTCAATTAGCAAATGTATAGTATCATTAAAAGGCACTTCTATATTTAATTGTATTCAAGAATAGAAGAAGGAAGCAGAAAATAAGGAGGTCAGAAATGCCTTGTTTGCTTGCACTTTGCTTTGGCTTGGGGTAAAATTAGCACTGGATAAACTGTGAAAAAAAAAGTGGGAAAAAAAACCCTGAAAGTTTTTCTTGGTTAATTTTTGCCTCTAAAATAATTTTAGTTTTGGAAATTTTGAAAAAAACAGGCAAAACTACACTTAATAAGCTGTAAGGGTATTTCTTTTCTCAGAGTGACATGTTTTTTGTTGTTTCGTTTGCTTGTTTGTTTTTTTTGAAATGTAGGAGAATGATTTTGACTCTACGGGTGGACTTCTAGGTGCAACTATGGGCAGACTGAGAACACTCTCCAGAGGAAGCCAGACAAAGCTATTATGCTACATGATGCTCTTCTCATTATTTGTTTTTTTTGTAATATACTGGATTATTAAACTGAGGTGATGCATGTTACCTCTGGTTTACATTGTGTAATTTCAACTGTAGTCTTAGTTAATGAAGACATTGATCTAAAGTGGGACATTCTGTTGATAAAACACAGTGAAATTGTTGTAAATTGCATTAACAATTAATGCGAAGTTATATATAGTTTTCTTAATGTATCAGAATTTTTCCATCATCCCCTGTTTTGGGGAGATTATTTGTAAATAGGCAGAAACTGCTAGCATAGCCTGATAGATTTTTTTAGGGGAAAATAGTTTTTAGAATTGATTGAAAAAATTCAAAGAACAGTGGTTATTTGAATATGAAGTAATTTCAGAATTTCAAGGGTTTCTTTTTCATTCTGCTTTTCATTCTGGGCCATGCTCTAAATTAGAGCTCCAGTTTCAGGCGAATAGTAATTTCCTAGGTTGCAAAAGCACGAAGAATATGTGGATCTTTCTAACTAGGTCTTACTTGTGGATTTTTAAAAGGTTGGCCTGAAGCTAACAAATGTAATAGTGGTACCCCCAAAAATTACTTTTGTGGTTAGATCTGATAGTGTTTAAGTAGCTTAAACTGCATGTTCGGGGGAGAAGTTACTTAAAACTGGATTTTTATTTTTTTATTTAAATGTGACAGATCATGTTTACACATCTACTCCTTTTAAGCAAATGCCTTTCATCATTGGGATCGACCAATATGGACACAGTACAAATACTTTCTTTATATTTAAAGTATTTAAAACTTAATGATTCCATTGAATCACTTGAACTTTTACCATTAGTATGTTTGCTTTTCAATTAGCGATAGTCCCTAAATCTACAGTGCATGATGTCTGAAATACAATGGCAGATATTTTGAATTTTATATTAAAGTATATTATGATGCATTTGTTGGAGGTGCAGTCACAGTAAGATACTTTATTTTGAAGACTTAGCTTTGGCTCACCAAGTAGTTTCTAATCATTGAGGCTATTACATTGCTGAGTTGAACATTCAAAAAAAATTAAGTTTCCTAGATATTGAAATTGTATCTACAATTTTGAACAACTTTTCTAGAAATACTGTATAATATGTTGCCATTAATAACCAATTATGAACTTACAAATAAAGTGTCCTGTAGTATTATCCTAGCTAGTGTTGTTTATATACATTTTTTTCTACTGTAGAATACTAGCGTATTTTTTTGGAAATGGTGCTGTATTTAAGGGGCAATTTTTATTTTTTTAATCAATAATACAGGGTGCCTCTTCCAGCTTAAATGGATGTTTTAGGAAGAGTTTAAGTAATTACACAGTTTTCATATTAACATGTTTATTTTTAATATTTTTCTTTAATAATTATGCACAAAACATGGTACATTGCTGCTGAAGTTCAGGCCTCTCAAAGCTTCAGATACACTTAAACAGTTGTTGGTAGAATTCTGCAAATAAAAATCTAACACCACTACTATCACCAAAAACCCATAGCAGAGTGTAGTACAAATTGATGTGGATTTGGCAAAGATGACAGAGCTTATTTTGATGATTGCTTGCTAAAAGTGAAAGATAGGGAAGGTAGCTGTAATTGAGAGGAAAGGCACTGTTTTAGGGTTTAATTATGGCGAGGAATCATTTGTGCCATAATTGTTGTTCTTGAAAAGCTATACTGAAATTAAATTAAGCTGCATAGCTGTATTCGTATGGAAGTTCTGTTTCTTAATTGTCAGCTTAGATGCTCTAAAATGTAGATAAAGCTTGATTAAAGAACACATTTTTTTCTGTGTGCTTAGCATGGGTCATTGGAAAACTTAAGTAACCCACTGAAAAAATGGTTTGCAGGAGGCTGCAAGCTTTCAGAGTGCTTCATATCAACAAAAATTTGACACTGGAGAACACAGAATGGTAACGGTGAAAGACCTTGATGTGCATTTTGATGGCAAAATTACTGATCCATTTTCTGCTCAAAGCTTATTGGCTGCTTGTCACCTTCAGTGTGCAGCACCAGTCATGCTCTTGCTTTCTTAGTGTTCAGGGAAGAGTGGAGATGCGTCACTTTCTTGGAAGTACTTCCATGTATTTGCATATGATGGAAAGCATGGTTTCGTCTGTGCCACCTGCTATTGACATCACTCTCAAGTCTCTGCAGAAATATAAAGAGTAGATTTAAACATTTCTATTGCTGTTCTGATGGGGCTCTGCTGGCCAGCTTGCCCGGAATTGCTTACACATTGCATACAAACACCAGATGCCTGCACAACACCTTATCCACTGGTTCCTGGGCAGGTGCTCTGTGATGCTTCCCACAACACCCCTGCTGGTCCTGTCCCAAACCCATAGGTGCCTAAGCCTGAACTGTAGGAGGGGAGGGAGCTTTTCCAGGGCCAGCAGCAAAAAGTGTTGCAGCACTTAAATTTGCTTAACTGTGGTAGAAGAGTCAACCAGCATATGAATTACTGGAGAATTGTACAGAAAGGGTACAATTTCCATTCAGGTTTTTTAACCAATCCTGGTTTCCCTAATGGCTATGTAAAATCTGATAAAGCCTTATTAGTATTATATAGTACCTTAATGTTATATAGTGTAATAATTAATATTACAAGTAGTGTTGTATAGTATTCTAGTATAGTTTTATATAGTCTATAAAGCTTCTTTGCTTCAAAAATGAATGGCTGCTTCAAGAATATTTTCTCTTGATTTGATATTTCTGATCACACTCACTTAAAACCTGCATTGCCATCACTAAGACATCCCTAACAGTATTGCCTAAGTTCCCTGTGCTAGCCAGAGCGCAAGCTACTGCAGCCTTGAGCAATTTTACTCAAAAATTTCTTTCCTCCTTTGGGAGAAGAAAAACCACCACGAGTAGAACTACCAGAACAATTCTGCTAAACTATCTCTACTTAGTAACCTGAAGATTCCCCACCTTCCTATGGGCCTTGCTGAAGGCAGCAGACCTGGAACAGTGGTAGGTTGCTTGTTCTTACTGCTGCAGTGCTGTCTGCTTTATCAAGCTGCAGAAAGCCCCTGCCAATGCTCAGCATTTGGCATCTTCACTGTAGCAACAGCAAGTAACTAATCCTCAGAACTCCTGTGTGATGTCAATAGAAATCCTCTGTCTGCAGCAGGGATCCTGGACACATGGGGCTTGTTTATATGAAGTTATAAATAGGCAGTGGTAAGATCTGGCTTTGGTGGTGTGTGTGACAGACAAGTCAGGCTGTCACATATAAAGATACATCTCAAAAACCAGAACACCTTTCATATGTTTTGTGCTTGTGTGTATCTTTACGGATTTGCTGATAATTCTATTTTTGTCTCTATGGGTGAGATAAGGAATATTTCTTACAGAATCCACAGCCAGGTGACTAATGCTGATCGCTCTTCTGGGGAGACAGGACAGAAGGTTTCCCCTAATTTAAGCGGATTAAGATGACAAAAGACTCAAATGATTTTAACCTAGCAGCCCTCTACTGGGAAAGAAACTTGGTTTCATCATAAGAAAACAAAACCACGGGATTAACTATCCTGCCAGAAACTCTGTAGGGAAGCTGGGGAAGCTGACATAGTAAAGTAAACTTGTGTATCAGTTTTTTAATGTATGCTTATGGTTTGATAATTTATATTATATCCAGAATGCATTATTAATACAGCACATAAATATTTCAATATATATAAATACTATAATTTAATTGCTTTTGTAAGGGACATTGTCAGGCTACTGTCGGCGATTGAAACGGACCCAGCCTGGCAGGGAAAACTGAATCCTCTTTATTTGAAGAACAAGCTGGTTTTATACACTTTTCGACCTATCACACACTGCCATGTCAGCAGCACACCCTCGGCGTGTTTTTGTATTGGGTGACTGGCGTGTCAGTTCTTGGCAGCCTCCTCCCCCCCGGGGCTGGGGGAGACAAGCTTCTTTGTGCTAGCACGTGCTTCTTTTGTGGTGCCATGTGCTTCTTTGTGCTTCTGCAGGCACATCTCACAGCCTGCAGCCCAACTCCATTTTATCTCCCTCACAGGCTACTGCTGTAAAGGCTTTTGATCTGGAACAGTAACGTTTTGCTTTTGATTTCTGCATCACCTTTTTGCTGCCTCATGACAGAGCAGCACATCCTGAGCTACCTATAGCCTTGCTGAGGTGAGCACCAGCCAGTGGTGGTTTCACCCTGACCAAGGACCATGAGGAACCAGCCTGCAACATACTAAGCAGTTTGTAAAGGTGTCATTTTGGGGGACCACACCTCTAGCTACTTGTTGAATGTTGTTGAATGCTGTTTTCTGTAGAGAGTGGGAGTTAAACTGAGGAAGGAGAGAAATCCAACTATTGTTTTCTATCCTTCTAAAACACTCCCTGCAAAGAGTTTGCTTACATTTGGGAAATCCCATGTGTCTGAAATATTCACTGTAGATTATAAGACTACTCAACCAAATCAAGAGGTGTAAATGGTAAAAATGAATCCACTTTTTGATGAATAAAAGCAAAAATTTCTTCAATATCAAGTTAAAAAACTGCACTTAGGAGGGAGGGTGAGGAGCCATTCCCACCCACCAAACTCAACCCAGGTTATCAATAACTTCTAGTTACGTAGCAACAGGAACAAAAAAAGTCCACGTTATCAAATCATGTTTCCTATCTCCATAGGAACCATGTCATACAGCTTTCAGAAATGTGTCAAGCACTGCTTGAAGGAGAAAAAACAAGCTCCCTTTAATCTTGGACTACCCTAATTTGAAGGCTATCAGACAACAAAGCTGTTCCAATGATTAAGAACCCTCTAATTTACAGCCTGAACGTGTTTCTGAGTAGTTCAATCCAAAATAGTCTGCAGTTTAACATTCCTCTGTTGGCTGGTGTTGACACCTCTGCACCCTGAGCACCATTTGGACCTTGTTTTGCACAAGCTAAGCCATGTCTCTTACCTTGCCCCTAAAACTTCTGGTTCCAGTTTTCCTGAAGATCAAGGCTGGTCCTCATCCCAGTCTGAGCTCTCCCTTGTGTGTAATTTCCCTAGCCATAAAGCAGGGACAGGCGCTGTTCACAGCACAAGGAAGGTTTTAGCTCTTGTAATGTGCTATATAGGTGCTAAGGTTGCAGCTCATGGCAGTTTGTAGCTTCAAGCTGGTAAAATGTGATCGTGTTTGCAGTTGTGCCTTCCAGTACTATTTATTACCTGCAATTGAGAAGCTGGGCCTGCTCTGGGAGCTGCTCTACACTACATTTTCCTCTGGAAAACCATATGGCATTGGATCGAACAAGCCCTTTCTGTTCCCAAACACCCTGAGAGGAGCCTGCTGCACGATCTGTGATGCAGGTGTCTTCACAAAACTTCAAAATCCTGTGAAAATAAGTAATTTTCTTTCCCTTTTCTGGCAGTGATCAGTGCTGGTCAGACATGGGGAAGAAAGTGAGTTTTGGTGACTTAAGCCCTGGTCTCCCCCAACAGCCTGGCTTCTTGGCAGCAGTCCCTCAGAGATGCTGCTCTCTGCTTCCCTGGTTAGAAGGCCATTGGTAAATCCTTACCAAGATTTGTGTGGCTCAGAACAGCACTGCTTCCCAGGCCATTTATACACTGCTTCTTTTCAGCACAAATTGCACTTGATTACAAAACCTTTACCCCTTTTTTCTTGACTAATGATTTTTACATTTTAACTATTTTAAGGTTTTATTACTGGCAAGAATTTTCTCCAAAAAATGTACTGATGAACACTCAAGCCTAATGTTTTGTGACTTCTTCCATCTTCAGACTCAGCTAGATTGCCTATAGGCTGCCCAAATTAAGCAGAATCTGAAGGAGGCTTTGTTCTAGAGAGAGGAGTTTGACCTGGTGCCACCCAGTGCAGCAGGCCTCTGACCAGGCTGGCACAGCCCACAGCCATGCCTGCCAGTTCCCATGACCCTGTCCCATTTCCCTCAGGGACATTCTGAAGGCCGAGCTGAGGGGGTGGACATCACCTCAGCCTGCTCTGGGGCACAACTCTACTTTAAAATGGTCACTATACAGTTACCTGCTTTGATTTGCTGTCTTAAGGGTAGATGTCATGTGCTTCACCTTCTAAATTCCTTATCAAGATACTCATAAAAATCAAACAAAGTGGTAGACAGGCATCTGTCTCAAAGCCTCTGCAGAAAAAGGGGGAAACTGCAGATTTCGTTTCACAGATGACAGGAATTAGTATTAAGTCTTGTCTCAGCAGTTAGCTACAGACCTCAAAGCAAATTGTTTTTGTCAGCAGAAATGGATAGGTTTCATTTTGTTTGGTACGACCATAAATTGCTATAATGAAAAAAACTGATTAAAACCCCCCAGTTGTCTAGACTCACTCAAGTTTAGACATGCTTTGTAAAGAATGAAAGACCATAAACAATGAAATAAAGAATGAAATTGAATAAAGTATTTGAACTGACTTTTAAAATATGTGAAGGAAAAAAAAACTAGACGGGAATACATTACTTTAAAAAATCCACTTAAAACTATACAGAAGTTTGCTTTTTAATTGTCCTCAATTACAAATAGACTTTCATATTGCAATAACTACAGAACAGTTCAGCAGAAAAATGAAAATGTGTTTCTTCTGCAGCTACGCATTTGCAATGCTACTTACACTTCTATTTCACATGAGTAGTCAATATTATTCCCTACTGCTTTCTTGAGTCTTTCACAATGCAGCAAGTAAAGAAATGATAGTATTCTCCTCACCACAGCCCACAAGAGTAAAACTTGTAAGAACTGGAAGCAGCTAGACGTGGTGTTTAGCAGTTCGTAACAATCTTAATTTTAAAAACCCAACAAACCAAACTCTTTCAAGAAGACCACGTAAGTTCTTCCTGTAATAATTGAAGTGTACTTAATTACTCTTAAAATACGTGGATCACTGCCTGAAATTTTTTAAAACTCATGAAATCTGAAAAATTGCAATAAACTTGATACTAAAAGGTTTCTTTCCTCTGATCTCTCATAAACTGGGTTTTTCATATAGATGATGGGTTTGTTCAATAATTGATTTTTGCCAACTCATGATGTCTTTAAAACCTTTCAGACAGAGAAAAATAAACAAGCACAACTCCAGGCTAGTGCTCTCCTCCAGAATCCTACTTTTAGGGTACAGTCTGGAAAGTCCATTCTTTATGGGTTTTATATTGGCTTGTATTTTTCTGTGAAACCTTTTGATATTTGGGCTCTAAAGTTTTTTTTTAAAATCTGTTTTCCTTATTAGAATCTGTACAACTGAAAATGAGACATTTACATATATAAAATCAACCCAGTATAGGCACCTACAAGGTGAAGCAGCTCTCTTCATGCCTTCTAGAGAACAGGCACATAAGAAATGCCAGTTGTTCTACAAAGTTTAAAATGTTAGTGATTAAATGACAGATATGAATAAAGTAACTTGGCAAACAGTTCTGTGCTGTTTCTGTTTATTTCTGACACTAACAACTAAAATTCAGAGACTTCATGCACTAACCATACGTTGTGCTGTGTGTTCTTTGAGGAGTGAGTAACAGCCTATCTGTTGAAGACTAACCAACATTTCTTTGGGAACTTCATAAAGATTATGCTACAAAAATGTTTGTACATTAGGACTAGATATCCTGCTGTGCAATTATACTGCTGCTACTGGACAAACATCATAGTGACGTGAATGGTTACTCAGACTGCTGTACTAAAAAGAACGGCTTTAGGGAAGTTGGTGCTTTGCTTGTTGTTACAGATTAACAAGATTCTGACTTGAACGTGTAATTGTTTATTCAGGTAAAACTCTCCTTGTTCCTTCCTGGACCTTTGGTTACTCAATGATGGAATTTAACTGATTCATAGAAAATTTCGGAGTATAAATATCACTCTGCCTTTAGCCTCATTTATAACAGTGTTTGTTTTAGAGATAGAGAGATAAATTTCTTTAGCCAGCTGACTGTGTACACCAAGAGGAAACACTCTGGATTCCTTCTCAGGAAAAATGTCAGTGTGCTGATATACTTGGAAACCACTCTGGAATCCAAACAGAAAAGCCCTGCTCACAGTTAGCATTACTGTACTGGGCTAGGAGATCTTAAAACAAAGCTATGTAAAAGCAGGTACACATTAATCTGTACAGACTACAACACTTAGATCAAGTCCTTCAAGACAGGGATTCATTTTATTCAGAGTGCCTACTGCAGTAGCTCTTAACGTTTCCATCACCAGTGACCATTAGCTGTTAAAATAAGGCTGTGAAAAAAATAACTAAGAAAAACCATCATATTGACAGCTGGCTTAAAACCACCATCATAAAGTGGTCTGTACCTTTATAAGAAAATTTCAGGAATCCACTTCTCAAAAAACATTGAGGATCTCTCTGACTTACCACAACAGCATTCTTGTTTATAAAATGCTTTTAAAAATAGAAAAAGTAACTCAACCTACCTAAGAAGAAACAAGGTTTTTGCAGATTTTCTCAAGTGTTCTGCTCTCACTTTATACAGACACATTTACCACAACCTTCAACTAACCGAACCAGTTATTTGGCTAACTTTGGATTAGGTATTGTGTATGTAAGGACTGAACAGAAAGCTGTTACTGCAAGAGAAGGCAAGGCAATTTTGGTCCTTCTACAGAATATAAGACACTGGGGCCAGATACCAAGAAAGCTGTTTGCTTAGGGAGAATTTTGCTCGAAGTAGATACAGACTAAAACCTGAAGGGACTTAATTAATTTGCAAAAAGGCCTCTATTGCAAAAAGTACCACTTAAATGATCTAACAACTTGCTGGAAACAATTACATCTCTCATATATCTCACATGGTATCTAGTGTGACTAAGCAGGTGGACACTGCTATCAGAAAAGACTTCTGCAGAAGCCAAGTGGAGAACTCCAGTTTCACACATATCTGGGGAAAAAGATAAAGCTGATTTTCATTCATTTTAGAAGAAAGCTTCTGGTTTTAGTTCTGTTCTTGTAATCAAGATTACAAGCAAAGAAAAAAAAAAGAGAAAAAAAAAGTCACTGGTTGGTAGCCCTCCATTTTTTCCCACTTTTTTCTACTTAGTGGCAGGTACCAGAGGACCCTCAGGGAAAATACTGAGTTTTCTTCTTTCATTTCACATTTAAGCTAACCTATGGGTAGTTCAAACTTCACAACTGCAATGCAGAGCCAAGACTTGGCAAAAGAATAGTAAGTCTTGACACGTGTCTCCCCGAAGTTAATTGCACTGGGTGTCCTTGCATCCACAGCACACTTCAGTGAAATGCCTTGAAGCGGAACAAGACCATTCACACTGGTGAGGAGCTGGTGCTCTTTTCAAGCAGGTGATCATTTAACAGGACATTTAAGAGGCAAAATTTCAATTAAAGCCACTTTATATTTTCATCACTCCCTTACCTGTAAAACCTGCTCACCAGAACTTCACTGGTGAATCCCATTCCTCCCCAAAACTGGAGGCAGCTATCCGTCACTTCACGGGTCAGACGACCTGCCTTTAGCTTAGCCATGGAAGCAAATTTTGTCACATCGTTGCCTTCTACATAGAGAGCTAATAAAAAAAAGAAGAGAGAAAAAAGCAGTCACTTTGGAAATCATCTCCCCATGTTCCTTTAGCCTGACAAGGTTCTTTGCACGAAGAGAAGCACATCTGGGAAGCAGATGTGGGAGCTCACCCACAGCGCGGAGCAGCAGCGAGCGCAGGAGCTCCACCTCGGTTGCCAGCTCGGCCAGGCGGAAGTGCACGGTTTGGTTGTGCAGGACAGGCTGGCCAAACACCTCCCGCTGGCGCGCGTAGTCAATAGTTTCTTGTATTATAGTTTCCAGTGATGTCAGGGCTTGAAGAAACAAAGCACAGAACGAGACATCATTTTATCCAGATCTGTTGTTTAGCTTCTTGCTGAAAAAAGAAGGTTTTTTTCACATTGTACAACCAACACATTAGGTTTTTTAATGCAGATTGTTCTGTACACTCCGTTTGGGGTACAGCTTCAATTCTGAGAAGTCTGGTACCTCCTTGTACCTTGAAGACATTTATCTTACCTGAGCCCCAAACTGCCAAAACCTGGAGGAGAGGGAAGGGAGGTGGGTAGGAAGGTGGAAGAGATAGAATGCAGTACCAACATGATGAGGTAAACTTTATGCTTAGTGTCTCATTTGGGGCCTTACCAAAAGCTTGTGGCAACTCCTACTTTCCATGCTACCTGTGTCCTGAAGGTTTGTTAAAATCCTGGAAAAAAAATCTGAAGGCAGACAGTGTAGTGTGCTCGGTGAGGAATGCTGTAGAAATGTAAATTGAAGGAAGCCTTCAGGGAGAAGGCAGAAACCTACGCTGAGATCAAGGAACACAAGTAGACTGCTTATTACATCTGCATTCTGTGATCAGGTCCCAGCATAGAGAGGAAAAGATTCACATCCACTTTAAAAAACATTAAATAATTCTCCTAATGAAAACAGAATGAAAATAGGACACTGATGGAAAACAGGTGAGAGAGGAGGCAGACGATGCTTTAAAGCAGAAGTAGTTTGCTGCTTCTTTTTGTGCAAACTGACAGACATATCCCATTTCAAACACGAAGAAAAGGGAAGAGTTTTTTTTCCAAGGCAAACCAGCCTTGAAGTGAATGACTAAGCTTTCAGTCTCTTACAGTGTAGCTGGGATAACAGCAGGTGCAGAATATATGGAGAATTTTGTTTGGCAAATGTGGACCCATGTTATTATGACAAGCAGCAGGGAATGATTTCACAAATCTATCTGATGAGAATGGTCACATTTTCTCTTTTCAAAATATGCATGTCCACATCCATTTGCATTAGATTCTAAACCACAAAACTCTGAGTCTGAAATGCAAAATAAAACCAAGCCTTGGACTACTATGAAATTCCTTCTCCTACCTGCCAGTTACTCACCTGACAATTCCTTGCAGGAGCCTGGTGTGGTTCCATGCACCTTTTTGCTTTGTTTTCAAGATCACTGCTATTTATATTTAATCTCTGTACTGCTCTCCTGTATAGACTCTGCTGCCACCAATTGCCCCCTGCTATGATCATTTACCATTGCCTCCAAAGAGCACCATTTTTCGCGTCTCCATTTTCCATAAGGTGATCAGCTTTTCTTTCCCTAAATATTTTCCCCTCCTTTCTCATACAACTAACCTCAATGCATATTTTTCAGAAGAGCATATACAGTAACGTCCTCATTTCTTCTATGTTAACACACTATGCTGTCACCCAAATGCTAGTTTTCTGGACAGGAAAATAAATTTCTGTTTTCAAGAACATCTCTTGAATAGAAATATTGTTCTTCCAAAGGACAGTGTCACACAACACTGTAGCATGTATAACAGCAATAGTGTTTTCACTTGTATGTCTACGGTCTCCAGCTTGAGAAATGTAAAGAGCGAGGAGTATCCAGGCACCACTTGCCCTCAGAATGAAATGTGGGAAGAATACAGCCAAGTCTGAGCTGCTAGGTGGGAAACTAAACATGTACATGCCAGTGCTAGAAGAGCAGAAGGGAAGCGGAAGGGATAAGGACAAGGGATTAATCTTGTGTTGGTCTGTCAGAGCAAGATGGTCCAGCATGGCTTGTGTGGGTCCCAGCATCCAGCCCCAGGGAAAGAGACAGGAAACAGCAAAGAGGAGGCAGGAGCAAGACCCGGTGGGAAGAAAAAGGACAGAAACTGTTTAGGTCCTGCTTGCCAAAGGTCTAAAAATCATGAAGGGGCTTTGGCCAGTCTCTGCTCAGGCTGTCACCACACATCACGGCTCAGACTGGGCTTCTGGGAAAACTGCTCTTACAGTGTCCATCTCTCCAATTTACCACCTCCTTCCTGCCCCTGGTGATCCATTATCCTGTTTCCTTAGCTGCCATCACTGCCCTTCTTATTTCAGGAACCGTCATTTGCACACAGAAACAAACAGAGGAAATCTAAGGACAGTCCCAGGCTGCTTCAAAAGAGGCCATCAGGTCAAGGGCCATAATTCTCTCTCTCTACTCTGCTCTCCCAAGACCCCATGTGCAGTATTACATCCAGCTCTGCAGCCCACAGTACAAAGCAGACATTGATCTGTTGGAGCAGGTCCAGAGGAGGGCCCTCAAGATTAAAGGGCTGGAGCACCTCTCCAATGAGGACAGGCTGAGAGTGTTGGGGTTGTTCAGGCTGGAGCAGTGCAGGCTCTGGGGAGACCTTATTGAAGCCTTTTGATATATAAAGGGAGCTTATAAGAAAGATGGGGAGTGAGTTTTTACCAGAGCCTGTAGTATCAGGACAAGGGGGACTGGTTTTAAATTGAAAGAAGGTAAATTTAGATTGAACATAAGGAAGAATGTTTTGGAATTGGAACTAGATGATCTTTAGGGTCCCTTCCAACCCAAACCATTCCATCATTCTATGATTCTAAGGAATTCCTTGTGATGAGAGTGGTGAGACACTGGAAGGTGTTGCCCAGAGAAGTTGTGGATGCCCCATGACCCGTCCATTCCCTGAACATGTTCAAGGCCAGGACGGATGGGGCTTTGAGCACCCTGGTTTAGTGAGAGGTGTCCCTGCCCATGGTGGAGGGGTTGGATGCGATGAACTTTAACGGTCCCTTCCCAAACCATTCTGTGGTGCTGACGACAGGTATTCAGAGCTCTGAGCACAGCTCTAACATGGCAAAGCTTGGCTGCGTAACAAACAGCACCAAAATGCAGCACACCATGAATACCATGACAGCCAACAGTTGTGTTCAACGAGATAACAGCACACAACACTTTGCCAGACATACAGGTACAGTGAAATGCCATTCATAACAGGGAAACCCTTTTATTTTCTGTATATTTGTTTCCTTTTTTTATACAATGTTCTCTGCATCCTCAGACAAACTTAGCTCCATGGGTTTCAACTGACAGCACACGCAGGAAATGTCACTCCAGGGCAGCCTAAGGAACGCGCGGTCTACCACGCAGCTGAGAATTGTGAAAGCATTTGAAGCTGCCAAATGCAGAATAATCTTTCCTCGTATCTCCATCCAACTTATATTTTTCCATTTGAAACTTCTGTAAAGACACTTTGCTTTGTTGCTATGTTTCCTCTCAAAATAAAAGGAAATTAATATATTTTTCTTAGGTTGTGGCTGATCACTCTCTAATGAAACGTACAGTGAGCTCTAAGCTGAGCAATCTGACTCAAGGACGTGTGTTGCCCATGCAAAAGGATCTGTCATCCTGCTTACTGGCTGTGACTCAATGGTGCTCATAAAACTGAGGTTGCAGGAGCAGATAGAAGGCGTTAGAAAAGTGCCATTCTGCTCTCTCACGCACACTGAACTCCCTCTTTGTCTCCGAGTTAAGCAATTCACAAAACAACTGTTTGCTTTTTTTGCCATAGCAACATTCTTCTCCTGTGATCAGTGCAACAGGTCCTCAAATGGACAGTGTTTACTGAGTGTCACAACATGGCACACACGTGGCACCTCTTTTCTTTCAGTGAAGCAAGAAACACAGTGACTTTGCCCAATGCCTTTGATAATGTGTCACTCAGGAGGAAAGACCACACCTGGGACAAATTTTGCAATTCCAGGCAGTTAGTTTTCCATTTGTATTTTAAACCTGTTTGACTGAAAATAGATTTTAAAAGGAAAAAATAAAAAAAAGGTGAAGAAAGAAACTGGCCACAAAGAAGATAATTAATAAACAAAAAGTAGTCTAGAGTATGTGATACTTGAAACTAAAGATATATAAACCACCACCCCCAGACAAAGAGAAAAACAACAAAAATCCCAAACACAAGACAACATCCAGAAAGGAAAAGCAGACAAGAATGGCAGCCAACTGCCTTTTCCAAGTTAAAGGAAGCAGTGGAAGTGAGGATGCCAGGACTGGTTCCTAAAGCGTTTAAAAGCAGACTGACAATTTTAGATGTCACAGTCATGAACTGGGAAGGAACAGAAATGTCCTGCTGAGGGGCAGAAGTGAGGACCAGGATTAAACATGCAGACCTAATCACAAAACTACTGAAGGCACTTGCATCGTTTCACACATCTGAGCCCTTAGCAAAGCAGTCATGGTTGAACATATGTGAAACCATTTGCAGGAGTGGAAGTTAACATCTCTAGATGCTGTGGTGTAACAAACTGCACCCATCAACTACCCGGCTCCCTTTCAAACAGTGGCTACTCTTTTTCTTGTTTAGCACAATTGGTGACCTCTGAAGTTTGCAGCTTGGCCCCAAACCATGGGTCTTGTCCCAGCTGCCAGTGCTTTCATGCATTTTATATCAGATAGTGGGAAAAAAGCAAACCCAAGGGGTCCAGCAAGGTTTACACAGTAGCCACGGCAGAAGGCAGCTCCCTCTCCTTGGTGAGCTCCAAGACTCTTCCTCCCTGATGACCCCTGCCTGGCCATAGCAAGGGAGCAGAAATGCCCTTCCCAGGCTGCTCATCCAGGGAAAGAGTTCACCTGATCCTGCTGCCTTGTTTTGGACAAAAAAAAAGAATTAAAACCTGGCGTTCCAGTTCCTGGCAGAGAACAGTGACAGCCAGGCAGTTGTGCAAGACTGGACAGTACCAAGCTTCCCGTGGTTTTAGCAGGAGTGATCTAACCTGCCAGGCTTTGAGTATTGAGGCTGTCAGTGCGCGTCACTTTCGCCTGGGGCATGACTAACGCTGCCGGCTACTCTGCTGCCTGGGGAGTCTCACTGCAATCCAGAGCTTCTGATGGCTTGTTTAATTTAGACTTCAAACTGAGCACAAAAATGCACAGTGTATACCCTTGCAGTCTTTGTACACCTCAGTTAAAGCAGAAGCAGTGGTAGGATCACATCTCCTGCTTGCCTGAGTCTGCAGTGACATCCTTGGCAAGTGTAGCCTCCTGTCCTTTGCTAAAACTACTTCACACATACTATTTATCTCAGGCTGAACTAAGAACTTTGTCTCAAAAAAAGATTTTTTTAAAGGCATTTGAACTCTAAAATATTTGTTCTGGGATAAACCCAAAACAGTGAGTGCTTTTTCATTTGTTCACTGAATCAAAACACCGCTTCTTAGAATTCTCAATTCCCCAGCCACACACAGACAGTGACAGACAGGGAATGCAGAAGAGCATGAATACAGTGACATTATTTAGACAACCCTGGAATCTAAAGAGGACCAATCTTCTTACAGTGAACCACATTATATTTAACTTGAAGAAGCAAACACTGGGGGGTAGGGAGAAAGTTTGCAGGTTGAAAATAGACAATCCAGACTTGGATCTGGTTTCCTGGAATACCCAGAATCCATATAACCCAAACACATGGATTTGAGTGAGCTTGAGTTCTGAGCAACATAAACTCTGTGACAACATAACTTCAGGGAAAGGACTGTGGTGCTGTACCACTTATGTCCAAAGTGCACTGAGGTAAAACAGATCTGCAAAACAAAGCTCTGACATCCTGCAAGAGCCAATTCTTTACGCAGCCAATAAGGCAATTTTCTAAAATCCATTATAAACATCATAGCTCACTGTACTACAGGAAAAGTCACCATCCTTCTATTTCATGTCAGTACTTTGATAGCCTTCGCCCTGTATTTGTAGTAGACATGACATGATGCCACAATTTCTTATCAGCAGAGAAACACCAAGAAAAAGAAACAAGGCAAAAACAGCCCCTGTGATGGCTCACAAAACATTTTCTGCTTCAGGTTTTTCTACAGAAAGGGAATATCGTCTGTATCCAGGCTATGACGGATTTCAAAAACAGATCCTAAAAGGTCACTGTAACTTACAAGAAAAGAAAAGTGCTGTTAGTCATGCAAAGAGTGACCCCTGTGTCCCTGCCTGACTGCAGAAGCGCAAATGATGACTTACCAGTGGCTACTGCCCACAGCCGCTCTTCTTGGAATTGCAACATCTGGTATGTAAAACCCTTTCCTTCCTCACCGATGAGGTTTTTGCAGGGGACCCTTACATCTTCAAAAAAGATCTGAGCTGTGTCCGATGACCTCATACCCAGTTTGTCTATCTTTCTAGCAACATGAATGCCTGAAGAGAAAGGGGTGTGAGAAAGACCACAAAAACCAGAATCACTATAAACAAGTACAATGTTTTCAGAAAGAAAAGTTGGCAGATGTGAATGTATGTTCCAGGACAACAGTGAAACCTGCCTTTAGGAAAAACATAACAGTATTCTGGAGTAAAATGGCCCAAATCCTATTTTAAAAGGTTTTTCCACTTTATTTAACTAGCAAATCAGAAACTTTAAATGTAAATGTCACACTTTCCATTATTCCCCAAATAATAAATATTTACTAGTCGTAATAATCTTACTCCACACAGGTCTTCAAACAATGCAATATTTATGTGTTTATGTTTGGTTTTTATCTAGCATTATAACAAAATGCTGGAATTCAATTCGGCAATATTTGCCAAGTGCCCACACTGCTATGAAACAGTAGGCAAATATTCAATAAGGACAAAAACAGAGCTACATTTTATGTATTTCTCCTCCTGGAAATCCTCTTCCTTCCGTCTCTTCTTCATTTATCTTCCCCTTTCTAGCCTACTCTGGTATTTTCTGGTACAGTGATCACTCTGAGTTTTCATGTGTGTATGTTTGTGAGGAGGGTTTGCTTCCCCACAGACTTCTCTGCACAGCACTGGCTCTGACCCCATGTGCAATGGTCTGTTCAAGATGAACCTGGTTCATTCAGGTCTGGCCACATAAGGGTTCAGCTACCTCGTCACACCAGGCAGGACTCCTTCCCATTGTTTCTCATAGCTACAAGTTCTTTCTTGCTGTAGTTCAGATGCAAGCATGGCTTACCACTGTGCCATGAGAGTTCAACGGGTACCCACTGTTTTCCCATGGCAATTCTCCTGTCTTCAGCTTTTATCTCCCTGTTGATCTGGAGCTAATTCAAATATTCAGGGTGAAAGTCAAGAATGTTTCATAAGCAAAAGGAGGACAACAACATGGCACAAGGATTTTTGAAAAACATGTTAATTACAGCTGACAAGTCTATATATGTAGCAAAACAGTCCTCCAAATCAGCATATGGACCTTTGCCAGAAAACCAAACTTTTTTACTACTCATGTACATGTTATTCACACCAGTTTTGTGATGAGGAGGTATTCTGTCAGTATTTTCCTCTTTATTCTATTTTTTTCAATCTCTACTATTCTCTGACATTGCTCAGTAGAAGCTGGTGGTCACCACACAGATTGTTGTAGTCCCTCTGTACTTGTTTGTGTCTTGGTATACTTCATGGCTTTCAGAGAATGTCTTTCTGAACTAATACAGACACCTCAACTTATACTCACAGGAGGCCTTCAGCCATGTGAAAATTACTTTGGTTTTGCAAGCAGAAGGAGTTGGCAGTCATTTCCTTCAAATCCACTCTCTTGGGCTGCACTAAATAAGGTTATGGAAATTTTCATCTCTTCACAGAGATGAAATTCTGACGGTATTTACAAATGCCAAGATTGCTGTAAGAATAAGGTCCACATAGACTTCCACATGTTCCACTCAAAATTTTTCCTCCACCAACCAATCTGTAAACAGATTATGTGTTAGGAAGACTTGCTTTGATATGTGAACCATGCAGGAATAAAATCAGGACAGCTGTATAAAAACTCTAGATTCTTGAATTGAAAGTTATCTAGCAATTTGTACTCAGTCAGCCAAAAAAGCATTTGTGGTTTGTTTCCATATTAAAAACAGAGCTAAATAACCACACACTGAGCAACTTACAAGCCCAGATGAAATCTGGAACGCTGTTTCCCATTGGAATATTGCTATTTGGTTTCTTTGAGAGTCTCAGAGATCATGTATGGTCTAAAGCCAACTGGCTTTATGCAATCACTGCTCCTCACCCATATGAAGATGCACTTACTGCTCTTGTAAGTGGGTGGTTTAAAAGGCCTCTCCTTGAGAAAGCACAACTGCTGCCAGTTCATTATATTATTAAATCAATCCTGTTGTTTACTTCCCAGATCCACATACAGCAACAACTGCTGAAGAAAGCCCTTACAGGCTTGGTGAGAGAAGCTAAACGTGCCAATGATTTCTATCTGTAATTCTTCCAGACTGGGTTGTGTGTTCAGTTTTCCAGCATCCCCCTTTGTCATGCCATACCAGTTTCACTTGCTCTTAATTTATGTTTCTCACCCACAAGGAGACCAAACTGCATCAGTCTCATGTAATGCTCCTTCTGTGGCTAGCACAGAATGCTAGCACATGGTGCTTTACATTGTGGAAGATGGTGATGCATAATCATCTCTTTGGCCACCACAGGAGCATCAAAATCTCCCTTTCCTTCATTTAATTGTGTTCCTTCCCTTCCTAAGGAGTACTACAAATGAAAAACGATCAGGAGCAGTAGAAATCACGGGCCCAGATAACTCCTGGAGTTTGTCTGTATTAAATAAATCACATGCAATAACACACAAATCTCAATTTAAGAAGGCCAAGCACCTGACTTACTAAAATCACTCTAACAGAGCCATTGGAGCTACTTGCACCAGTATCGCTGAGATGAATTGCTATCTGTCTACCTGGGCAGTTCTTCCCAAGTTTGATTTTTCATTTTCTCCCGTTCCTCCAGCCTTCTGACAATCTCTTTTATTTCCTATACTCTATTTTGAGAGAAAGGCAGTTGCTCTCTCCTGACACCATTTAGTGACATTACAAATGGAAACAGACGCGTTCTAAATTGGAATCTGAGAAACACGCTCTTTCTCTTTCCCTGGAAGCTCTTCTCTTTATTAACTCCTCCTTGCAATCTCCCCTAGTGCTGTCTGAGGACTCAGAGGACAAATAGTTACCAGATCAGGGCTGCAAGCCATTTGTCTATATACCTTACACACAGACATTTTGTAACTTGTTAGATCTTCTTTCATCATATGAAAAATTCATCTGCTTTTTAAAGACATTGTTATTGTATGAGGAGTATTCACCTATTTTGGATATCTATTGTGGATCCATAGTGCTGTTATCCAAATTCCCTTTATGAGAAATGTATCCAGCAGTGTCTGTCAAATCTAGACCATGATTTGCTTCACCCTAGATTAGAGAGTATACATACCCAAAATTAGAAGAAGCAAATCCGACTTTATATCTCCAGTAAACTACCAAATGTTGAAGTTAATAATTCACTTTCAGACTTGGAATCCTTTTCTCTCTCTTTTTTTTTTCCCACCATGCTATATAAATACAAAACAGCTCAGATTTTTAGCAAAAAAGCACCACGGATCCCTCCTTACCCAGTCATGCAGGCTGGTGCCTGCAGGGGTGAGTCAGACATAAGACATTTGCTCTCCATTGCAGCTGTTTTTGAGCTTTGACACACATACGTCCACGGACGTTTGAGAGTGCATCATTCGGTGATGTCCTCCAGACACTTCCTGGACAGCCTTGGTCTGTTGCCCTCCATGGAGCACAATCTTTAGCAAACAGACATCCTTAGGATGCATCAAACCAGATGGAGCTTCCTGAAAAATCTCACTTCTGATATGACTCACCCACTGAGCACAATCAACAGTCTTAATACTTCATTTGGAAAGGTCAACAATCTTGGTACTGTGACCCCTTTGGAGGTAAATATGTGTATCATCACAGAAGAATTAAAACACATGCACTTTGAGGAGCGCAAATTTTGTTCCTAGGAAGACTTCTACACTTCTGCAGATCAGCTTAAGGTGTCTCGGGCAATTTTTCCACTCTAAATCTCTTTAATGCAGGTATCTGTGTTTAGGCTATGTGATCTAACATCTCCCTTCTCTTAGAGCTATGACAACTCGTATCTTTTTGGAGTAAGCAAAGTAGCTGAAAGCCTCTAAGACAACTTCTGTATATTTAATCTGCCACCAACCATGGGTCAGCTGCGCTGTTGTTTTAGGAAGACTGATCTCAGAGAAGTAGTACTGCATTTGCATTCTGACCCTTTCATGAAAAATCACAAGAAGAACTTCATTCATTTTTCAGCAGATGGCTGATAAGTGAATTTACCTGGAAATTCGGAGAGATTCTGGCTCTGAGTTACATTTTCACTCATCACTTCTTAATGAGGTGAAAGTCCACAACTAGTGAAGCAGCTCAGGTCTGCCTTCTGTGAGCTCCCATTCAAAGCCTGTCTTGCATTAGCAGAGGTTGTAGAAGCTCACAACCCACTCAGAACCTGTGTGATTCCCAAGGCAACTCACTTGCTTGACTTACCCCATACTGAAATTCACTTAAAAGAC
The DNA here is from genome assembly GCA_013400235.1 of Oriolus oriolus. NCBI lineage: Eukaryota > Metazoa > Chordata > Aves > Passeriformes > Corvidae > Oriolus > Oriolus oriolus. The sequence continues at coordinate 2,796,023 of VXBT01001127.1, read as the reverse complement.
ATTCCCTTAAGAATCTCTCATCATCCTCTTTTGCAGCACTGGAGACCTGGGTTTTGTTCTCAGTCTAATCCATTAGGGGAACATAGAGACATTCACTTCACTGCCATGGTGATGTTATATGTGAAATGCCAATACTGGCACATATTTCATGTGTAAAATACTCTCAATGGAATGAAAAAAACAGCCATGACTATAAATATTTTAGATATAAATGCATTAATATACATGATTCCAGATTTAATAAATATTAAATAGTATTTTTTAAAGCGTTTGCATTAAATAAACATTAATTTTTAAAATTTAATGTTAAATATAATTAAATTTAATACACATTAAAATATACTATATATTATATAGTGCATAAATTAATACACAGCATATTTTTAAATATTAAAATGAGTGAAAACTGAAAAGGTTTAAAAACTTTTGAACAAGTGTCAAAACTGCAAAAGATCCCCACCAGCACAGTCTTAACTGCATCTCCTCTCTGAATCATGTTCTTTATGCATATAGCACTCCTGCATTCTGCAAGGTCTTCAGATTACTCAGGAACAGACACTGTGTGGACGGTACCACTGGAACTTGTACCCTTAGATCAGGATGTATTTTTCCATGTCTTCACCTGAATTTCTAGTCTTATTCAAAACCAAATCTCTGCTTCCAAGAATCTTTCACTCCAGCCCACATTTAACTCTCAGACAATTTTTATAATTCAAACTGGTAGCAGTGCCCTAGTGAAAAGATCCCTTTGCACAGCACAGCCATGAAACACTCTGAGTATGCCTGCAATTGTCTTTAGCAAGCCCACCAGGCTTGTTTTGAGAGGTATTTCCCAAGTTTGAAATCTCTAAACTCTTTATCCTTTTACTTTCATATGGTTATGAATCATTGCCATGAATATGTGTCTGAACAACATCTTTAAATATATTTTCGGTTAAGCACCTTTCCTTCTTGTATTAGGCATACAAAAACCACCAATAAAATCAAATTAGAAGACAAAGAGTTCTGTGTTATTACCAGGTAGATTCATTGGCAGACATATGAGAGATTTATTTCGATGGGGAGGTCCTTCACTGGTGTTTGCCAAGAGGCACATCCAGTCTGCCTGGGTCCCAGATGTAATCCACATCTTCCCACCATTTATGATATATTCATTGCCCTTTCTCACAGCCGTTGTCTTGATATCTATTTGAAAACACAGGAAATGAAGGGTTATTCTTGGGAAGGAGGGGTATGTTGGTCCAGGTATGAGTAGCAGGGTCAGTCCCTTGCTCTCAGACAGAAAACTAATACTCAGTTCTCCCTCATACCCCCATGTCCTATAATCCTTCCAGGCATAAGGCAAACCAGTCTGGACAACTCTTGGAAGGCAAGCCAGGGAAACAGGATCACTTCTCCACTTCTCTCACCTTCCTTTAGATGGTATCTTCATCCCAGTGGATAAAAGCAGAAAACTTCCTAAGTGTGGTGGTCAAAAACTTGGGACAGAAGCATTTCACTCTGAGGTGATCTGTTAAAGTTTCTCTTACTGTGCACTGGTCCTGAGGAAGCCATTAATTCTAGAGTCATGACTTAAACAAACAGAAACCTCGGTATCTGTGAATGCATAAAGATAAACCGACACGCACTTCCTGCCTGCTCTTGGTCACGGTGGTGCAATACCTTCAAAGCCGGTAAACTATCAAAGGCCAAGTCTGAATGCAATGAATGTCTGTACATGAAGGAGTTCTAAACACCTGCTGTTTATACCCCCTGGCAAAAAACAGTACTCTTTTCTTCTGTGACTGTTCACATTACTCTGCAAGCAGCCCTAGCTGCAACAGACAGCCAGAGAGAATCATTAGTTATTATTTACCCGCCAGGAGAGCTTCCAAAGGGCTGGCTTCTTTTCCCTGCAATTGAACTTCTTCGACAAGAACCCCAGTCGACAAAGACTCTCCAACAGACATCCAGCTACAAGCAGGTGATGGTATAAGAGAACCCTGCCACACTCCCAACAGCACCTGTAAATCTAACAAGACTATGAAGTCCGTAAGAGGCCACCCACTGAGGGGGACTGTAGACTTGGAGGGTAGGAGTCAGACTCCAGGTGGAGTGGGCAGGCACATTTAAGACATCTGGTTACAGTTTCATACACAACCACCTCAATCTGCACATGCACATTCGTCCCTAGGGCTCTAAACATAAACCAAAAGCAAACCCAAGTATCTGATCTTCATTTAGGAGATAAACTGGGACTGAGGCCAGCATGGCTGAAAAGTAGTCTTGTTAATGAAGGAACAGGGGAAAAATGATGAGAGAAAATTGTACAAGGGAGTATGGGATATAGCTATGGCTAAAGGAATGTACTAGCTGATAATGATAAACAGCAAGGGAAAGAGATAGTAATCATGTGGATAAAACCAGCAGACACAGAGGAATTCACCCAGTGAAAAGACTGTAGCAAATCTGTCCAAGGGACTTGATATGAAATCTGTATAATAATGAAGGCCAAGAAGTTGAAGGAATCTAAACTACTGGCACTCATAATACATGGACAGAAACACTGGACACTTATATACATGGAGACTAAATAATAAATGAAGGACACACAAGAGCTGGAATAAGAAATATGACTGTGCTGAAATGGTGTGACAAGGATGGGAGCATACACAGTGATTTACATCACACGTCCCTCTGTTGTGGAACAGCTACTGAAGAGATTAGATAAAAGTCCCATAGAAGGTCTGCACAGGAACAGTGAGCACTGTGATGTTACCACAAATGTAAATAGTTCTTGCAAGCATGGCGTCACAGGGGCCTAACCACCCAAGTACAGATTAAAGAACAAATGCCTCACTAATGAGACTGTTCAAGTACTCCCAGATTCAATTGTACGCAGTTTGCTTCAAACACTTGAGAAGCAACTATTTAAAATGATCTCATGAAGAGTTGATTATTTTTAATGAAAAGAGATCAAATCAATATGTAAGTTTTATGTTTAAAATACAGCAGGCTTTGCAAACCTACTTAAGAATTTACTAAGGTCAAGTGGACTCAGGAATATGGCTATGTGGATAATTTGGAATATTTGACTAATTATTTTCCCTGATAGAGCATAGATCTGGGAAAAGGCTACTTCAGTGGGTGCTCCATAACTAATTTTTGCAGGCCCGCACCACTGACCCTGTTCTTTTTATGACTGGACACAGCATGCTCTGAAGAGCCCTTCTAGGAAAGAGCACAAGGCATCACCAGAGGTGTACAATACAGCAAGTGCCATGTAAGCAATCAGGGCTGGTCACATCACCATTCAAATCACGTGTACTTGAGCTTCAGTTTTCTTCTCCACTTCACTCTTGAGTCCAGCCTTGCATCTAAATAGATTTGACTACAGGTAAGGTTGGCTTCAACTTTTAGGGTCAGTATTAGAGTCAAAGATAGGCAACACAAATCCTTCAAATAAATATGAAGAACACATATCTGAAATTTACATCATCAGCACAGGGAAAAAAACCCCAAAACTTTAAAGAAATACCTTCAAGTCTAACTGAATGAATAATCACTTAAAAGACCAGGAGATGACTTGCAGGAAATGAAAAAGATTAATCATGAAAGCAAGCTACAGTTTGGAAGTCAGAAGATAAGTACTGCAAAAGGTTGATCTAAGTTAAATCTTGCAGCTGAAAACCAACAAAATCAAAGAAGGCTAGGGTGGCAAATAAAACTGTTTCAGCCACAGAAATGAAAAGAGGATGGGAAAAAAATGAGGCATATAGAGGACACTTCAAAAAAAGGTATTTTTCACAGGAGATTACAGAGGGATTCACAATATAGTTGACAAAGCAAAACACCTACAAGAAGGACTGTATAGAAACTGAAATTAGTGAAAACAGATGTTGCTGATTTTGGCAATCCGCACAGCCTCAAAATACATTCGGAAAGAAAAGAGAATTCAATTTACTCACGGTATCTTATTTAAACCCAACCTGATTTGTTTATTATGAAATTGGATTTTCTGGAGAAAAAATCCTATTGGACCCAAGCAAATGAAATTAACACTACTAGGTAACTATGAGTTAAAATATGAAAAGATAAAAATTAGAGCAAAAGTGGAAATGTGCATAAGGAACTTGGCAAAGGGGAAATTGCATCAGGTTGCATTGAAAGAGGAAGTTCTGACGTGCAGGGAGAGGTACTAGTTAAGCCCCTCCTTGGATATCAGCCTCTGGACAAAACCTACTGAATATTTGCATTAACGATCTTTAAAAGGATAGGAATACACTAATTAAATTTGTTTGTGACACACACTTGGGAGACATCACCAACACAGACAACTGAAGTATGGCCCAGCAAGAAAGGAACGATCTCGAGTTTTCAAATTCAACATGGCAAATACAAGTACTCAGACACAAAGTAGTAAAAGTGATTGCTAAGTCCTGCAATGTTTCCATAGCAAACTGGTAATGAAGATGATCCACAGTTAATCACAGGATTCATAAGTTTGCAAGCTCTTGTGTAACATCATGTATTGGAGAGTAATACTTCTACTAGGGTTGTAAAAGTATTTGTGCCATTATAGACATCATGTGAAATTCTGGGGTTTTATGTTCAGAAAAGACAACCTCAATCCAGAAAAGCAGAAAGGCTGGATTCCACTGAGACAAAACAGGGAAAGATATCTATGTTGAAGAGGTAGACATGAACAGTGTTACTAGCTGCAGATGCCTGGACATAACTTGAAGACAAGACGAAGTGTTTTCTATGATGTGTTCTTAAATATCCCCACGAACTATCAGCAAAACATTCTATAAATTGTGGAATCGGAGTGAGATAGAATGAGACAATATCATTCAAACTGACACAAATGTTTATGCTTTGTAGTACCAGAATCCTGAAATGAAAGACACTTTCTGTACCAACTGTACTTTCTCTTTTCCTTCTCAAGCTGACTCTGTGCTAGTTTTGGTGCACTTGGTCATTACTATGGACAATATAGAACAACTACACTCGAAAGCAGACAAGTGTTCCTTCAAATTGACATGAATTTTTTATTACACTAATATACTCAGTCCTTTTTGTTCTGTTGAATTCTGAATAAATTAGTTTGAGGCACATTTCAGTTCCCATGTAAACACTTTTTTTGTCTTCTGTGTACATATCACCTTCAGTAATTTTGAAACTGCAGGAAAAAATGTTAGAGTTACCTCAGTCTGTGTCATTCTTCAGTTTAAAATGGCTCACATGGCAGAAGCATGTCCCCAACCTTCACATGTGAAGAGTTCCTATGTCCCTTCACTTCTCTTAGGGAGACAAACATCCCCAATAGCATGAGGAACAAAAGGAAGCACCAAGTGCAGTTTCACACAGCTCAGTCTACAGCTGGGCCACCTGGAGATGGTGCAAAAGGGTGCAACGCAGAACACAAGCTCACACCTAAGTTGTCCATTTAATTACCCTTTAGAAGCACTGTAAGATGGATTTGGCATTTATATCAGGGATCAAATTTTCCAGAACAGGCGAAAAAGTATTGTCATTTCATCGTGCAGTGTGTCTCGAAGCTGCAGCATCGGTTCATTAGATGATCCTCTTTGATTCCAAATTGGTTTTTAACTGCATTAATCTACGTACATCATACCACTTTAACTAGATTATAAACAACATGCTGCTGAAGGAGTATTTATGTTACTTATTATGTGGAACACTGCATCAAAATTAAATTCATATTTGGGAATTTCTGATAATCATCTAATTAAACTAGAGAGGCATTTATTAAAATAAATGATGTTGTATTTCTTACATTAGCAAAATTCAAATTTATAATTACTTTAATAAGTAAATTATTAAGTACTACTATAAGATTTATTATTTACATCTTAATAATATTTAAATTATAACAAGCAATAATGTTAATTTAAATAATACTGGAATTTAATATTTATATATTTATGATTTCTAATTAGGAAGTATTATTAATAAGTACTCTTTAATAAACAAGTTTACTAAAATTATGGAATTTTTCTTATGAACAAATTGAGTTGATCCAGAAAGGAAAATGGCAATGGATCATGAAGGAAGATTTAGTCCCATTACTTCATTATCCACATTAATATTCTTGAAATCTACCTGCTGCACCATTGCTTGAGCACTGGATGTCTACCTATCTGCCTTGAAAAAACAACAGGAGTTTGGTCACAGAGATGGATATAGGACTCTTAGGATAAAAAATATTTGTCTTGTCTGCAGGAAGATGTCTCAGTAATTTGTAAGAACACAATGTGTTCAACTTAGCCATGCTCTGCCCAGCTAAACCTCTAAAATTGGCCACTTATCATTCCCTTTTCCATGAAGTCTATGATTCCTCACCAGAGGAGACATCTTTTCTTTTTCCACAGTATCTGTTTTGATTTAATTGTTCAAATTTTCTACTGCCTCAGGCACTTCAGAATAATAGTTTCATTTGTTCAGGTTTTTAAACATATTCTTGCACTAAACCAAGAAAAACAGTTGCATGCAAAGTAACTAAATCACAAAGATAATATGTTTGTCATCACAAATTCTTCATTAGCTCTAAATAAAGCAATCAGCAGTTGAGATATATTTTTGCTTCGCAGGAATGACAGAAGGGGTTGAGGTGAGGTAAGGATGAGCAAGAGGAAATCATTGTGAAAGTGATGCTGTCATTTTCAGAACAGAGTGGCTCTGTTCATTCAGTGGAGAGGTCTGTGTGCAAGTTCTGGTACAGCTGAACAGGTTATGTTCCCTGTCACGTACATCTAGAGCTGCATGACTGATGCTGGCTGTGCAGCTAATGAGGTGCTGGAGTGCTCCTGCCAGTGGTGAGCCTGGGCTGAGCAGGCAGGCAGCAGCAGGACAATATTAGAAGAGAACTCGGGCCAGCATGAAAGCATAAAATCTGTTGTGCTCAGCCTATACAAGGTTACCCCATTGATTCACCTGACAGATATGTTAAAATTGATTGCTTTTGGATGCATGAGAAGCATGTGTTATGTTCCTGGAATGTTACTTTTTGCCCTCACCACAACAGACTTTCCTTCCTTTTGTTTATTACAAAGGATGGGGGCGAAGTGAAGGGTCAGGAAAAACAGATTCTTTCCATTAAAACATCAGGCTGTCTAAAATTGGCAGTTTGCTAGGTTAACTTACTCGCAACGTCTGACCCAGCTCCAGCTTCACTGATTCCCAAGCAAGCCACAAAATCACCAGCTATAGTTGGTATGAGGAACTGTTTTTTCAACTCATGAGAACCAAACCTGCAACAATACAATGAAAAAGACAGGATATTAAAAGCTTATGAAGGTAAATTTTATCTAGAAGTTAGTTACAAATCTTGTTCCACCCACACAGTGATCAATTTTCCTATGACCAGGTTAAAGCTGTCCTAGAGCCCAAAGATAGAACAGATACCTTCCAGAGCTATGATTCAGAGTCTTCACCAGAAGTGCAGTCACAATCATTTCAAACAAGTTTTAAAAAGTATTCAGGCATCTTACTCCCACAGAAACGTGTGGTCTAGATGCCCAAAATCTATCTTTATGACTGTTGCTTTAAAAGTTCCAGATCTAATAAACATAACCCCTGAGGATTCCCCTCAATGCTCCTGCACCAGTTTGAAGTCAGCCAGGATGGAGGACCTGCTCTCCGTTTATCTTCTGACTTCTGCACCAGCTCTTTGCCAGGTTTCAAGTGGTGACTGAAAAGTTATGACATGTGATGGCCACCGTCAGCAAATGTCTGTATTTAAATTATTTCTATTTCACATCTGCTTTTAAATCACACAGTAAAATCCATTAATGCTTCTTGTCAGCTGTTATCTCTACAAAAATAAAAAGGGAAACAGCAAACTGTTGATGGTATTTCAACACAAAAATTTCACTTGGCTGTATTTCAGTTCAGTTAAGAGGCACACGTTATTTTCCCACTGTTTAGAAGCTTGTATCCATTCAAAATATGGTCCATCTCATTTGATGCTTGATTTTGTCCTAATTAACATTCACTGATTTCTTCTGCAGTGTGAATGGTGAGTTCAAGGTCTAGTTCTTAAACCTCTCCTGTGCGACTGAAAAATTCTTTGGGTCATGAAATGTCTTCTGTGTCCAGGAATCTGTAAATTCAAGCTCCTCTTCAGCCTCCTCTTTGGTATGAGTCTCCTCAGGTCATCATCACCACTCTCCTGCTTAGGCTCGCTGGGGCCTCCCTCTAAAACATAGTCCCAGCACTTCCAAAGGAGTGAGGCCATTCAAGCTAAGGCTAAGCCATCCCCTCCAACCAGCCCAGGCACAAAGGACCTGGGACGGCCAGAGAACAGACTGGGATCTGGCAGGCACTTCCACTTGGTGCACACAAGGAGCTCAATCCTAGTCCTATCTCTGCTGAAAATCACAGCAGCAATCCCATATAAATACAAGAAGCAAGTTTGGAGTGCTTACTTCTTACTCTAGCATACTGAAACAAACTTCCCATGTCTGTTAGGCAGTGTACTTTTTTTAAATTTTCCATAGGGCGTGATCAAGTATGGCTAGCTGCACATTCATTAGTCCAAAAAAACCCCGAACAACCCAACCGGCAACATGGAAAACTAGATTATGAGAGCAGATAGTGGTGATTTTTGGCAAAGCTTTCTGATGCTTGAAACTCTGCTAACCTTTAGCATTTCAACAGAGGATTTTCACAGCAAGAACTTTTCTTAGAATAATATTTTTAGTTTGATGTCTTTCTTTGTTTTGAGTTCCAGAAAACAGTTCAGTTCTTTCCAAAAATGTGGCTGTAGAAGATATTATTTTGCAATCAAACAAAAGTCACGCAACTCTATCCTCAGAAGATGAGGGGTCTCTGTGCCTTGCAGGAGACAGCTAGCTTCTTTCTCAGCTGCTAGCTTTGAGTTAGAAAAATTTCATTTCTGTAAAATTCTACCATCTTATATGCATCCCAGAAAGACTTCAGGTTTGCACAAATGCAATACCCACTTCTTCCCAGTTTAACAGCTCCAGAATTAGAAAACTGTTTTCAAGGAGATCATGCTCTGGCTCAAGACAGACCCAAAAATGTCTGCTTTCTGTCTGGGGCCATGCCCCAGAACACAGTTTCCCATCTGATAAACTGTGAAGCCTTTGCATCACTATAAAATATATTACTATGCATTTGGGTATCCATACACACACACACAAGTCTACAGTCAATGAATCTTGTTGACCCTGTGTAACACTGAAGTCCCAAGTGTGAGATTCTGACACACTGAGTTGCATGAAAGTGGTTCATCCTTTCTTGCTCCATACTTTGTAACTAACATTGGTGGAATGTCACGAAAACAAAGACAAAAATTCCAGTGGTATACAATCTTGTAATTAGAGGGTAAAAGGAAAGTAGAATCATGGCAAAATACAGATGTAACACTTCAGTGATCCACACAGTTCTGTTTATATATTCTGATTGTCAGCTGCAGCTTCTCTCCTTTACAGCAAACAATGAATCAGTAGTAAAACTAACTTTTCTGATATTAATTCCCAGGTATGCTGTTGACAAGGGTGACACCTCATCTTCCAGAATTTTAGGTGTATCCATGTTCCAGATGCAAACTGCTGATCAGTCAGTTGTCCCACTCTAGTTTTAAAAGCTGCTGCTATGACACAGAATGTCTGCGAAACTACTACATGAAGAAGTTGGTAACTGTCACTTTTATTGAGGCAGGAAAAATCTCCAACAAAACAGACTGAGCAAGTGCAGGAGCCTGAATGATAGGAAGTGATTAAAATGGGAAAACTGACATAGCTTATGAGAAAAAGAAAAATGATTAATTGTCTAGAATGGGCATATTTAGGAAGCATTATATGTGTGGTACAACTTTAGGACTGACACCTTGCAAAGCTGGAAAAAGAACAAGTAAATTATAAACCAGAATTAGACTGATCCTAATCATTAGAACTATATGCATCCTTAATATTACTGCACTGGCATATCTGGCTGAGAAAAAAGACAATCATGAACAACTTGGATTCTGGAATTAAAATGTTTTAATTGGTTGTGGCACCAAGATTCTGTGTTTGTAAACGTATCATCTACTACTAAACAAGGCTTACATTTTAACATACAATACTCTAGCATTAAAAATATTTTTTTAGAAAAAGTATTTTCTCCCCTAAGCCAAATGGTCTGAGAGAAGCAGAGAGGAGGTTCTTTCCTCAGGCATTACTGAAGAGCAACTAGACAGTAAATCTACACAGGGTTGTTTTTCTCTACTCATGACACTCTGGGTTTCAGGCTAAACCAAACTTTTTGAAAATTACCTTGTAAGAGCAGGAGTAGCCATGCCCACTTGCACTCCAATAGCCATAGGAACACCTGCACAGCGGATATTTCCCAGCTCTTCTGCCACTGCAATATTATAGGAGAAGTCCAAGCCCATGCCACCATATTCTGAGGAAAAAACAGATCTATGATTCTCATGTTCTAGACTGGCATAAGCAGCAACAAAAACAACAACAAAAAAAGATATTGCTACTGCAAGGACTGGCCAACTGCAATTTAACTGCTAATTTTGAAGTATTTGACAATTACCAGCTTTCCTTTCACAAAAGCAATACCACATTATTCTTTTCAATATCTGAATTGAGAATTACACCTGCTCTAGTTATCTATGTGCACATCAGGTCACCTCTGAGTACCCTAAGTAGCCTCACTGCTTTTACTGGAAACAGCAGGAAGAAGTGACATGCTGTTGAAAAGGATATCAGACGGCAAAATTATTCTCTCCAACAGCAAGGTCATATGAACAGATCACAACACAAGGTAAGAAGTGCTTTTATTTCCCCATGATAACACCTGACACTCGCTCTGATCCCACAGTGCAGTCGCCTTGCTCAGACACAGCAGTCAAATTAGCACGGAGTGAGACCACAGGCAGGTCATGTTTCTATGCTAAATTACAGCCGTAGCTCAAAATTCACGTTAGGCACAACTACAGTACTGAGCACGTGTATTTCACACCCTGGCACCTGGTCTGTGCAGTGATTAAAGCATTCTTTGTTCACAGGGGGGTGACAACCAGGGGTGCTGGCATGGCGCCAGCATAGCCCATGGCTCCCCCTCTCCCCCGCACATTCCAATCTGCAAATTCAATTAAAGAAGAGATTATTCTTTACCTCACTCCCATGCCCAGTGCTGATAAACCCACTACATAGTGAAGCACAGAAAAGGGCAACATTGCTATGGTGGATGAGGTAATTTTTAGCTGTATTAAATAGCTTATAGTCCAAAGGAAATATGGTGAGAAAGTGAAGGTTACTGCTTGACGTCATTAGCTGAATGAGCAGCCGTGATTAGATAACGTTACCTCTTTTTTTTTTAGCTCCCTTGAATACCAGCTAAGAAAATTTCAAATAAATAGACACAAACCCTCACCCCTCACACACACAATAAAGGGCAGATGACCCTCTTCTGTTTTCACTTGCTGACCTCAAACACTGAGTACACTCCTCTACTGACCTGCTCTGAAGTTTTCAAAAAACACCATTAAATAAAAGTCAAAACACCATAGTGCATATAAACATGGGGTTTCACATGCTATCATCTGTTTCCTAAACCCACAGAAACTATCTTTGTGCATCCTTTCTCTGCTGAAAGGAAAACACAATAGGAAAGGCTAAGCATAAAGTTTGGTTTTCAAGAAACATTTCTCCTTAGGTCACACTGAGTAGTCTAAACTGTCAGAATTAAAAAACAGCTACTATTCCAAACTTCTGCTTGAAAAGAATGTTTCTTAAAAATATACACAAAATTAAAGTTCCTACTGGGAGCTTAAGCACTACAATGAAACAACAGCAATATGGAAATGTATTCAACATGACAGATAATCTAACTGTCTTGCCTTTACCCAGCCGACATCAGCAAATAAATGCTCTGAGGGGCAGTAAGGAATGAATGTGCATATAAAGTCAAGACTATTTTAAGATATCTGGCATGAGAGAGATTTTGCTAATTTTGTATGGATCTATAGTAGAATTATAATAGATAACCTCAGTTTTGGCACCTCATAAATGCTTTTCATTAGATTTTTTTTTTATCAGTCAATGCTTTTATCGCCAAACTACTGTTAATACTGATTTTATCTTTAGTTTTGTCTATCAGGCATCATATTCCCATCTTTCACTTCAGTTTCACAGATCAAAACCTTAGTTTCTTGATATCCAAAGTAACTTCCCAGGAGGAACGTTATGCACAAAACTGACCCAAAGAAGGGCTACTTTATCCAAGTATACAGCTTACAGACATTCTTTGTCCATACCACAGTTCATTGTATATTACCACATAACAGACTCTTCTTGCTCTCATTTGAGATTAATTACTAAGTAGTACATTTTAAAAACAAATGATGTAATGTTAATAGGTCATTTAAATTTTAATTCAGAAGAGCAAACCCCATGCCTAACATAGGAGTGAAAATTTTGGTGGAATATTTGGTGAAAAATCCATAATGAAAGAAACCAAATCAATTCCACATTTGATTGCTTTAAAAAACAAGCAAACACACACACACACACACACACACACACACACACACAAAAAAACCCCCAAAAATAAACAACAAAAAAATCCCCACAAGAAAACCCCCACATCAAGTTTAACAATCTATATTTAAGTATTCACATGTAAAACATTTCTGGGGTGAATATTTCGTTTTACTTTAAAATGAGATGAGTGACCTTTAGAGAATTGTTCGGCTACATTACCATTTTTAATTTGCAAGAAATTTAAAGAACAAAGCAAAACTAGGTTAAATGAGGCAGAAAGTCTAATGCACTGTTGCTTTTATAATTGAAAACAGGTAGAAAAAGGCAACTCAGCTATATTCAAATTGTTTCTGTTTTGATGATAATAGCACAACTACCAGCTGTTAAATAGCCTAATTTGATATCTTATGTATTGTCAGATTTCAGGGTCTTTTTCAAAGCAGCTAAAGTATAAGGCCCAAGGCAGAGAGCACAGGAACATACAAGTAAATAAAGATTCTGCACTGCAGACCATGGGCAAGACCCAAGTTGCAGGAAGGAAAAAGTGTGAGGAGGAAAGAATAGCAGAGAGGATGTGCTATGGACTGACTACAACCTCCCATCCCCATCCTGCTGTGCCACTTGGGGTGGGGAGTGAGGTAGATGACTCAGGAATGAAGAACTGAGGCTGAACTTGGGAAGAAGGGGGAGATGATGGTGGAACATCTTGTTTTAATTTGCTTTGTTTCTCACTACACAAAACTACTTTATTTGGCAGGAAATAAAAATAATTTTCCCCCAGCCAAGTCTGCTTTTTACCATGACGGTAAATGGTGACCAATCTCCCTGACTTTTCTCGACAGCCAGACCTCAGCATCGTATTTTCTTCCCTGTCCTGTTGAGGAGGAGGAGTGAGCTAGTGGTTGGCCAAGAGAACCCACCACAGCATGGTCAGTATATTAACCTATTCCTTTAAATTGGCTCTCTGCTTTTCTACCACCACCACACTATTTTAACACTCCCACCCTGCAGAAGCTCCTTATTTTATACAGACCAGCAAATTTTTACATGTCATGTTTGTGACCCTGGCAGTGGAGCAGGAATCCAAAAGAACACAGTGAATCTTAAAAAACATCGTCCTTAAATGATGGAAGTGTACATTCTACTAAATCTGATAATTTAGGGTATCAGGACTTTTATATATGAATATGGAGCAGACAGCAAGAGCAAGACATGATCTCCAGTTGCAACATGTCAAAATAGAAACATTGCTGAAAAGATCAATTGGAAAAAAAAAGGCAGAGAAAGTCTATGAAAAAGGACTCATAAAGGCAAATGAGAAGCTGAAGTCTTTCATTTAATCATTTCACTTTCGTGAAGACCAGAGAGTTTCTTGCCACTTGTTCAGGATCCCTGTTCAAATATGATTCTGTTGAATGATGAGACAGGCTTGCAGTCTCTAGTCAAAAAATTGTAAGAGTTTACAAGTGTCTCTATTTGGAATTTGCTTCTGAACCCCTTCTAGTAGCTGTCAGTGGGAATGACAATATCTGTGGTGGAAGGGGTCTGTAAGTGAGTGAAAGCAAGGTGAAGCAGGTGATCCTCAGAATGTTTAAAGAATGTAAGTGAGCCTGGAAAATGGAACGGTGATAACACAATACAGCCGTAGCCAGAACTCCATTTTAAATGCATATATAATTTATCTTGTTTGTTTACATAGTTTCCAAAGTTTCAATAAAGTGAAAGTGAAATGAAGTAAATCTACACCAAAGAAAATCACTCAGTATTATTCCTACTACTGGCATCTAACTCAGTGCAAGAAAAAAAAAATGTGCTCTCATTTCTAGTGACTAGAAAGACATATAAACCATGAATCAAGTCCCATTTTGAAAATAGGTCTGAGAGATTCCTATATTTGACCCTAGGATGACAGAACTAATTGCCAGTTTTCATCACAGCCTACAATTTCAAATCAATAGAAGAAAAATTTAAGTGTTCAAACCTTACTGTCATAAATATGGTTCAAGAATTTCAACTCCAGAGAACTACAAAGAGCCTTGAAGCCATATAACTGCAAATGTCATCAGGTAGGATAGTACAGAAATCCATATCATAATTCCTTTCCTCTGCTTTATATAGAAGGAACTTAAAGAATCACCAAGACTGTACTCTCTGTCTTGTGCCATTTCCCATAAACCCATTCTCAAAAGTTGAGACTAATGAAGTTCAGAAAAAACCTCCTGCCTTCTTGGTTATTTGCTTCTGGCTGGGTGTAGAGGAAAAAACCACTCATTTAGTGCAATAGAAACACTGTGAGTCCACTTTAGTCTTGTTGAGATTAAGGCATATGTATTTTTTGGCTATTCCCCACCCCCAATCAATTCACAAAATACAAAACAACAAATGAAAAAAACCAACCAAGAAGAAAAATTGACAGAAATAAACCCTTGTACCAGATGCAAAGTTCCTTATAACAGATTACCTTAGTCAGATAGACCAAACTCTATTGTTTGAATGAAAGTTTGTCCCAAACCAGGAAAAATTATAGTGCTTCATGATTTTGTTTGATTGATCCTAGAAAGATTGCAGTCACATTCAGTACTCGCTCTCTCACAGATACGACTTCATCCAAAATTTCCAAGACAGATAAGGACTTATTCTGCTAACCGAAGTTTAAATATCACTCTTGTGATCCAGCAACCCTTGGAAAAGGAAAAATATGGATTGGCTTCTCATTATCTTTCAAACACTCGTGGTTAGCAGACCAAGAACAATCCCAAGAGCAATTAACAATGCAAAATGTGCGTTCCTACAATACTCCTTCTGTATTCTGTCCCCTCTTGCTATAAAAATCATCACAGTTGTCCCCACAGAAACTAAATTTACTGAGATGAATAAGGGGATTGGGTCTGTCTAGCTGACTGTCTAACTGTTATAGGTTAAGACAGAGCTACACTGTAAAATAAAGGAGAAACTTCTCCCACAGTGTAAGGATAAAACCCCCTCTGTAACAGCACCAGAAAACATCAGAAAACCTGGCAGTGCCTACCACTGGGCAGATAAATACTGCCACTAAGCAGATAAATGCACAACACAGACCTGGCCCCAGCTAGGGGCAGCATGGACACGTTTAGAAAGGGTTCAAATCTGTATAGCACACTTTAAAAAGCCAGAGCAGTATATTCTAAATCATTAAGTTGCCCACAGCTACACTTGCTACCCTCTGATTTCTAAATCATCCCTCACAAATGTGTAAGTTTTCTTCATTTTCTAAGTGGTTATGCAGTATATCACCCAGTGACATTGAGTTAGCAATCACATCTGCATAAAACTTCCAACTCAAAAGGTTATCCGAGCTCTTAAAAACAGTATCACACAAACCCCCCAAATTGTGTACTAACAATGTTATGGGGAAGGAAAAGCTAAGTTGCCTGGTATAATAGAATAAAATGTGCACATGGCAACATAAGACACATTAACAATGCAAAAGATGCAGTAGCCAAAAAAGAAAAGAGGAAAAAGAAGATCCAAAGTGTACACTTTGCCCCACAAAGTGCACACTTTTTTGCACAAAGCTCCAGGCACCAGCTATTGCATCAGCTCCAAGTCAGAGAAAAACTTTAAGCAATCCCTGGTCACAGACTCCTCAGTAGTCTTTTGCCTGGAGTTTTAAATGGAGTTTATTTTTCCTCCTCAGCTCTGATCCAACATCTATTCCAAAGAAAGTGGAATTTAATTGAAATAGTTAGACCACCCTACAATTTTTTCTTTAAGGTTAAAGAGTACAGATCTCAATTACTGTACATTTGAAAATGTCAGTCAAAGTAAATGCCACAGCATAAAGAAAATGAAAAAAACCCCAAACACGTAGGAAAATGAAGTCAAGAAGTACATAGGCTGAATACCACCCCTCTTGAGCTTCAGTGGCAAAGCCATGTTACTTCTCATGGGGCTTCTCTCTGGGCAAGCTCATAAACAAATCACAGAATGGGTTTCAAGGATATCACCTTTGCAACCTCGCCTGCTGCTTGAGGTCAGTCAGCCAGCAACAACTGCCAAGCTCTTCATATACATCGAACACACACATTGCCGCAAGCTCTTGCACATTCATCTGCTCTAAGCTTGGCTTGTGGATGCTCGAGTAAACTCTGTCAGGCGTATCCAGCAGTGAATACTGCTTCTCTCCAGCTTGAAGGCAGCCACCCTTCTGACAATCAGGCCACCACTGCCTCAAATCCTTCAACACCATGCGTGTCCGCAGCAGTCCTACTGACACAACCGCGAGTCAGCTCTCAGAGGCTCCAATATGTGTCATTAGCATCTGTCAGCCCCATGTAAAATGCACTCTTCCTCCCAAGGAAATGTCTGCACAGCTGCTCAGCTATCCTAAACATATTTGTTCATTTTGAGCAGGTAATAATTATTCCCACACCTGTACAAGAATGAAGTAGGTACGTCATCTTTATGTGCTGCGGGTGCTCCTATTCAGGACTCGTCCTCTCACGTGAACTACCACAAACTCCTACAAAAAGTTCACATTACTCTGCATCACAGCAAATTTTCTTCCAGTAGGATCTTAAGTGTGAATGCAGAAATAGATATTATAAGGAACATACAGTAATGTACAGACATTCAACCACCCATAGGTGAACAGGGAAAGAAAATGGGAATTGACTTATCAATGGGTAACGGACAGATACCCCAAAGAACATCCCCCAGCTTAAACACAACAGAGAGGAAAGATGAGTAACAGGACTGAATACAAGTATGCACATTTGTTAGAAATTTTTAAAAGCTGGATGAAAAGAAGTCACTGTACTTGGTTTTGTAGCATTCTAGGAGCAAAAAACAGACTTACTGCTTTCATTTCTTTAAGGCATTCAATTACTTTCATTTCATTAAGGCATCAGGATATACAATCAATATTAAAAAGATCATTCTGCTTCTTCTGCATTCCAAACAAATTAATAATTAAACTGAGAAGCAATACTAAGTGATTTAAGGATTACAGAGTTATTACTTTTGCTACTTATTTAAATTTCTATGCTAAGATTTAATACAAAGGCTAAATATTTATCAGCTGAAAGCTACGTTTAATTTTCTTCCACACAAGATCTTTTATTCCAGTCCAAGCTCGTTGGAAACTCACATTTGTCTGACATGAAAAACTTTAGACACTTAGCTCAACATGTCACACCAAAAGACATAAATTTCACTAGATCACACTTTCCAAAAATTGCAATCCCCTAATGGAATTATAAATTGAGATCTGAAATTTTTGGTGTGGGGGGAGAAACTTGAAAAATGCTAATTTTCAATAATTTAAAAAAAAACAAAAAACCAAAACGATTTCAGCATGTGTGCAGTGAATAATGAAATAAACTTTGGACATGCTCTGGAGCTAGCCTGGCCAGCACAGGGGTTTTAGTTCAGTAGCACCAAACTTGGAACAGAAGTGCACTGCAGGAGGTTTCCACAGGAATTTCTGATCAGGTCAGACTTAAGAGACTTAATGAATTTCCAGTGGCTGACTTCTTAAGTCCTTGAGATGTTGGGTCAGATACTGAGAAAAACATAACATGCCATCCTAGAATGCCTGCCACATTGCAGGTCAACATATTCCCAGCACAGTCACACACAACAAATTATTAAAGAGACATCTATCAAGCAGTGCTGCACCTAGAAGCCCACCCCTCTCTCATTAGGTAATTTCCTTGTTTATAAATTCTCTTCAGCTGGCAACATCTGGTCTGCACGCTGACACAGCTTTCAGCGTGGGCAGGGCTGGGACCACCAGTGCCACAGCTCCTTGTCTCTGGCAGCTCCCAACCACTCACTCTGTGGGACAGCCCATCACACTGCTGGAGCATCTCCAGAGGTTTCAGTTCCCCAGTACAGCAGAAACCAAAGGAGAGCATCTTCTGTATTTGTGATTGTTGAGAAACCTGACTGGTTTTGAAACTGCTTTCGGAGAGCAAAAGCAAAGCAATAAAAGAGTATTTCTAGATCTGAGCAATGGATTGTGGTGAGCTCTTTGAGACAAAAATAAATTAGCAGTTTTCAAGGAAAGGCAATGGGTTTGATCTCAAACGGGGAACAAAAGTCAAATAAAAATGCAAAAATACGAGTATTTTTATAACATAAAATTGTATGCTTCTGTCGGGTGACTTTATTTTTTTTGAAAGACACACAAAGGAAATGTCACAATAAAAACCAGTTCTGGGGTAAAAATGAAAGACTTTTTGCAATGTCAGAACAATGACTTTCCCCTTCATTTTCTCCAGCAAAGTCAGTATTTCAGTAAGACTGACATGTTTCCATGCTTTCTCTATTCTTGATAATTTTAATTGAGAAAACATGTCATTGACACCTTTTATTTGGTTTTACGAGTGTGGATAAACTCTTCAAACACTATTCTAGAGCTGAAAATATCTGGCTCAGTTCTCATTTTTGCCTGTGATTCTGTGTGCATCCTTGTCCTTAAGATTTGTTAGCCAGACCATATCATGGAACAGATAATCCCCCTCTGTTTGTAGAAGAGCTGACACAACAGGATTCTAATCTGAACTGCAGTCGCCAGTGTGAAATACATTACCCTGCTATTTTTATTTACGCTGACACCGGAGGGTGTGCCTTGTATGTGGTACTGGCCAAAACTGAAAGGGTTTTCAGTATAGTGCAAGCATACCACAAACCAAATTCCCCACTCCAGATCGTTTTCTTCAAAAGAACCTTCTACTCAAAGTATTATATTATTTCTATAAGCATTTCATCACCCAATGTAGTTCGCTCCAAGAAATCATTATTGATCAGAATTATCTGTTTCTTCTTACTGGTTTGGTTCTGAAATCAGTAACAAATCAGCTCAAACCCATGAAAAGCAGGTTGTTCCAGGGGGGAATAAGACCACCCTACTGCAGACCAGATAAAATTATAATACAGTTTACAATTAAAATCACATCAAACTGCCTAATACACAGTTACCTGTGTGACACACAGAGGTTTGTAACATACCTAGAGAATATCCTAGGGCAAAAGGGAACGATGACATGGATAAAGGCATCTGTAGAAGACTGAGATGAGTTAAGAAAAATAACAAAACATCCTCCCCAGAAAATCCCTGTCACCTTCCTCAGCTCCCAATCCTACCTGAATTATAATTAATGATCCTAAGAATTCATGCACCCAGTAGTATAACTACCCTTTTACTATACAGTTTAGCTGTAATTTTTTACAACAGAAATAGAAAATAGATTTAGCCACAGCAAATGAAAGTCTGCAGTAAGGATGCATTTGCACCACTTGCTATGTAAATGCATGAGGCTAAAGTGAGATCTCTCCCAGTTATGAATATTACCTCTGTTATTTACAGACCATTCAGGAACCCAAGCAGGGTTCACTACTCATCTCAGTAATTTATTTTTCCATAAGTAGCTGTACAAAAAATTTTATCTCAAATTCTATTTCTCAAAATACCACTCTAGAGTTACATAGCACTAAATGTGTTTTTCAGGGCAATAACACAGTGAATATGTGGTCACATAGTAAATTTGTAAAGGAATTAAATGTCACTGCATTTTCAAAGAAATTCTGAAGGGCAAATTATATTAAATCAACACATGTATTGTATTGTTATGGGATGTCCCTGAAACTGAATTTAAAATATTTATATTTTAAAATAAAAGAAGCAAAACAATTTTTATTGGGGGGAAAAAAATATCCCTTGTTCATAGAAATTCACAAATTATTCCAGGAGATATTTAAAAACAGTCTTAGAAGTATTGCCAAATATCTGAATTATTATGTTCATGGCTCAATAATCTAGCCAATAACACAGCTTTCTTTCAATTAAAAAATAAAAACAAACAAAAAACTCCGAACAAACAACAAAAACCCAACAACAAAAAAAGAAAATAACAAAAAAAGAAAATAACAAAAATAACCCCCAGGGGGGCTGGAGTCCTCTCCACCTTCTACCTCCCAAGGACACAGACTGTCCAGAGTCATCATGCTTCCCCCATCTCTCTCACACATCTACATGTAGACAGAAAGTGGGGATGATGGGGGAGGGAAATGTAGCCTTTCCATGCAGAGAAAAGCTCTTGTCAAAACTACACATTATTACTAATTTTTTAAGTTGGTCTTATATGATGGGCTTTCCATTAGATCCATCTAATAGCAAAGAATTTTTAAAGCGTTTACAAGCATCCATCAGATACCAGGTGTTTATTACATTGTTGTGTGTACTGTTTCTAAATGAGTAACTGAAACATCTGAAATAAAAAATAAGATCCCATTCAATTTACTGGCAAGTAGTGTAAGAATCTCCAGAAACAAAACACACAATTAGAAAATTATTTTAATATATTAAGGCTCTTTGTCATGTTTTTGAGTTTTGTAAGTTTTCATCTCGTAAGAGGCACTATTTTAGAAGCACACTCAACAGTCACAAGCTATTTGCCTAATTTTCCCAGGCATCCATCTACCCACCTCTAACACCACAGGCTTCTGTGGCCATGAGACTGCACTGGGCAGCACAGGCCTGTAAGAAAGGGAACTGAAGAGGATTGTATTACCATAGGCACCTTTCACCACAGTTAGACATCTCACTGTGTAGCCACTCACTGACTGCTGATGAATCCTTTGTTTCCCTGTGGTCTCCTGGACATTTCTGTTCAGAGAGAGAAATATTTTCCACCACCTCCTTGCTAACCTTAAGCCACATCTCCAAAGAGCTTGCTGATAAGTTTTCCAGTACTTCAGAGACACCCTAAAGAGGTGCTGGGATAAGTGTTTTTCCCCATTTATGGGCAGCACATGACATGGTAGGTGGCTGGGACTGCAGGGATCATCCTGATGAGCCACGCAGGGAGCCCATTGCTGCTGGACCCTTGGAGTTCACCTGCAGCTGAGACACTGTGGGCTTTCCACATTGCACAGCAGGGGCAGCAGATGTGTAGATGTCTGCCCTGGAATGGTTCTGGCTTAAAATGCATTTCCAGTACAAACCTTATATCTCACAGTCATGCAAAAATGTAGCACAGTCAACATCTCTGAGTACCCTCAGTCTGGTGGAGACACCAACCCCACACTGACTCAGACTGTCTTTATAAACTGCCCAAGAGCCAGGTCAGCTGTTCAAGGCTGCAAAACAGCTTTTTCATCAATGTTAGCATGATCAAAGTGCAGAGCTAGACGCCGAAGAGACAAAGTGATATATAAGCATCTGTAATCAGTGACCCATTCTGAAGCTTCTGCAATGTCTCAGACAAAATTATAATAAATGTATTTCAACTCATAAGCTTCATGATGCTGAGCATACTGCACATCCTTTCAGAGCTGCATTATTATAGTCCTTTTCCTCCTTAAGAACTACAACTACGTGCTAATTCATTACGATTAATCCAGTGCATAGCATCACTCAGCATCAGGTAGCCCCAAACTGAGTGATTCTGGCAACAGGAAATTAACGGTGAGCAAAGCAGTAGTGACTGTGCCTCTTTTTTTCCCAGCTACATCGTTGTATTGAACCATGAAGATTGAGAAAGCCCACACCAAAGACATCAGTTTATGCGCAACTCTCACCCTATGTTTAAAATAGTTGAGGAAAGGACAAATACATTGTTCGTTAAATACTGAATACTCTAAACTAGCAATAAGGTTTAAGACCACGCTACGCATCATTGAAATGATGAAAACTTACATGAACAATCCCTCACTTGTAAAGCTGGAATTTTCTTTCCACATTAAAAAAAAAAACCAGAAACCAAACAAAAAAAAAAAGGGAAGGGTAAGCGTGATAAATTTTTCTGTCTGGAAAAGATCACAGCATCTTCTAGGCCACAGCCTCATCACTTCAAGTCAGGTGACATAAAACAAGTCAAACATGAATTAATGTGTATCTTCTATCTCAAAAAAACTCCAATACAGAAACAAAGGAAAAAAAAGAGCTTATTTATTTTGCTCCCATTTCTGCAAACATGGTGTAAATGTAATGACCGAGCTTCTGTTTTTCTTATACCACCATGTGTCAATAAAGAATTTTTTCTTGTTTGAAATCCTTCTCACATTATGGCTAATGCTGTTTTCTAAATTTTGGAGCAGCACTGATAAAGCATGGACTGAGAGCTATTAACAAAAGCAAGACGTGAAAAATGCAGCAAATACAAATTCACCTAAATAGCATGCCAAAAGACAGACCTTAGCAATTACCCTTTCAAACCAAACCATGTCACTATTCTGTTCATTTTAAGGAGGTTTTCATGAAAGAATAGATATATTTTCCTGCTGCACAGATTTTTCTTATGTGTTAGGAATACTGCTATGGAAAGAAACAAACCAAAAAAAAAAGCCACAAAAGGAACCCCAAATTTTTACCATTTTAGGGAAATTGCTGTTTCGAAGCTCGTCTGCTGCAGACTGAGGTTGCCCACACTAATGTTTTACCACTGGAAAATGTCTTCCACTTGCAATTTAATTGCAATTCACTCTGTGAGATTTGGCTTGCTCCTGACTTTGTGTTTGGAGTGGTTAGTGCTGTTGGAGTTCTGTTTAATCTTGCCCAGCAGTTGAAAAGTTGTGTGCAGCCTGTCAGCTTCCAGAAAACTTTAGGCTAAAACTTTAAGCAAAAGAGAAGAACTACCAAGTTTTACCATACCGGAATGAAGAGATATGAGAAACTGGTTACTCTTATTTGAAGATGAATTTGCTTGAGTAATCAAACAACAAACCTTGACATGATTTTTGTTTGTTTTCCATTTTTCATGGTATCCTTCCATGCTGACTTTCCAGATCTAAGATGTGCCTTCAGACAAATCATGTTCTCTGGTTTGTGTTTTCCATTCTAACCTGGGGTGAAACTGCTCCCTAACTTCTTCCTCAATGAAAGGTCTTTATCAGTGTAAATGCAGCTTTGGGCACTGTGCTTTACTCACTCCTATTCCTTATGCTAATGAAGATTTATCTTCTTTTCCCCACATTCAGGATGTTTTTGGAATGTATTAGCAAGATGAATGGGCATTACTGATCTGATTGTTTCGTTGATTACAAATAGAGAAAAGATGGAAAAATCCAAATGAAATTCATACAGACTTTACAGCTGGATCAGGAGACCTCTCTGTTTAGCCTGCCAGCAACAGAGGATGTGCTGCAACAACGTTATATAAAAACAAATCATATTGGAATTCAATTATCCCTAATGTTTCCCTGTTGACTCACTTCATTTTTTTTTAAATCTGACCTCTAGCTAAGTTTCTCAACTGCTGTCAACAACAGCCACAAGTGCTGTGCCCTGCCAATTGCTAACCAAAAAGCCCTCAGCTCGCCACACTGCCTTGCTACCTCCCCATTTCTTGATGGTCAGATTTCACTCAGAGATACAAGGTATTACCTCCTATCAGGTCTTTCCTGCTAAGGAAGAGAGACTCCAAACAGTTGTACCCCTTATCCTTCATTTACCCATTCATCTACCTTCATTTTCTTATCTCCTTGCATAAGCACAGAAGCATTTTATGTCTTTAAAATAAATGGCCAGTGAGGCAATAAAGCCTTGGTATTATACTATGAACTTTCTTTTAAAATGCCCTACTACTTACTGAAAAGATGAAAAATGTTTTCCCCTTAATGATGACAGCAGGATTTACAGAACTGGTAAAAGGCATGGAGGAGGATGGTGTGGAAGGATAAAGTAATTTAGAAATAGTGCATTGCCTGCAATTTACTATTGTGATGTTTCTGGTCTCTATGACAAAGTAGATGCTGCAAGATAACTGACACAAATATAATGAAACCATTTCTTGATACACAAATTACGGGATTTTTCCACAGCCTCAAACAAGCCAAAGGAGAAAAAAAAGAAACCCTGAAGCTGAGAATAGTATAATTAATTAACAAGGACCAGAACAGAGGAGCAATTTCAAGGAAGCGCGTGGAGAGAAAGGTGGACTGCTAGGAAGAGTGATGCTCGCCATTGCAAAAAACAAACGAGAAGGAAGTTTAAGAATAAAAGTATTTTATTTTTAAACCTAATTCAACGAAGCAAGGGGTGGAAGGAAATATGAATCCTCACAACCAATTTGGTATGTGCTTTAACTGGAGATTACTCCTGGAAAAAGCAAACAGTAAGAAAAAGCTTCTTCAGAGGCAGGTAGAGACTCTGGAGAAACACCCCAGCTCCACTGCTCAAAGGAGCTCAGCTTTAACAAAGACTTTTTATTGCCATCCCATAATCTTGTCTGGTATAAGAGTGGCCTCCACGGAAATGGGCATGTACAGGACAAACCTAACAACAGGATGGGGGCTCACAGCTCTATAGAGACCGCAGCCCTAAATGCAGGTTTGGGACTTTTACCAGCTGGGACTCTCATTTTCCTTATCCTACTGTGAAGACTGGTTTGAAGATAACAGACTATCCCTAAGTTTGAACCACTGCTCGATTTGCAAGCAGAAACCAGTGGGAGAAGAATTTTTGACCCCTGGAGCAGCCATGGCTGTCACACTGCGGTGCTGCCAGCAGCTCTGCTGTTATTCCAGCCCAAGCATAATTTGTCTCTGCCTGTTTGTTTCCCCATCCCTCAGCCACACAATCACAACTGCCTGAAGCAACAGAAGAGTTACGAAATAACCAGTACTAAAAAGTGGCAGATTGTTTTAAATTATACTGCAGTGTACTTCACTGATTAAGGCATCTCCCTGCACAACACAGTGGGTCCCCACTTTTAATTACTAGAAGGATACTTTTCAAAATAAATTTGTAAAATTTACACCAGCTCTTTAAGAACCTTCGTAGCAGGAAAGTATGCTTCCACTTTAAATCTCCCTTTTTTCTAATTCTAATGGCCACTCTACACACTCTTTAATGAGTGTCACCAGTCCCAACAGGACTGTCTGAATAACGCAAAACCAAACTAGATGTATATGAAAAACCTCCTGTCCCATACCCAAACTCTATATAGAAGTTTCAGATTTGTCTGTTTAACACTCTATCTGGGTCTTTTACATGACAGAATAGCAATGGACATGAACAAAATCACACCAATTTTGGTGCTTTGTTCTCCAAAATTTGCTTTAGAAGTCTCTCCATGGCATACACTCTGTAACTTCAATGTGACTTAACAAGCTGTCTAGAGGGAGCAGCATGAAAACTGATGTTTTTCTTACTTACCTTTTTCTGTTTACAGTTGAGATTATTTTCTCATTAGCTTCATAATATAGGAATTAACATTTTCCACTACTTTCAATGATGACATAAGCCAGGTTTCTTTTACACAGAAACAGAGCAAAACTTTTTTATGAAATAAATATGTATAAATACGAATAAATATGAATGTGATTGAAACGTGTATAGCAAATAATTTGCAGTCAGAAATGGTCTTTTTGACTTTGCTAATAGACAACAAACTTACAAATATGCTTGAAATTGTTTAATAAATACTTTTTGTGAATGAATTTATGGAGATTCTGAAGACGAACTGCCTATTAGCAATACCGACCTGATTTTTTTTTCATTACTCATACTCTCACACTGTTCACTGAAAAGAGACTTATTTATATATTTCTTGTCTATAAAGATGCTCTTAATGATGGTTAAAGACTTGAGGACATGAAAAAGAAAGCCAAGAACTTCTACAGAACGTCTCAGAAGACTGAGTCCCAGCTTCGTATCTTCTCCATTAATACAACTGGTATGTCTTCAGCAGTAAGGTTTCCAAATTTTGGTGAAAAGTGATAATCTCAGCACTTCATTTGCTGGCAGTTTTTCAGCCTATATTTCTCATTTTCTTCCACTGCCCTAAACAGGTTAATTTCCTTGTTTATGCCAGACACTTACATTGTAATCACACGACTCTAATCACTCCATAGCTCAACTAAAGAGCTCTTAAATTGTTCCTACAAATCAACCCTTTGAGCTTTCTTAATTTCTTCCTTGACCTCATTAGTTTTCCAAAAACTTTCAGGCCAAGACATGCCCAGTTAATAGCTTCCATTCCACATCTGTCCTCAGTGTTAGTAAAATACGCAGTTAATTTAGTTTCTGTCCCAAGAGTTGTAGATGAAAATTTCCTGAAACACGGAAAAGATTGATTACCCCTTTTTTGAGCTTTCACTGCTAATTGCAGTGATGACCTCTGCAACACATGTGGTAAACAGATGCAGAAATCAGCAAAGAGAAAAAAGAAAACAACTTTTTAAATAAAGAATGGGATCAAATTCTGCTCAAACATAAAGGATAACTGCAAAATTCTGACAGCAGAACATGGTTCAGTGCTACTTACTGAACGAAGGTCTTTTACTAGCAGAAGCAGTCTAGCACCACAGCAGTTATTCCAACAGTCAAACATGAAGACCTCTCAAAAATGTCTCTCTAGCTGATGAACAGATGGTTAAAAAAAAAAATCAAGATCACAGACCAAATTAAACTAGATAAAATGAATTACTTGTCGCCAGCAGCATATAAAATGGTAATTTTTCAGTATTTTGTATTTGGGAAAAACAAAAGAATCATAGGAAATTAAGGTGAGCTAAAAAATGAAAAATAGATCTAAGTTTATTTTTTTTATTACACCACTAGACATGGCATGTGCTAGGAAAAGGGCTCTGTTATTTCCACAGGTTTAAACAAATTAACCACAGCCTTCCTAGCCAATAATGTATACTGCATTAACTGTAGATAACAGACTAAAAGACGCATTACTTAAGAATATCCTCAATTGCTACTTGAGATTTGGAGCAACCAGTGCATGGAGATCAAATTTTACCCCAAGTAAAACCTTCATCTTACTGTCATCTATGAAGGGTTACAGAAACTGCAGTCACCCTTAGTACTCCAGACTCAAGTCATTGTCTGCAGCTCCTCATAAATATTCTCATGAAAATAGATACACGTCACCTCCTGTGTGTTTCAGGATACAGCACTGCTTCCTTCATTCCCTTCTGCAGTGGGAGGTTGGGAGACAAGCATGAAAGCAGGCACAAAGCTGATGGCAGCGTGATGAACAAACACTGAAAGTCACAGAAATGACTGTGATTTACAGCAGCGGAGAGTGTCTGGAAATGCAGGGCACCTGCAGTAACTCACTTGGAATGCCTACTGCCATCACATCAAGGACAGCTGTAAACACACAGAAATAAATCTTGCTTTATTTCTCATCAGTACTTTCCCATCAGTTACTGTTGTACTGTCTTTAATCAGGCAGAAGCTGGGTTCATGCTGCTGCTTGAACAAATGATGGACAGAAAAGTCTAATTCCTACTTTGCTGCATGACCAGCCCTCACAACTGCATGGTGGTTTCTCAGACAGGCTCTCTGCTCTGCCATCCGCACCTTTTTCTGCCCAGCAGCAAGTTGCAGGTCTGTGGGAAAACATCTAGCTGGGCAGGATTTGCACAGCACACCACAACAATGCTTCCATGCCTGCAAAACCACTGCTAACAATTCACATCCAGCCATTCAGCAAGATGCAAGACTACAGTCTCAGGTATGAACCAAGGTACCAGCAGGAAAAATGGACAGCATTGTTTTGGAAAATGTAGAAATAGAAGCATAATTTTACTTTTTTTTCCTCCAAGAGTGAGATCTGAGCCTCTGCGTCTTTACTGAAGTAACAAAGAGACTCAGGTGTATGTTCCTTATGACAGCTTGAGACTGCTTAAGAAATGTTTACACAAAACCACAAGAATTACAAAGCGTGAGCAAGCTTCCTCATTTCAATTGAACTGGCAAGTCTACAAATTTCAGTATGGCACATTTATTGCAAGCTTACAGTAATGTCCATCTGCCCAGAAGCAGGAATGGAAAACTTAAGAGTTTGTAATGCTTCACTGAAATTTCACTTGCTGATTAAAAAATTACCATCCCCAACTAGCAGTATGTCTACTAGCCAAAAAAAGCACATTGAACTTCCGAGAAACAAGGCCTCCTGCACAGACTCTAATACCTGTAAATCAGTCAGGAAAGAGCCTCAGAAAAAAAGACGATGTTCCAAAAGCAATGCAATTATTTCACACAAAAAATTATGGCAAAATAAAAATGGTTCATTAATTTAAAGACTGGAAAAGCCGTATATCTAGATGATGCTCTTAGGCATATGGTTTAGTGTTAGATAGTCTTGAGAGGAGCAGGGAGCTGAACCCTATGATGCTTGTGGGTCCCTTCCCATTCGGGACATTCTGTGACTCTGTGATGTGTCACAACATGCACATGCACACACAAACACACATGTACCATGAGACACACACGTGGTGTGCACATATGTACACCAGCAGCACGTCCTGCCACTCTGACTCATGTTTCAGGTGACATGACTGAGCAGCACTGCTTGGGGCTGACCTGGTTCTCCTTGTAGGACAAATGCCAAGCACAGCATCGAGGCTGTTACCCCACTCCCCTCTTCCCTCTTTCAGATGGCAAAAGGGGTACAGAGAAAGCTGGAGAGATTTGCCTACGTCTGTTCAGCCACATCTGAGATTCGGCCTTGATATGAAACTGCACCTAGTGTCTTCACATGGACTGATCTGCCATTCCCACATCTGCAGGTCTGGGTAATTAATAGTCAGGGAATTGGTCTAATTAGTTTCAAATTAAATCTTTTAAAAACTCACTGAGAATTACAGTGAGCAAGCCATGCTAATTAAATATTGAAGGAATAAGTGAAAATAAGCATCAGGGGAGGTGTTCCTGTGCCCCACTCCCAATGCACAAAGGATTTAAGGGCATTTACTAGAACTCATTTATTGGATCTATGAGCTTCTGTTTGACCCCTTTTCTTTAACATATTAAGGCTGTGTAAAATATGTATAAATGCATGAAAATGTAAAGCACAGCTACTGAAAATGGATTTATGAAGATTTTCTTAGAAAAACCAAACCAGTGAAGGCTTTGATGAAATATCCAAAAGAAAAAAAATACACTCAACAATAGTAATGCACCACCTCAAAGCAACACAGAAACACTCTACTATCAGCATGCAAAATATATAGTAAAAAAGCACTCCTGCAAAAACAGCACAGTAATTCTTCTCACAAAACTCTGAATATTTGCAACATTACAGTAGCCCACAAGTGTAGTGTGATGAAAAATGAATCAGGTAGGTAACCTGACAACAAACAGAGAAACAGTGAGGATAAGAAAACCTCAGTAAAGTGAAAAATAGAATGGGATTTGTTTTCTATAAATATTTATGGCATCAGTGATGATCATTACTCTGCCTGGTGACCAAGCAAACAAAAAATAATTAGATTGTGGTATCTTTTGCCATCATGCAGAGGGAAATCTTGTCCAAGCTCCAGGTGCACTGCTCCTCCTGTTCTGTGTTCAGGCTTTGCCCCACCAGCTCCCCACTCCAGGCCCTCAGGCTGCAGCCAGGAAAAAGGCTGGGCTGTATGGGGTAGGCAGCTCCAAATGCAGCTGCCCCAGCTGGTGCCGAAGGAACAGCTAAGACAGGTACTGGGCCAAGGGAGTGGACAGCTTCAGCTCACACCACATTTCTTTTCGTGGTTGCACACATTCTCGTCTCTCTCCTCTTACCCATTAAGGACTTCCTCAGACACCCAGGAACTGGTTATCTTTGGGACCTGGAATCAATCTGGCTAAGCTTGGTAATATCCAAAAGCATTAAAGGAAACTGAGCACTTAATGACATAAGAGATTTTTAGGAAACTGACTCAAACCACATCATGGTTTCATAAAAACAGCTTTCAGTGCCCCCTCTTGCTTCCAAAGACCACTGCTGCAGACCAGGTAGCATTGGTGTTATTTCATCACAGGTAGCCCTCTGCCCAAACTTTAAACACTGTCCTGTTCTGGACAAGAAAAGGGGCATGGTGACATCTCCTCATCCTGACATATGCATGAGTGGCTCAGGGAGCTTGCCTTGGTTACAGAGACGTTGCATTAGACATCTCCTGCCCTTTAATTCGGGGCTTATTAAAGCCAGTGAGGATGCTGCCTTTAAAAGCACTGCAAGCAGTACTTGCCACCTGTCTCATTACTCCCTTGCTCTGCCTTGCACCGGTGTAATCATTCTGGGAGACAAAGGAGGTCTGCAGCAGGGAAACACCTAGGACAGGCTGACTGATCTGGTTACATGATTCCAGGTAGCTTGAAGGACTTATTAGAAACCAGCAAGGAAAGATGTTGTAAGGAAGCAGAGGAAGCATATTTATCACATCATTTCCTTTCTCTCATTAAAATCTCAGTTTTCAAAAAACTAAAATTGCAAACGTGTCCCCAGTTCTCATTGATGTGCAGTAGAGCCAAACCCCAACAACTAGCACTTTTATTGCACAGAGGTTATTTAAAGAAGCTGATACTTGCCTCACAGCAGCTAAAAAGACACAGGCAAGCAGCAGGATCGTTATATTCAATTATCCAAGTCTCAGCCAGCAGTCCAAGTGTTGAAAGTACTGTTGCAAGAACCAGATACATGTTGACATGTATCATGACACAGTCTTAACAGAGTATCATCTTGAAAACAAGCCTGACTCTGGTTCCTCCAGTTTTGTCCTTTGCAGGTATGTTATGACACACATCCCATGCACAAAAAAGAAGAGCAATGTTTTGATTGTGCTTTTTATTGACCAGCTTCACAAACATGATGAGTTCAAAGCCTGTGTTGAACATGGATATTTCCATCTGGCCTTGTGCTTTAGAATGACTTCATATCATCAAGCTACTTTTCATCCTAAATGATGCCCTGATTGGTTGCAATTTGTTACTTATGATTAAAATTGCAGCTGACTATTAAAAATGCATTTGTGGCATTCCTCAGATTCTCCAGAGTCAGCTGAAATAAAAACACCCCTGCTGAAATAAAACCACCCCTGCCAGGTGATTTCACAGCCTGATGCCTGAACAGCAAGAACATTTTCTAACATGTTTTTAAAACATTCCCCCTTTTTTCTGAAATTTACCAGTCTCATAACAAAAAACCCCAAACAACCTTGACTCAAAAACATCACAGACAAGAGTGGGAAGGGCAGTTAAAAGCTGAGCAGGAATGTTGGGAGATGCTGGAGGTAAACACTACTCCACAAGGTTCATCTGTTGGGATCTTTCAAGATTTGGGCTACAGTAACTCCTTCAAGATTTTCTGAGACCAAGCACAAACCATCCTGATCAGGAATCTCCTGTCTCCCACATTCATCACAGCTACCCAGACTCCCAAATTTAGGGTTCATTTTCCAGCTCTCCTCCGGACTTTGCCATCTCTGCACTTCAGCTCCCAGCTACGAAGCCTCCTGGAAGCTGGCTCCCAGTGGGCACCCTCCATCCACCCAGCATCATGGTCCTGGTTATACTGGTGGCCTCCAGATACAAGCAAAAAGAAATATGACCATGTGAGGGTTTTCATCTCACTGGAATAACCCTGTAAGTGTAGCTCTTGGGGTGGGTTGGTTGTCTTGGTTTTTTTTTCTTTTAAAATAAGCTGGCATAATTAGAGATAAAAAGGAAACATGTAAGGGCTTGTGCAGCTCCAAAGCCGGGGATAATTGCAAAACACAAGTCTTACCTCATCACTGTCACATTTGGCAACTTTAGCCACAGACAAATCAGTGCCTATGTTAAGTTTTGATTTTTCCTCTTACTTGCCAACTAATTTTCTTATTTCTTTTTAAATAATACATCAACTAAATGACAGTGCTTTTCTTTGCAAGCTTTTGTTTACATTTCCATGTCCATGAAATTAACTATGTAGAATCATAGAATGGTTTGGCTTGACCTTTAAATGTCATCTAGTCCTACTCCTGCACTGAGCATGGACTCCTCCAAATAGATCAGACCTCTGTCTAATCTGACCTTGAATGTTTCCACGGATGGGACATCTACCACCTCTCTGAGGAACCTGTTGCAGAGCTTCAGCACCTTGATTGTAAAAATTTTTTCCTTGCATCTAATCTGAATCTACCCTCTTCTAATTTAAAACTATTACTCCCTGCACTATCACTACAGGCCTTGCTAAAGAGCTTGTCCCCACTTTTCTTATAAGCTCCCTTCAGGTACTGAACAACTGCGACGAGGTCTCTCTGGAGTCTTCTCTTCTCCAGGCTGAACAACACCATCCCTCTCAGCCTTTCCTCATAGGAGAGGTGCTCCATCCTTCTGATCATCTTTATGACCCTCCTTGGACTCACTTCAACAGGCTCACATCTTTCCTGTGCTGAAGACCCCAGAGCTGGAGGCAGCACTGCGGATGGTTTCTCACAAGGGCAAAGGAGAGGGGGACAATCCCCCTGCCTTGACCTGCTGGTCACAGTGCTTTCTATGCAGCCCAGGATGCTTTTGGCTTTCTGGGCTATGAGTGCACATTTGACAGGTCATGGCCAGCTTTTCATCCACCAGTACCCCCAACTACAGTGCTGTTCCCTGCAAGGCTGCTCTCATGTTTTACAGCTGGTGGATATTTGGGACTCAGAGAAGAACTTGGGTATTGTTCCATTTCACTTTTTCTCAACAAGATCTGTCATGACCAGAAATTAATCATTTCAGTTAAGCCATTTACTATTATTCAGCAGAACTTAAAATCCTCTTTTCTTCCAAACTTACTTAGTGTGTTTCAATAACTACCTTTAAAGATACTCCCTTACAAGAAACCAAACTGCAAAGCTTTGTGATTATTTTTGAGTGTTGTCAGATTAAACTTAAAGCTGTTTCACGATGTTAAAAAGAATTTTCTGTATAGATAATAATCTATACAGATAATAATCTGCCTTCTGATGGTAATTTTTTATAATTAATGCCACCTTTCCATGCAATCTTTTGTGTTCTGAAGTTTATTCTGTACTCCCACATGGAAAATTAGATCATTCAGCATGTGGAGGCACTTACAGAATACAGCTCACAACTACCCATTGAATAAATAAAAGAGTGAAATAAAGGGAAAATTATGTAAAAATATCAACTATTTTTTATTTTAAGCACTACCAGTGTCTTCATTCAAATGACAGGAAAGAAGATGATGGTAGCCAGTGTTAGAGATCACCACTCTTCACATGTGTTGCTTCATCTCTCATCAGGACATGGAAAGTTTCTGCTGGAGGCTTTTTTCCAGCTTTCATCAAAGACAAGCTAATTACTGGAGTGGTAGGAGAGAGAGCAGGTTCAACCCCCAGATCTACCAGCCATGTCCACATACCCACTCTCTATTCAGTTTCTCCTGACTAAATCCATCAGTGGAAGACTGTGCACACCACAAACACAGACCTATCCAAATCCAGGCAAAATATTTCAAAGCCATGCAGGGCAGCCCATCCACAGAACTCAGCATGAATCCCAGACAGGTTGAAATTATAACAGAAGACCTGATGCTGCCTCCTGACTGCCCATCACGCAGGCACAAGGTACAACACAGGATGTGGCACCCCTCTCCACCCTCCCCACTTTACTGCATATTTTTCCTTGCAGAAACCACTCTATGGTTCTAGATAATGGTTTCTGCAATGGTAAAAATATTCTACATTAATCATCTCATCATTTTAGGTTTTAGATCTAAGATTGTGTCCAAGTCCATTGCCTGAAACCTGGGAGCAATTAAAACCTGTTAAAACTTTAGCAAGATCAAAGTTGGAAGATTTTTATAATCCTCTGCATTTACATGTTTTATATTTCAGACACCTAACTAAACTGCTTGAAAAATACCTTCAGAGAAAGTCCAATTCATTATTTTCCACTGCTTTTCCAGTTTCCTAACAGAAAATGGGTGTTTTCCCTCCCTTCCCTAATTTAGCAGATAGCACCACAGAATCCATGCAGTGGCCAGATTCTGATCCCTCTCAAAGAGATGCTACTCTGAAATCCTTGGAGCTGTCTATTGGTTACACAATGCAGTGACTTTACAGGCCAGCCCAGTTCCTGTGCAGTTTGCAAAAGCATGTTCAGTGATCACTTCCAAAACTGAGGGTTCCTTCAGTTTTTTTAATGTACCATCCAGCAGAACTTCTAGCATCTTTCATGTGCATTAAAGATCTGCTGGTGATTCTAAGTTGATGATGAAGCAAACTTTTCAAAGACCAAAATACTCATCTGTCTTCGAGAAGAAACTGGATTCTCAGTAGCAAGAAATAAATGCAAAACTAGAATAAAGTGAAATTAGTGTCTTGAAAATAGTTAGAAAGTTCTGCCAGAAGGAGCAGAACATTTCCTGTCAAAATGAATTATATGTGAAGAATTTTCCTCCTGGTGTTTGTTTCCTTTTGTATTCTCCTCTTTCCACATCCTCCTCTGGGGCTATGGGACCTGATGGCATCCAGGTTCAAGCTGGGCAGAGATAGAAGATGGGATTCCCAGCACCATGTTGTAAGGACAAAAATATAAGAGAGAAAATGTAGGAAACTGCATTTCTTGAGAGAATTGAGTTTATCTGGGCATCTCATTAGTGTGGTGCCTGGGAGTCGAGGTGCGACCTTTCCAAAGGTAGCAGGTGCATAACTGCTTCCTTTATAGGTCCAGCAGCCCACAGGTTTTACAGGAACAACCAGAACGTACAGCTCACACAACTTTTCCCATGCAGAAGCACGTAAAAGAATAACACAACCCTCAAAGAGGTCAGAGGATGCATCATGATCAGCTCAAATACCCACCAGAACGCAAAGATGCCAACATCTCCTCCTCTGA
Source organism: Oriolus oriolus (assembly GCA_013400235.1). Lineage (NCBI taxonomy): Eukaryota > Metazoa > Chordata > Aves > Passeriformes > Corvidae > Oriolus > Oriolus oriolus. The sequence goes on along the minus strand of VXBT01001127.1, from coordinate 2,760,929 downwards.
AATGCAGCACTGCTGCAAGTATCAGCTGCCATAACTATTTTTTTTTAACAATGCAGAACCTGACACCTGCAGAATATGAATTAGTCTAAGGCTTTAAAAATTAAAAAAAAAAAAAAATTACATGGTTCCTTTTTGCTCTTCCAAACAACCCCAAGCACAGTGTTAATGTCCAGCCAGCAAAGCTGCCCTCCCTCCATGGTGCCAAAGGACCTGGTTAAAAGCAAAATAAAAAGCCTCAGTGTGACTTTTTTTTTTTTAATCATGTGCCAAGTATGACAGCAGCCTTGTGCACAGGAAGCATCTGGACACACTGGAAAGAATTTCCTGAGTAGCTTTGAGTGACAAACTCAACTAACAGCTCCTTTACACCAGCTACAGAAGAGCAAATTGCTCCCATGCTATCTTTCTTGGCAAAAAAAAAGGGGGGGGGCAGAAGCCCCCCTCATTATTCTACCTGAAACAAGCAAACATTCAAAGCCCAAAACATGAGTAAAATGGATTCAGAGGCTTTTTGGTTTGGTCTGTAAACATGGAATTCCATGATATGACAGTTTAGCCATAACTGCTCAGCTATGAGAAGAGAAACTTGGCAAGCAAAACCCTATTACAATGCTGAAGGAGTAAGATAATCTATTTATCTTCTAAAATATAACTCACAAAAATGTTATTGAGCAAAAACAAACAAAAGGCCAGGTAAAGAAAACACAGCATGTTACTAACTTGAGGAAAAAAAATGCAATTTAATCTTTAATAAGCTTTTCACACAATGCAAAGTCTATCTGTCTAAATTTCTCTTAAATGGCACTAACTTTGAAGAATAATCCACAGCTGGTGATTTATGCTGATTAAAAAAGCCTCAGTATTCTCATTCTTCAGGACCTTGAGGTCTTTAGTAATACCAAAGGTATCTGATCATAAAAGATGATTCCCCCCCCTCCTTAAACCCAGATTCATTAGTTTTTCACAAAATATTTTTATTACCCTCAGTCCTTCCAAAGTCAGATAAAACAGAAGAAGTAGCAAATAGAAGTTGTTAGGGAAGTTACACAAGGACCCACCAGAATCCTCTCAAGAGGGAAAAAAAGCAAGAAGAAACAGATGAGGCTCAGGGGGAAACACAAGTACACAGACGTGGCTGAAAACAACTGGTAAGATTTAGAAAAGAAGTATGGATAGTAATGGCCTGTAAAAAATATGTTCACAACCATTCCAACATACAAAGACGGAGGGAAGTGCAAAAATTAACTTGGCAGTGCTGGGTTAATGGTTGGACTTGATGATCTAAGAGGCCTTTTTCAAACTTTGTGATTCTGTGACTAATTCAAGGCTTCCATTCTTGGCCTGGGGAAGGATCCTGAACAAGCTGAAGTATGTGTTGTGATTGTTTTTGCCAGGCTTAGAGTCCAGCACACTGAGCAGTGCTGGATGTGCTATTCAGGGGGGAGCTGGTGAGCCCACAGAGTACAAGAAGCTGTGAAATGGTGTATTCACCTGCTAAGTGAGCAGCTGATGATCAGAAATAAATCACTGTAGTAACTGATGGTGCCACCATCAATACATTTATTCAACAGCCTCTGGGTTCCTATTAAACTTTGCTCCTCGTCATTTCTGCGGAATGAGTTTCACAGGTTATACGTAATGTAAAAAGGAAAAAAAAAAGAATTCCTTTCAGCAGGCCTATTACTCACTGATCTTCTGCTCTGTTGAGAGACCCCTGTTCTTAAATAATAAAGCAAAGGTGGGAACAACAGTCCCATTCATTTCCTCTGACATGCAGTATAGGAAACAGAAGAAATTCTGACTCAAGTCACTTTCAAAGAGTTTTAAAGCATTTAATGATGCCACGAAAAACTCAAATACCTTCCCCTGTGATACGCCTTCAAGGAAATTTTTCATTAATTCCATCTTTGTTTCTCATTCTGCTGTACACATGAAGCTGATTTGTAAGTGGTTGAGGTTCTGGGCAAGTGCTCATTTTCTGCCAGCTCACAGGCTCAAGGGAAGTGTTTGTACATAGGTCATGGTGCTTCAAAGGTCCCTCACAAACAGTTCCTGCCCTCCTCCAGAGCCATGCCATGTTCCTGGCTCCTGCTACCCAGCACTGAGGGCATCTCCCAGAGCAGTCAAGACCACAGAGTGGGTTTGTAGTCTCATGGAAAACTATAGCTACTGCCCTAGAGATAACAGAGAAATCAGCTATTCTACGCCACCCCGGAAAGGCACAAAGGAGAACAAACAGGCGCATTCTTCAGGAAATACATCGCAAGAAGTACTTTGTTTATCACAAATGGTCTCCCATGCCTCTGCTTAAGTAAAAAAACAAAAAATCCCCACAAAAAACCTGACAATGAGGTCTTCCTTCAAAACTTGTTCTGTAAAACAGAAAAATTATATTAAGTTTCAGTGTATGTACAGTTCTGGTGATCAGAAGAACACCTTGCTTATCACTTTGATACTTTTCACAAGTCTCTGCTTTCAAAAAAGTCTCCACTTTCAAAAAAGTCTCCAACATCTTTACATTACTGAAAAAACCTTAAAAGATTAAGGTATTTAAAGGGTTTCTTGAGTGGACTGAAGGAAAATAATTTTAAAAAATAAAGTTGTGTTTCGACTTCTTTTTCACAATTTTTTTTTTTAACTGACACACACATCTATTTTTCTTTCTTCTTTGCAAACAGGGTGAAGCTGTACTTCCTCCAGATGATCATGACTTTGAAATGACAGCACAAAACCAAACATGTCTGGAAAAGAAGTTTTAAACAAATCTTCACCCTGTCTTGCAGCTTCTTTCCCATTTCCTCCCAAACCCTATGCCAGGTCTCCAACCTCTGGCCCAATAAACTTTTCACACATCTCCTCACAACGTTTCTGTCAACAAGGTCAGCTGCAAAATAACCAAAACAACTACTCCCTTTTCACTGGCACCACACTGCAGAAGTGAGACTGCCACAAACTCTGCCCAGCTCATCCAACCCACCAGTACTGCCCAGTGCGCCTTCCACCCCAAAGACTGATATTTTTCCACAGAGCCTTAGGGTTTTGCTATTTTCCCATCCTTTGTTTTCACATTGCATTGTGCACCCATTCCCTGTGGATATCAATCCAGTTTGCCCTGAATGCTGCTTGTGTTTTCACTTAAAAGGTGTTCTCTGCAACATTCTTTTAAAACATGTAGGAGACCAGAAAAACAGAACCCATTAAGACTACCACACTGAAATTCGGGCATGTTGATGCTATTCTGCAAAGAGAACCTCTTACCTAAGCAGGACTGGGATTTATCTGGCTGGGGAACAGCTCTGTGGAAAGAGTCCTGGGGGTCCTGGTGGACAAGCTCAGTTTGAGTGAGCAGAGTCCTGCTGCAGCACAGAAAATCAGCAGGATGCTGGGCTGCATCAGCACGACCAACACCATCAGAGATAATGAAGTCATTATCGCAATTTACTCAGCACTTGTCAGGCCATGCCTGGAATACTGTGCTCAGTTTCAGTGCCTGCTACACAAAACTGATGTGGGCAGGCTGGAGAGGGTTCAGAGACAAGCCACAAAGATGATCAAATATGGAGACCCTCTTTTTACAAGAAATCACAGGAAGGAGATGAGTGGTAATGGGTACAAGGTATTCCCAGGGAGATTCTGATTATACACAATAGGAGAAGTTTTCACATGAGATCAGCTGTTAGGATAGTCTCACCAGAGAAGTGGTGAATTCCCTAATGTCGGATACTTTTAAGACTGAGATGGACAGACTGCTGGGCTATCTTGTCTAGCCCATGTTTTTGCCAAGAAAGACGAGAACAGATGATCCTTGAGGTCCCTTCCAACTGGCATTCTATGATTTTATTATTTCATTGAACTAAATAATAATATATATGCAAATTATGTATAAAATAAGATACACGTTACTGTAATAGATGTAAAAATCTAAAATGCATATACAGTCATGCTTATCACTACAAAGTACTACCTAGAAGAGAATATTGGAGTATATATTATATCTGGAAAGAATGGTTGCATGCACCTGAGCCTCCAGTTCAGGGAACTTGGGAATTTACATATTCCCTCAGAGCTGCAAAGCACATGGTAAATAATGCAATTCAAGTTATGATGGCAGCAAATACCCATTTGCCTCCCCATAAATGAGCCAAGGAATTGTCTTGCACTGGTCATATCATCCAGACTAAAGAACAAGTTTTGAAGTTTTAAAGCATCCTTCACTCCCATCTCTAATGTACCATCACTTCAAAAACAATTCACATTTTTTCAAAATTTAATAATCGACTGAGAAACTGAGGGTACATGGACTGATTGTTTGGATCTCAAATCTACTATACAGTGCATTATTAAAACAAACCCTATAAAAGACTTTCAACAGGGTTGTGCCAGCAAATCAGAGTGTAGGATCCAAATACTTCTCAGGTCAGTTTAACAGACTTTAGGAGAATTTTAGAATAAGACCAATTTTCTGACTTCCTGCTTCACTTAGTAGAAGATATCATGCACTCTCTGATGTGCATATCAGTATTACATAAGAGTAAAAAATTAATTCAAAGTAGACCTAAAAGCAGTATAAATATAAGACCCATGACAAATAATGAGGTATAGATAACTTTCAGGTTCATTGTGAAATGATGATATCTATTCCCCAGAATACAGCATGATTAAAAACACATTTCAGTTCTCTGCATCTCTGCCTACAAACTCAATTGTTCCAGTGCATCAAAAAAGAAAACCGTAAACGGCCAGCTCTAGCCCTATTTAAATATTAAGCTCCAAGGAGCTAAATTCCTTATATGACTATCCTTCCCTGACATCTTTTGATTACAGTGTAGCATATGAAGCTATTAAGTCTTGCGTGCACTACTTATCCTGTAAGCAAGTTGCCTGTCACACATAGATTCACAAATACTGGGTCCAGGCCTTTGCCTCTCCTCCTTTCTACAGAATTATAGAATGGTTTGGGCTGGAAGAGACCATAAAGATCATTGAGTTCCAAACCTCCTACCATGAGCAGGTACATGACCTGTTTTCCTGTTGTATAAAAAGGCACTTTATTGTTATGGGGATCTCTGAATTCCTTACAGATGCTGGAGTGACTTATACAAGATCCCCAGGGATTAGATTATTAATGATGCTTACGATTTTGCATTAATTGGGTCACCAGGGATTAGAAGTGTTAGATTAGGAGAACCAAAACTAAATACATACTTTGTTGTTTTTTTTTTTTCCTTTCCTTTCTTCTTACCCGTCTATACATGGTCAGGTTTGCACAGCTTGGACTCCAACTTCTCATGCTCAAATGCTGGGGACAGAAACATAACTAGGAACAGCAGACTTTTACTGCAATCTTGTAGAATCTCCTCTTCAAGACAGATGTTGTTCAAAATTTGTAAAATGGGATCTGCAAGTGTTGACAAGTCAACAGCTTTTCAGAGATTTTCCATGCCAGCATCAAAATGACTGTTTAACAATATTTTTCCCCATTTCAACCCCATGGAAGAAATCAACCTTCACATCCAGCATAATGCAAAACTGAGTGGGTAAAACTGAATCAAGCCTACACTTCACAAAAATAATTTTCCCAAACTCACCACAATTAGTGTACTGACATGTAAGCGTAAGAGGTGCATTTATACTTTCAGAAAGCTTTTAAATTATGCTGTTTAGGTATATGACAGATGTCAAGAATCTTGAAACTGGGAAAAGACATGTGTAAATGTGTTATGTATAAATTACAGAGATTTGTACTGCCCAAGTTATTTTAGCATAAGCTCATTCACTGGCCCAGCTTTGTCAAGAGACAGTCTTGCCATTTCATCCACAGAAGTAAAGAATAAAAAAGAATCCTCTAATGGAAACTTCCTGAACAGTGTGTCTTACTTGATTATGTCTCAATCCCTATATTCTTTTCAGGTGTTTTATTATTTCATATTTCTTTAATATATTCACCTGTGCTGTTTAGTGTGCATTCTTCTCTTATTCACAATTATAAAATCAAGAACACCATATTTTTAGCAGATATGTCTCTCTGAAAATCCCCAAGACCGACAATTTCCTACAAAACTGGAGGAAATTCAAGTACAATGGAGGAGAGACTCTCCTGCACAACCCAGAGTAGAACAGGTGCAGAACAGGGACAGAACAGTGACAGCTGCTTGTAACGCTCTCATCTCTGCAAACAGATTCTAGGCACTCCTCGTCACCTTCAAGACACCACATGGGGCTGACAGTTTGTGCAAAGCCTGTGATACACAGAAGTGAATTTGGCATGGCAGGGCTGCTGTGAGAGAACTGTATGTCAAAAGCTCAAGCATTAATTGCACGTGCATAGGTGAGCATTTGCTCTCAGTTAGATGCTTCTAACTTTCTCCAGGAAAGAGGCATTTTAAATTGCCTTCTCAATATCATTTTGACATAACCTTTAACTACCTGCACCTGTACCAGATTTCAGAAATTCCAAAGTCTGCCCCCCAAAGGTATTGGTATTAGCACACCTGAACTGCATGAGGTACTGCTGTGTTCTGCATTATAAAGCCACAAGTGTAAGGATTTGCCTTACCTTAAGTACAAAAGCAGAATCCCAGGAACTAATCTGATCCCTCTAGCAACAACACATTTAAAGGAAGATTATCTCTTCCACAAAGACTGGCTGTCCTTCAGTAAGTCAGTTCTCTGCTGGCTGCTACTGATAGCTGAACAAGCTATTCCCAGAGGTACCACTGCATTTCTCAACCAGCCATTAAGAAAAGAAGCACAACTGTTTCCCAAGTCATGTGCAAAGTTGAGGAAAAAGCCAAAGATGAACTCAAGTGCTCACTTCCTTGTCTGATCAGAAATATCTGATGATCTGTGAAAAGTAGCAAACTGTCCCCCCCTTACCATTTTCAACTGAATTTCATCATGTACTTGCAAGATACTAGATGGGACTTGAATAATCAGCATTTCACAACAGTGGAGGAGTGAAACAAGAGTCTCAACTACACAGAACTTACATGTACACATACAAAACCCTGTTTTCCTGAGATTTCAATCCAATTCACTACATTAGAAGGTCCAATAAGCACCTGAAATTTCTTATACTTATCTGATCAAGGTCTCCAGACCTTGCTGCACATCACAAATTTTGTCATCAAATTGATTCAAATAAAGCAGCGACTGATTTGGTCTACTAGGCTCTGGAGGCCTATCAGAATTTTTTCTTGATCGCAAAACAGGTATAAATGATAGCTGATAAACTCTTGAGAGTGCTGATTTACCAGTTCATTGGTGTCTGAAAACATGGCCCAAAGGCTTCTCTTGCAAAGCATTAGAGTGCAACTATTATTTATCAACTACTATTGTACTCCTTTGTAAGTGAGAAAAAGATCAGGCAGTTTAGCTGACTATACTTAAATCTATTAAACCAAGCACAAGCATTGCAGCTGGTCCACTACTGCCATACAGAAAAATGGTTTGGGGCAAATGAATTAACTTCTGACAAATATGTCCCTTCTAGTTCTATCCACAGAAATACCTGAACATCTTGCATTGACTTTCTTAGATACCATCAAACCCTGTGTCACCTGAACTACTAAATACCTTTCTAGTGACTGCTCCTCCCGGGTCCTCCTATGCTCATTCTATATAATAACAAGGCTTAGTATTACAGAAAGGGCAAAAAACAACCCCATACACTCTTTCCAAGTGACTCTCCATGCCCAAACTCTCACGAGGTCTCATTTTAACAGAGAAATGTATACTTGTGAAGAAAACAACAAAATTAACCTTAGAGGATAGTATAGATCTATATTCCCTCCCCACATTCAACACAGAGACACTTGCAATAAACAGGCTTTCAAAAAAAAAAGTATTGTATCATTTTCCAATTGCAGTGCAATCACTTGAAAGATTCTTTTTGTTTCATTAGATGCTTATCTGTCTGAAGAGACAAGAAGGTACTGATTATTACTTTCTCCAGTCCCAAATCTGGCATTTGTCCCAGCAGTAGGGGAAAGGGACAGATAGTGTAGAACTACACTTTCCCATCCATGTGCAAATCTTACCACAGTTACCTAATTTTCCCGAAATATATAAGCACATATTTTCTAAGTTCACTGCTAATTGTCTGACAGGGATATATGAAAGCTACTATTTGGACAAACTTGCCATAATTATTTCTAAATGTTAATGCATTCCACTAAATATTCCTACAGTACTTCCAGTATAAACACTAATGAAATACCCAGAGCAGGCATCGTTATCACTCATGTTTCACAGTGATGCCATGTGAACATGCAGGAGAGCAGACACTGCCCTGTTACAGACCTTTCTCTCCCATCCTTTACAGGATTCCTGTGCTTTTACATCAGCTGATAAAACAACTTTTAATCATCTGCGTTGGCATATGCAGGGACACAGTATATTTTGAGCCTGCATTTTTGGCAACACATCCTAGAATTCAGCAACAGCCAAGGCTTTGATTCATAAACCATACAATCACAAATAACCACATAGACACTTTCAGCTTTTAATCCAATATGTCATCTAATCTGCATGTAAAACAGTTCAAAGAATATGTCTTGCCCACTTCCTTTAGCAAAACAGACAATGGTGAAATACCAAGACTACTTAAATATTTCTGCTGCCTACCCTAATATTTTTTGCCCTTAGTTTTGGGACTGGCAGTAGCTCAATAACTCAGAATTTTATAATTTATGGAGAAATACACAGTAAACATAAATGAAGAATAATAAGTATATAGGGATGTTGTTTCTTTCTTCTAAATCCTGAACTAAGTAATTCTGTAAGACACATTTTACATAGAGCAAAAAGACACTTTTTATGAAAAGTGTGTTTTTGCATAAGGTAAGTGTGCATAAGTGTACATGTTTTCACCATGTATTCTACCAGTAGGAAAAGCCCTGCAGGGTAACAGAACAACACAAACTTTTTCCTAAAACCAACAAATGCACTATTTTTGAGTCATGTAAAGGATACCGGAGCAGAGAAACGGTTCAAAGAGAAGAATTTCTCTGGCAGAGAACTGACCAGACAATAAGTTAAATCTACTGGTGATCCTAAAAATTCTCCAATTATGGGTGCATGTCTGAGCTTTGCCCACAGTGTTTACACGACCTCCAATGAACATCTTGAACTACAGCCAATGTTCACTAGAAGCAACTACTGTGTAAACAACTGTGAAAAAATATACAGGAAAAGCTTTGTCAAGTTTGTAGCCCACAACTGCATACAGCGGGAATTGATGGAGCCTTTGCAATACAAATTGTGCCCCAAATCTGGTCTCCACACAGAGAAAGTTTCCAGTGATAAGGCACACATGTAAGGCATGTTCTTTTAAAAACCTGACTCCCATTAAGCAGCTCATTGTTCATAAAGGGAATGGTGTTTACACAGGAAAAAGTCCACTTTTAACAAATCTGAAATCCAACAGATGTTTCCTTCTATCTAAGCAAAACAAGTTTGTGACCCATTTCTGCCCAATCAGAAAGCTTCAAAATTATTTCTGCAGGAAAAAAAAACCCTCCATCCTTGACAGAATGATCTTGCAAAACAAAATAAATAAAACTTGTATTTCAAAATTGCAACTATTACTAAAGTGAATTAACTTAGAAAAAATCAGTGTCCTTTAAAGAGAATGTTTTATGATCCAGATTTGAGGAGATACAACACGATAATTTTGGTTTGAGAAAGAGAAAGTAGGGCAGACTGTTAACTCACAAGTGCTCTGTATTGCAATTGTTCTCCTCAAATCAATTTAACCTTTTTTCACCAGACCTCCTGCAACACCCCTCCAAAACTCCTGGCTGCTCTTGGCTTCCTCAAATCTACTAAGACATCTCTTCCTCTGCAAACGGCAAATAAATAACAGAAGCAGCTGAGCAGAGTATAAAAAGTGTATCTTTTAATTTTATTTTACAGTACACACTAATCATACAGCAAGCCTAAGCACTTTGTAGGAGCGTAGAAGACAAAGAATTTCAGGCTTTGCCAAAGTTGTGCAGTTGAGACTGTGCTGTTACACACCTGACTGATTTTGACTTACTGTCAGGAGAAAGTTTCAGGACTTTCAGGATGTACCTGGCGGCATTACACCATTACAGAGCAAAGCTGGATCTGGTGACATTCTGTTGCACAACTGAATGCTGCAAAGACAGCATCTTCCAAAGAGTTGGTGCATTTTCTGTACCCAGTAATACCTTGCTCCAGAAGATGAACTGAGATGGACCACAGGTTGCTGAGGATTTTATCAATTTTTATGACTTTTATAAAATGCAGCTGTACAGGTCAAATAAATTACATTAACAGCTAGATAGAACCATCAAAGCCAAAGTTAAAATAGTCTTAAACATGAGTCTGACAAGTGTAATCAGCTCATCCAACCTTCTGTGCTGCCTTTACCTCCACGAGTCCCTTCTTCACTAGATTTTACTCCACTTATTTCTTGTCCAGCTATTTTGTGAGCATTATACAAAGTTCCCACCTCTGTAATGTTCTATGTGCAGCACGCTCAGCATTGATGTTCCTTACCCCAGCCAAAGCCCCTGCATGCCCTGAGATGAATATAAGAAAGCAGGACTGAAATCTATCAGCAATGCAATGCACCACTATTACAAGCAACACGAATATCAGCAATGTGAAGGAGACCCACTGAGATGCAATTCAAATCTGCCTATCAGACAATTGTAGCAGAAATTAGAAGTGGTCTTCTCTCTCCCCCAGTAATCCTATTTGTCCTTTAAATAGATCTTAGGCATAATCTCAAACTGTCAGCATTTCTGTAAAGAAATACCAGCTCAGACCTAATTGGATTTGTCAGACGATCACAGCTAAGCAGTTCTCTGAGATCTAACAGCTGAACAGCTACGGGACAACCTTCCACATTGTAATATAATATTATGAAAGTTCATTTCAGGAGGGAATATTTCCTCTGAAAGTAAGTGGTAAAAAGCATAAATTGTTGCACAGAACCCTGTGCCTTAGCAACATCATGATGTGGTGTGGCATAGCTAAGGTTGTGTGAGCTGCTTCATATGGACAATTATCTGCAGTTAAGTATTCAAATATGTCACTTCGGGCTGCTCTGAATATAGGAAAATGGGGGTAAAAAAAACCACAGAGAATTCTGACTTGAAAGTTTAACAGTAGCATTTGAAAAGAAAACAAGTATATATTATATCACATATGAACAATAAAGATATCAGAACATGTATTTTAGCAGAAAAGCAGAAATGCTTCCTATTCCTCTGGACTTTTTGTGTCACCTATATGTATACATAGACACAAAACTTGCTCTCTGTGTCATTAGCTTTTGTTCTGTTCAGGCTTCTATGGGCTAGAATGGTGCATTTTAAAGACAATCTAGGGGATAATGGCCTAAAGGCCACACTATCTGCATCCTTCAAAATTATGTAGAGGTTGCATGTTCAGGAAGTATAATAAGCCAAATCTTAAAACACTGCCAATGCCTTCAAATTATGGTTTCTTTAATGAAGATCTGGATTATTTCATATGTATCTGGGTCCAGAAGAGAAGTTATTATACAGGTTTTATGTTGAAAATTGAAGTGATGTTAATTTCCCTAATTTTAAATAACAGTCATATATTTTACATTTGTATTTAGAAGAATATCAACTTAAGCACTCAACAATGCTATTTTGTGTATATGACTGAGGAATATAAGTAAAACTTTGCACTGAATTCCAACCCATGCTTTGACCTGGGGCAAAAGCAAATCGAGATAATGTATTGAGTCTATCACTACTAGGAGTTATACATTCTCCCACCTGTTGGCTTATCCACACCAAGGAATCCAGCCTGTCCTAGGATCTTAAACACTTTATGTGCTGGGAACTGTCCTTCTTCTTCCCACTTGTCCACAAAGGGATTGATCTCCTTGTCAATGATCTAGATTTGGAAAATAAATTGTACAAGTTATTAACATAGAAATTCAACGCAAAAACTTTTGACTACTTTCACCTAAAAATTTTAATTTAAGAAGAAATAGAAAAAACAATATACAGGGAAAAATCTGAAAGCCCACTCATTTTCTTACTTCCTATTGGATATCCTTATTCTCCACTCACCCACAACTATAACAACAAATGTAATGAGGCAAATGTAAATCATTCTTTTATCAATTACTACTAAAACAGGTCTTCAGGGCTGCTTTAATCCTCTCCAAGGTCTATGAAAATGGCTGTTTCCCCCCACCATTTGTTACCTTTTTGGGTTCAGTTTCTAGAAAGTGACAGGAAGGTAAATCTGGATTATCATTAGAGGAACCCTTGCATAAAAGGTTGATGATCTGTTCTTGATGATGACACAGAGTACCAAGAAAGGCAAGTAGAAGAGATTCATTTCCTCTCCCTTTGCCTGAAACACTCTCAAGGAAGTCAGTGCTGTCCAGGGCATTTATGTCTAGTCTGTATTTAGACTTCCCCACAAGTTGGACAGAACATGTACTGGAAAACTTTGATCTTCTCCCAGAACTTACAATATTCCTAAATCTAGTCCCTGCACAACTCTTGACTGTGCTACTGCTGCACACCTTCAAAAAGTCAAAGTCCTAAGCTACCTGACCACAGTCCTTACACTATTCAGGCTGCTGCATTCCCTTCCAGCCTTTGCAAGCAAAACACATCTGGAGTACAGCCACTACATTCATACATTCACTTTCAGGTTTCAGAGCACAAGAGCTGGATGTTTCACTCCACGAAGTCCCAGATTTCCATGGCCATGGGAAAGGAGCAAAGTGGGCAGCCTGCAGGTGTGTTCTTGCTGCCTGCCAGCTCATCATGAGGCAGCGGTATTGCACCCACCTCTGCAGCCCAGTTCAGACCTTGGCAAAGGCTGCTTCTGCCATGAAGCCAAGTGCTGCACACACCTCGGTCAGCCACACAAGGGGGTCCAAACAGGAAACATCCTTCCCCCAAACTAAACCCTACCAAAACAAACACCACTTCCTAATAGAAAGGTAATGCCTTTAACTTGTGACCCTGATTTTACTACTACGCTGTTTCATGGAGAGGGAATTTGTTATTTCAAGAACTTACTCCTCTTAGTCTTCTCTTCCCGCTAAATAAATAAGTCTTGCGGTGCTAACTATTCCTTGAGCTGGAAATAGAATCCTCTCCCTCCTAGACTGCTGTGTTCTTGAGACCCTGCAGAACTTTCTTCCAAACTATCTATTTATTGCACATTCTTTGGAGAATTTCAGCCCATATATGGCTGCTTTCTGCCTTCCAGCTGGCCACAGAAATAAGCATACTTGATTGCTGGTAAAAGAAAAATCACTTCTTCATTTCTCTCACCAAAATCTGAGAAAATCATATACTGAATGTTCAACTAATTCAGTAATTATTCTCTCTCTCCCTCTCTTATATTGATTAACATAGGCCTAAGGATCAATAGTAAAAAAATACTCAGCAGAACCCTATCTAGGAGAGCTCATATTTCTCTTCTATATTGCCATATCCTATATGCTCAGATCCTAAGATGCTGACCCTCAGTGTTGAAGGTGGTGAAACGCCTTTTTGACTGTAATAGCATCTGGCAATGCTCATTGGATAACACCAAATGAATGCCTGGAACAGCACACAAAAAGTTATTACGGTGTTTTGATGGATCTTGGCAAAAAACATGCGGTGAATATACCAATAGAGCTTTGTGTTTGTTGTAGCTTGTACTGGGTCAATTGTTTTGTAGCCTACATACAAAGCTACCTTTGAAGTTTAGCAGATTCTGAATGACTAAGCCATGATTTCTGCAGGTTTCTAACCTGTTTGCTCCTGTGCCTTTGAGTAAAACAGAAATTGCTTAACAGAATGGATTTATTACCAGGTGAGGTTTGCCATGTTGAGTAAAACAAGGTCTGCCTTGCATGACATAACAAAAAACCCCAAAGACAACCTGACTGCACAAACCATAAACTTAGTATGGCTCTAAACTCAATAAAAGAAAATTATATTGCAGTCCAGATACTCATAGCCACAGTTTCTTCTTAGCTATTGGACCATTCACTGTGTTTTTGCAAAGATTTAAGTAATTCCTGTCAAAAGATTTTATGCTTCAGTCACAAATTGCTTGCAAAAAGTCACACATCTTATTTTATAATTATAAGGGGATTGGGGGAACACCTTCCCTTGTACTAACACGTATAAACTCAAGCCAAATTGCTGGAGAACTGCAGTACTGCTCAACTGGCTGGCACTTCAGCACTGATTACTGGGTATCGTCACCCCTTCCTCCCTTCCCAGAAAAGCTAGAGGTATTTTTAAAGGGTCAAGCCAGCAATGACTGAATGATCACAAAATTTAACATTTGCTGAAAACCTTGCTGAAGACAGGTCAAATAATGCTTTGTACCTAACCATTTGATTTATCCCTTCCCTTGGCTTTAGCAACTTCCTCACATCTGTGCCACCAGAGAAATATTTTACACTTGAACTGCAGACACCTTAACTTAAACCTGAAGGTATCCACGCAGTGTTTGGTAAATACACAGAAGCGAGCTTTCAGCAGGATGTGAGCCGCTGGTCTGCTTATTTATATATGCTTTACCATGAGAAACATGGAAGTCATGGGTGCCAGCATTTAGACTTGCATCACTAGGATACCAACTATAACAAGACCTAAAACTTCTATCAGTACAAATATTTAGCACTGCCTGTTACAGATGCCATCTGACAGATATTCCCAGCCACAAAAGAAGTCTTTCCACATGATCTAGTGTCCTGGTTTTAGAGACAAAATTTTTAGGAAGAGATGCTCTGGAATGAGCACCTCCTCCCAAGGGAAACGGGCCTCCCCCTTTCCTCCACCAAAGGGGAAAAATTAACAAAATAATGAAAGTGGAAGAAAAAAAAATGAACTATTTATTAACACAAAACACGACTGGGAGAACAAAAAGGGAAAAAGGAAAGGATGCCCGAGAGGAGCCGGTAAC
>VXBT01001127.1:2692556-2745353 GCA_013400235.1 Oriolus oriolus | reverse complement strand
GAGCAGCAGAAGGAAATCTCAGTGATGGACTGACCAAACCCCCCTGCCCTTCCTCCATGGGCTGTCAGTGGGACGGAGGGAGGGCCTGGGGGGCAGAAGATGTTTTAAGGGCTTATTTTACTTCTCATTATCCTCCTCTGATTCTGTTAGTCATAAATTCACTTCACTACTTAAGTTGAGCCTGTTTTGCCCTTGAAGTGTTTCTCCTGGTCCTTGTCTCACTCATGAAGCATTTGTTAATTTTTTTTCCCTTTTCCCTCCTCTGGCCGGCTGGGGTAGGGGAGGGTGAACGAGCAGCTCTCGTGGGTGCCTGGCATTGGGCCAGTGTCAAACCATGACACCTGCAATTCAGAAAGTAAAGGCCATACCACTTCTATACACAACACCTCTTCTAAGCACCCCTTATAGAACTGTACAGTGGTAGTACATTTCAGCACAACATTAGCAAGATGATGAATTTTGGAACAACAGACTGAATTCTTACATTTTTACTTTAAAACATAAGTTTTTACTAAAGCTTCCTGTCAGTTATACCTCAGCTGAGATTAGACTAATTTACTAAAGAAGCAAGAGAAAATGTCTGAGGAAAAGGTATTTTGTCTTAAGAAGATTAAATGGAGTCTGTGGGGCCAGGGTTAGGTCAGATGTTAGGAAGAAATTCTTTACTCAGAGGGTGGTAAAACTTTCGAACAGGTTACCCAGAGAAGTTGTGGATGCCTTGTCCCTGGAAGTCAAGGTCAGGTTGGTTGACTTTGGCCTTGAGCACACGGATCTAGTGAACAGCATCCCTGCCCATGGCAGGGGGGCTGGAAATCGATGATCTTTAAGGTCCTATCCAACCCAAACCATTCTATGATTCTATGATTTTATGACATAACTGTTCCATATTATGTTAGGACCAGCATTTTTTTTCCCTTTAAATCAAGTTACAGCAATTGAACTTAACTCTATTAATATATTAACCAAAGATTTCACAGTTAATAGGATCTTTAATGTAAAAAGCAAATAAATAAACAACAAACCACTAACGACAGTTCTTGAGTGGTTACACCTAGACATTAGCACAACAATGGCTTGAATAGGGGGTAACAGACCAGAGATTCCTTTGCTTTCCATATCAGCGATAAATAAAGCAAATAAATAACAGCTTTCAAAACAACATTTCTCCTTTAGTTTTGATGAAAACCACAAGCAGCAATGACTGCACATGAGACAACTCAGCATTGTAGCAACACTGTGCTGAGGTCAAGGTAGCACTTTAGAGAGATGCAAGTCAAAGCTGACGTGGTCAAACCCATGGGCCACACATGGATGCTACCAAACCTGGACACCAAAACCCACCCCAGGGGTGCAAGGCAGCCAGGACCCCACTGGCAAGCTCCTGGCTGGCCACACATGCAGCCTGTGCAGGTCTTCTCAGCTGCTCCCCAGGAGGGCCTAGGGAATGTTTTCCATGAGCATATGGGGTTGAACTGAAAAAGTTCAATTTAAAAGTGGACATCCATTTCATGACCCTGTGAAAAACATGTGGCAGAAAAAAACTCCTAAGTCCAAAGAGCAGTGGCCCACTTCCCACATGTTGATCTCCATCTGGGTCCCCCCAAGGCATGCATTCTGAGCACACCTGAATGAGTTTCTCAGAGTATATTACTCATTTCTTCTCACTCCTGGGCTTGGAGGTCACAGCCCTCCTTGACTCCCTCAAGACTCTTCCAAAGCCCTAAATAAAGCTTGATGGACAATCCTTTCCCAGTAATACTGTTCAGAAAGGTAGGGAAAGGGCACAGGGAAGGACACTGAGGTGTGGAAACACACTCAGGACTAAATTAGGGAGAATACAGGTGCATGAGAGAAGCAGGTCAGCTGCTTGTAGCTGCTACCTACTAGAGAGTCTGTGGAGAGACTGAGCTTCTGCCATGGCAGCTCACTGATGAGAATGTCTCCGGCACGCAGTGGGCAAAACCATGTCCTGCTGTCCCCTCTGGCATTTGGGAAGTCCCTCCAGCACTGGCAGGATGGATGGCAGTTACTGCTTCTGTGCTTCCAGTCCCCACAACACATGCTAAGAGACCCTAGCAGAAGCCAGGAGCTGACCACGTGCCTGGATCACCCAGCATGGTGGCGGCAAGCCTGGACCTGACACAGTCAGTGCCCCAACAGAAGAGGCAATCATTCAGTCTGGGATGACATCGGGTGCAGAAGCAGAGGCAGCATGTGACTTAAACAGGCTAAAAATAACACCGTTAAACAAATATGATTTAACCACACAGCAGCCAGAAAATGCTCCCTGCAGTGCTAACCTTGCCTGCTCGTACAAAGTTATTTAGCGCACTTTCTTCTGGCAAGCAAAATCCAATATTATGAGTTTGCCTGTGGTCTGCAGTAATCTAGAGAGCAAAGTTACAGCCTACTGCTTCCTCTTTCAGGATGCATCACCAGCACAGGGCAAAGGTCTTCAGGAAGTTTTGCAGGACTGTTTTCTGGGGATTATTTTCTTTGTGGGTGGGTTTCTGGGGATTATTTTCTTTGTGGGTGGGTTTCTGGGGGTTGTTTGGGTTTTAGAGGGGTTGGTTTGGGGTTTTTCTTAATACTAATTGAAACAAGGGGGATGGCCCTCACTCCTCTTATAAAAACATACATTATTATTTTTTAGGAGCTCACCTAGGAGATCTATGTAAAATATGGCTCACTTCTGTGCAAGGGGTCCTGCCAAGGTGGCAAATGTCCCAGATGCTGCCAAAATACTTCTCTGCTTTACAGACAAGTCTCCTCTTGCTCACAATGTAGAAGATTTGGCATTTGGATACAATATGCACCTCTTACCCAATATTGCCAGTTGGGTACCCAGCCGAATATATGATGTGACACGCCTGGGCAGAAGACTGTCTACAAGACTTGTCAGTGAAGAATTTGCCCTGTTTGCACACGGGATTTGAGGCTGGGCCTCAATGATGATACAGAAACTTCCATACTCTGAGCTGTCATTAGACTGTGTGTGGAAACAAGCCACGAAAACATTTTCCACTATGATATGGGGTTGAACTGAAAAAGTTCAGTTTAAAAGTAGACCTTCATTTCATAAGCCTGTGAAAAATATGTGGCAGAAAAAAAGTCCTAGAAGCAGAATATCCTGAAAATGAAAATAAAGAAGAAAAATGAAGTAATTTTGACTTAAGATTTTTAAACATTTCATCTCCCCAATCACCACACATGCATTTCATGTGCACAAGTCAACTGCTCTGCATGGTGCCTGCAGGACAAGCTGTAGACCACACAGAGAAAAAAACCTACTGGATGAAAAGAACACTACAAGCCAGCCAGAATTTATCACTGAGAAGAAAAAATAAAGTGGGTTTTTCCAATACTATTGCGCATAGCTGTGGCCAGAGCTGATCTTCTAGAGAAGATTCCAATGGATTTTAAACCTATATTCAGTAGGCTTATACAAAGAAAAAACCCAGAAAATTTTCCTAATAGCTGAAAAATATAAGGCTGAAATGGGAAGTACATGTATTTAAAACTGATTAATTAGAGCACCACAATTCTTTTTTGTACCTTCAATTAAGACGTGCCACAGGCAACAAAGTAATCTGCAATCTGCTACCAAAGGGTACCAAAGACTGCAGTGATCACCAAATACAAGAACAAACTGTAACTAAATGAAATTTTCCCTTTCTCAGAGGCCAAAAATAGTGGAGGAAAAAACTCTCTAATGTAAGAGTTGGCAGCTTCTCATTGTGTAATAAAACATACCTGTACTCATCTATTTTTACAAGACCTGATTTTCCATGGAAAAAAAGCATGCATTTTATAAGTATTCTTCCATTTTGCCTGGTCTATTCATTTGTCAGTATCTAGACAAACTTCTGTTTAAATCATTGTGTTTCTTTCTTTTCACTGTAACACAGATCCTTGCAACACACCTAATAGATAAAGCAAAACTGATTAGTGGTTCAGAAATTTGAATGCTGATTATCTCTTGGTCCCATACATCTGGCTACAGTTGTTACCTCAGGAAACCAAAAAATCAAAACCCTGAATCAACCATGAAGTATTTCCTAACACTTACTGAAAGCTTCAAGTATTACAAGTGTGCCAGGGAGTGTAGAAGCATGTTCTGCCCTCCACCCTATGCAGCTGCTGGCACATCTGAGAGCCCCATTGCTGAAGGAGAGAGGGCACACATCATCACCATACTAACAAAATGAAAGGTTCAGCCCACCACCCTGGAGCTGAGCCCCGCTCCACCATTTCCTGAGGAATGAGAGGCTAGAAGGCAGCTCCAGCTGGGGAGAAACACACATGATCCCAGCCAATACCTTCTCCCTTGCTATGTCATTTTACCAAAGACAGCTGCAAGATGAATCCTCTCTGTGCATACCTGAGTGTCTTGGCAGTCCCTGCACACTCACAACCACAACCCCTTCCACTGCCCTATCCAAGAGTATGGCAGAGAAGGGAGGATCCCAAAATTTGTGAAAAAGCGAGTGGTGAGGGCACAGCTATTCCTAGGATCTGAGGGCAGATGCTTTTAAACCAGGGCAGTCCTACAGGATCAAAAATGTGTGCTGTGCCAATCTAGGCACTGATCTTGGACAAGCCTTTTGGATGACTGGGAGCTCTGGCTACTTGTTTTGTGTTATGAAATTTATCCAAGCTACTTGTATTGAGTTATGAAAGAGATACAGGACTGAGCAAGTGACCATCTTTTTTTGCTCCAGCAAGTCATACTTTCCAACACTGAGATGCTGAGTTGAGATATAGCGTAATGTCCACCAGAGGCTGGGATGTTGGGGTTTGGGTCCTCCTTCTGACTCTGGGTTACATCCTTGTAGGAACAAAACAAGTTATCTCACTGCAGCCTACACCATCACATCTGAACTGTCAGGCAAAACCAGCCAGGTGTGTCACGCAACCCCCGGTGGTTGCTCAGTCACAGACTGCTTATTAAGGCATCATTTTAGATGTCAGAAGTGCATAATTGTATTGCCTAATCAAATGTGGCAACGATAAAGCAATATAATAGCTAGACCTGAGATGCAAAAATATCCACTAGGCACAGTTCTACTAAAAACTGTTCACTGAAAAGTTTCACTGGATACAGTGGAAATTTGTTCTAACGTTAATATGGGGCAGGCAAAAAATCCAGTGCTGGACACAAGTGCAATCTCATGTATTCACTACTCTGACATCAAGTAACAAATAGGAGCACTGATTACAAAATTGCCTTTATTGCACTTCTGCTACACAATGAAGCATTTGTACAGAAAGTGACATTTTTTCCTATTATGAGAAAAAGCTTTTTACAGAGCTTGCTTGAATAAGCTGAAGCTCATTTTTTTTTCTCTCCTGTTCTTCTACACTGGTTTAAAAGAACTTCTTGGTAGGGCACTAGTAGGTGTACTGGATGGTCTCTCATATTATAGTGGTATATCCCAGCTGCCTCTTCCAATAACGCCAAAATTCAATTACAAAGATCTCCTCTCTGATAAATTGCTACCAAAAATTCTTGGCACCAGAGAGAGAG
This sequence comes from Oriolus oriolus, assembly GCA_013400235.1. NCBI lineage: Eukaryota > Metazoa > Chordata > Aves > Passeriformes > Corvidae > Oriolus > Oriolus oriolus. Next base: position 2,739,826 of record VXBT01001127.1, on the reverse strand, counting down.
TTAGCCCCTAAATGTTTGTGTGATGTTTCTGTCAGGCACAAGACGACAAAGGCTACTGCAATACCTCAGAATCTGGGAATACATTTTGCTTCTCTTAGACAGAAGGGCAGTCAGTGCTGAATCTGTGAGCCTTACCAGTGTCACATCTAACTGTTTTCTTCCTGAAGCTTTTCACTCAGGTGCATGATAAATTAGGTTTTAAAATTACAGGTGCCAGTCATGTATTTTTTAGATTCATCTGCGTGTTTTCTCTCTTCTGACTTAGTGAGAAACTAACGTTTTAGTGATTTTTTTGGTAATACCTATAAGTTACTACTTTGCTGTTCTGTGAGAGAGTTTATGTTTTCTTACAAAGATAAATAAACCAACTCCATCCGAGGTGCTCCAATGCTAATCACCCTTCAGTGGTCACCCTTCAGTATTTTGCAGGTAGTCAGAAAGAGTTTTTTTGATAGAAAATTTACAGAAATTTTACCAGAAAGTTAAAGAAAGTGTCAATATTAAATTCAGATCCTGCGTGCTCCAATATAAAGAGATATTAACTCTTACAAAAATACATTTATTAATAAACAGAAACTCATGACATGCAAGCCAAGAGCGGCAAATAAAGTAGCAGTGTCCTTTGGTGGAGTCTCATTGTCACGAGGGAAATTTTCATCCTACAGACACACAACACAGTGTAACTATACCCAGTCACCACTGGGCATAAAATGAAATGACATTTATGTTACAGGCAACTCTAGCAAAATATATGTCAAATTTCCCCATTTCCCAAAGTTTCTTGCTCCTAATGCCAGAGGAAAAAAAATAGACAGCACATATACATTCTGTATATATATGAATACTGTTACACATACACACACAGAATAAGTTAAATCTTCTTCCTTCAAGCCAGATATACTAATTACTGAAGCAAATTGTAGGATATCAGTGTACTGCAAGCATTGTTCAACAAGTTAAGGAAAAGTTACGTTTTCAATCTCCAAGAGGAAGGGTGGTGACCTACAAAGTTGTAAAGGAAACCACTCATAGGATTATTTCAATACCCGTGCTAAAAACAGCCCCCTGGAATTATAAGTCTCTTCCTCATCCTGCTCAGAACAATTGGGAAATTATAGATCATTTAAAGTATGTTAACTTAATACACTAAAAAATAAAATAAATGGAAACAAACAAACCAGTTCTCACCCATGGAATTGCACTGCTCATTTCTCTGATACTTGCATCTGGATTTAGCTACTGGAAAGGGTGCCCCAGAATACATAACAGGTATACTTAAAATGTGTTGCAGGTACTGAATGGTCATTCTCTCCCAAAGACTTTGGGGACACTTTTCAATTTATCCTAAAGTAACTGGGGACAGGCTTAACTTAAGCCAAAACAAACACTGATTGCTAGAAGCTTTGTGTGCACAACATCAAACTGGATTTGACATAAATAGTGATTTTCCTTTTTTCCCAATATGAAATCAGATCAAATCTAAAATAAGCATTACATAAGCATTTTTTAAAACACAGGACAATTTAAAAAGCAGGTTTATATTTATTCTACAATATATTCATCACAAGGTTTTACGTGATAAATGTAGCATCACATTCCCTCCTAGCCCATAACGCAATTATCTGCACTGAATACAGCAAGGCAGAGCATATTGTTATCTGCACTTCAATAGGCATGGGGGGCATAAAAACAAGGGAAGGGAAAGTTTTTGCAAAAAAAAAGCATTGTGTCACACAGCAGAGCAGCAAACACTGCACTAGCAGACACTAATATAGCTACTTCCCCTGTCCCCAATAAATACACAGCTGCAAATACTGGAGATACAAAACAATGTATGCCTTAATCTATACATGACAAAGAAGCAGGACTTACAAAATCTTCCAGATCACTGCCTTCACAAGGTCTGGCCTTGTCCTCTGCATTTCAGGACACTAATTTTTTGTTAATGCTGTTGTTGTCCCTGGGCAGGTAATGAAGAGCAGTGTGCCAGGGAACAAGTTCATTGGACAGATAGCTCTGCAGATACACAAATATATGAAGGCTCTCTCCAGACAGAATCAGCACAAATTTGACACGATGGTATTATCTACAAAATTCTACACTATTAGTCCAGGTGAGAGAGGAGGATTCATTTCCAGCTTCTTCTACTGGTTCTTTCTGTATTTTTCTTATTTCTGCTTCGCAAAGATTCCAGGAATTTAGACTAATGAAACTAATTTTCTAAGAAACTGACAGGTCACCCATCTCTTTCTATTCTTGCTCGGGCTTCGTTTTTATAACACAGAAGATGCATGCCCTTCTCCCAAAGCTCAATGATAACAGATCTCAGTGATAGAAAACCTGATTAATTATATTGGGTTTGGGATATTTTAACAGTAGAAGTGTGAAAGTTAATGCCTAAAAAAAAAAACCTGAGGTAAACATTGCATGACTCAGAAGTAACTCCACTATATTTTTTCTACAGTGAACCAGAGAAGAGGTGAAATTTGGAAAAAAATTAAGTTTATCTAGGGAAATATAAGATTCTGCAAGTAATTTTTAAAAGCATCCATGAAAGATAGGACAGCATAGCTCCAAACACATGTAAAAAAGTTAGTATCTGGCAATCCAGAACGTACTGTTTTAAGAAAACTAGAGCAGAGCACTGCAGGACCAGTTAGAACTTGGGAACTTGCCTACAGGTCAATCTGAGATAAGTCCTTACATTCCCTAATGCCTTCTTCTGAACCTATTGTATGTTTGTTCTTATGTGGTGGCTGCAATAATCCTGTTTGGCCCTTGCAACAGGTACTGAACTCCAGCACTTTTCTTAGCGGCTCATAGGTTAAAGGTGGACGTCTCTTTCCCACCTGGCAGCGGGCACCACACCAGGGCTCCCTGCAGCCACACCGGCTGATTCTCTGGCTTTGGCAGGTGCTCTTAGCAGTACCACGGCGTCCTACAGGTGACACTGACCTCACTGACGGCAATACACAGAGTTCAACAGCATTACTGCTACTTGCGTGTTGCCATTTGGCATTCAGTTTACACGCTACGTTACCAGAAGGGCCCCGTTTCCTCTTGATTGATGATTGAACCTCCCATTATGTGTCCATCCCTGCGCCTCGAGACCGGGCACAGTGCCCGGCGGGCTCCGCTCTGCAGCACCGAGCCGCCGCTCTGCCCAGGGCAGCACACGCAGAGCAGGGCTGTGCCACCCCGCGGGGCACACACAGGCAGGGAACACGCGGTTCCGTTTCTGGCCTTGGCAGAGGGAGGTTGCTTATTTAAGCACCCCCCGAGCCGTTCCGTCGCTGCCCTGGCCCTGGTTCTCTCCCCGCACGAGGCGGCGCGGCCGGGTGTCCCAGGGTCCCGCCGCTGCCCAGACCCCCTCGGTACCTTCCTGAGGGCCTGCCGCAGGTCGCGGTGCTGCGGGGTGTCCCCGGCGTCCCGCGGCCCCGAGCTGCGGCCGCGCAGCGCCGAGCCCAGGCGCGCCAGGCGCCCGCCGCCCCGCAGCGCCATGGCCATCGCCGGTGCCGGTCCCGGGGAAAGGCCGGGGCGGCCGCCGTGCCCGCACAGCCAGCCCGGGTTACCCGGGCAGCCCCGCCCCATCCAGTCCCTCCTCTCGCTCCCGCAGCAAGTCACGACAGCTCTCGGGTTACGGGCAGGTTTTCTTTAATGCCAACAAACAGCCATGAAGCGACCGACAAGCGGGTGGCGAGAGGGCCCCGCGCAGCGACAGCGGCCGGCCACGCTGGGGAGCGGGGCACCGCCGACCCTGCCTAGCGGCCGGCGCGGGGCTCGGCAGCTTTCGCGCGGGTTTCTGTATTTTTGTAAGGAGAAATAGAAAATAAAAAGAAATCCGCTCCTGTGCTCGTTCGACACGGACCGGCAGCGGTGGGGACACGCTAGTGACGCCCTAGGGGTACAGGAGGAACGTCTGCTCCGGGGGCAGGCGTGGGGTCCCTTCTCCTAAGCGATGACACAGCCTCCCTTCTCCTTGAAGGGGTTCTTGTCCTCAGGAACCCCCTTCACCAGCGGGTCCTCGCCCGACCGCTCCTCGATGTAGTTCTTGATCTCTTCGGAGCACTTGGACACCTCGAGGAAAAGGACAGAGAAGCGGCTGTGTTACGGCTGTGGGAAATGTACATCAGAGGAGGAAACCGATGAATTTACATTCTCTCTCATTCGCCTTCCCGCCAAGCATAAAATATCTGGCCACAGAGGGCTAAGCATGTGCAGGCTCAGCTTCCTTCCTCTCTTTTCACAGCCCGATATTGACAGAACACGTGAGTGTCTCTGAGAATGTAAACGCCACTCCGAACAGCAGTTGCTGCATAGCTAAACTTGCGTTCTTCATAATTAGCCAATCTAATTTTAATAAGCTGCGGATCACACTCTCCCTCAGCACCAGCATGACTTATGGTCAATAGTTTCAGGGTCAGTAACTTTGAATTCAATTTCAAAGTATTTATGGCATTATGTGTTTTTCACAAACAAAACATTCAGCAATGATTTTTCAGTGGTAATACAAAATCTTACTTTGCAGTTCTGCTGTAGCAACGATGCACCTTGAATGAGAGGCTAACTAGGAAAGACAGTATATTTACTGGTTACCTGGGGTTATTTTGAGCAATGGTTAATAAAAGAGGCTATTGTGTTATGAGAGACCATAGCACTTCCCATGGCATTCACAGCAAACTAGCACTGATGTAGGTAGGCCTGCACAGAACCCACCTATAGAGAAGGAGTGTGTTTAGTTTCTGTTCACTGACACAGGAGCACATGCAGCACATGTGATAATGGTGTCTGTGGAGTCTGAGAGTGCACAAGTGAACGTCTGGGGCTCCTGAGGCTCCCTGTGCACACACATCTCTTGCTCCATGTCAGCAGAAACTGTCCTTAGTTGCTTGAATACCTGACATGCTGGAGGGCACACTCCTGCTCTGTTCCCCCCTTCCTACCCGCAGTCCGTGCAGCGGCACAGCTGTGCAGAGTCAGCAGCAGGAACCAGCTGTTGGCCAGGCCACTAGATGATTAGTATTTCTAATTTAAGGCTCCTCGCCTCCTCTGTAAATTATACTTTATTTCAGTTGTAAAACTACAAGAAGAGAACCAATGAATTTACCTGCTGTATCACAGACAACAGAGCATGGCCTGCGCAAAATTAAGCTTTCAGCCATCAGAAAGAACAGAGTTCATTCCCAGTTAAACAGTACATAAAATTAGATCTAGCTGCCTTAGAGCAAAGAAGAAGCTGGACCTACAAATCCCATAACACGTCTTGTTCTTCTGTGCATTGCAAACTTGTTCATTCAAATTCGAGCAGCTTACACCACAGCAAAGTTGCACGCCAAAGTGTATATGGGACTGGCATTGTTTTACTTCAGTCAGCACTGCCAGGTTCATTTTCACTTGTAAGAAAAAAAGCCTGCTTAAACACACATTTAGAAATTTTTATTCATTCCAAAGGAGACTTCCTTTTTATTCTGTAAAGGTGTAAGTGGGGGTCAAGAAAACTTTGGCTGAAGTTTTTACTTTTGGTACCAACAGTAATGTGGTTTCTGCATTTCCCTGTCCCTGTAGCACCCATACAGGTACCAGGAGACTGTGGCAATTACAACACAGATTTCATTCTCACAGTGCAACTTCTGTTACAATGTACTGGTAAAATTGAGCATGCTGTCTGTGCTTTACTACAGGAAAATTGAAAAATATCCATTTTCCTAAAGTGATCAGGGTTTTGGTTCATTCCAAAAATGTAGACAAGTATTTAAAATCATTATTATTTTGAAAACTTTACATCCTGCAGAGTGTATTTCAGTAGTCTGAGAACTCTCTGAGAGATGATATATATATGTACACTAATCAGATGTCGAGCCCTGAGTACTGCTGGAGCTTTAGATTATACCATAACATCTACAATCACTGATACCTACCTCACAGCTAAAACATAACTCTGGCATTCTTAGTTTCTGGGTTGAACATCTAGACCTGCAACGTAATCAACATGACTAATGCTACTGATTCCCACATGTATTATATAAGACGTAAGATAAGACGAAAATGTATTTTTCGTCTTAACTAGAAGCGTTTATTTATGTGTGGTTTGCTTCCGCTGGCATGCAGAATTTAAAAAAAAAAAAGAAAAAAAAGGGAAAAAAAAGAAGAATACTAGTTTCATCGTGGAGCAAGATCAGTTCTTCACCTTTTCCATCTATAGAAAATGTACAAAACCATAAACCTTTAACGAGAAGGTACTCGTGGAAAGGAACAATCAGTGTAAATGTCTAAATGTTTCTATGGAAGGAACAAGGCTGCGTGGGTGCTTTGGCTCCTGCCCTCCGCCCGGGCACTGCATAGCACGGGAAGAGGGTCGGGGGCGCGGGAGGCTGAGACCCATCTACAGGCCAGGGCAGGGTGTAGAGCCGTGACAGGGCTCCCCTGGCTTCCCAGGGGAGGACCAACCCTCCCCTAGCACCAGCACGTCCCAGCGCGTTCTGCCTGCAGAAGAGGAGAACAGAAGAGGACGTGCTCCTCCCTCGCCTGGCAAGGCTGCCTTGTGCCGGCCTTGGGCGCCAGGGACTCACGGGGAGGGGAAGTTAAGGGGTGCCAAATCCACCGGGAACAGCCGCGGCGGGCAGGCCCGTGCCAGCCCCTCGGGGCGCTTTATCCCACGGGTGGTGCGCTCCTTTCCCCCGGCTCCACAGTCACCCCCGGGAAGGACCGGCGCTCCTATGCGGTGCTAGCGGTGCTGTGCCAACAGCGCCGTCCCCGTCCCCGTCCCCTGACCCAAAGTGGTGGCAGGACCCGTCGGCGCAAACCGCGGCCGTCCCAAAGCAGCCGGGGCTGTACGGACGAGCGGCTCCCACAGCCCCGCCACCCCTGCCGCTCCCGGGGCCGCCGCCCGAGCCCCCGCACCGCCGCCCGGGAAGGAATGGGCTGCTCCCCGCTCCGCACCCGGCCCCGCCGCCCGCCGGGCAGCTTCGGGTCCCTTCTCCGAACCCGCTCACCGGCTGCCTGTCCAGCTTCACTTCTTTCCGGAGCTGCTCCACTTCCATTTTCAGTTTGTCCTTCTCGCTCAGATCCTCGATGTTGATGGCTGGCATCGTCTACACTATCGAAGCGCACAGGGAGTGAGGACAAAAGGTTACGTCTGGGCAGCGAGGGCGCCGGGGCCGGAGCCCCCGGGCGGTGGCGGGGCTGTGGGACGGCCGCCCCCGGCCCGCCCCCGGACTCACTCACACGCTGCCGGCCGAGTTGCCCCGCTGCTCGGTGGCGGCCGCTTCCTCTCCGGCGCGCCTGCACCCCTTCCGCGCGCCGCTCCGGCCTTTAAACCTGCACGCTAATCCCCCCTAACCGGATTAGAGCCCGCCGCCCGGCCCGGCCCCGCTGCCGGGGCGTTGACACGGGCCCTGCCTGCACAGGGAGGTCCGGCCGTCCCAGCAGGAGCCGGGAGCTGGAAGACTCTCCTGTGCTGACCTCCCCGGCCTCACCCTCTACGACACCAGTGCGGGGCAAGAGCAGCGAGCTCGGCTGGGGCTTTTGGCCCAGCAGTGAGATCTTTCTCCACACCACCTTCTCCTCATGCAACTCCCGGCCATAGAAATGACTCATGCTCTGTGCCACCAGCATCCTTGAGTTCTGTGTTCTGCTGCCCAGTGGCTAGGGCAGAAGCAGGTGGTGTGCATGGGTATTCCTGAATACTTGTGCATTACAACTATGGATGAACTGGACTTAGTAGAGAGGAGAAGGAACCACTCCCATGCCAAGTGCCCCAACAGGCAGCCAGCATGTCAATGCCACACACAGCAACTTTTTGGTAGGGATGTCTGCAAAGCAGAATTGCAACTCTGCATATTTATTATTATTATCAGGTTATGGCGCCTGATTAGGACCAAGGGTCTCTGAACACATGGAGTTATGACAGGTGTTGAGGTGGAGTACTCAATGAAGTGATGCATTCAAGAAGATGCAAGAAGGAGTTAGGAAATTCTTCTCCTGTGGTTGCATATGGTTTTGAGGTCTAGATCCCAAATAGGGTTCTATGCTTTTAGGAACAGAGTGGTCCCTCCATGCGTGTTTGTACAGCACCAAGCATCCACCATCCTAGCAACTGCTTTCCTATAATAGCAATGGAAGCAGAATTGAAGACCCCTGAGACTGAACATAGCTGCAGGCCATTAAAATGGGCTTGTAGTCCTTCTGTTATCTGTCACTTCAAAGACCCTTATAGGCAGTTAGCCCTCCCTCTTTCCTCCTCTATTTTTTCCCATTAAACACACTCCTTTCTCCTCCTCTCCCTACTCACCAGATGTAAGCAGCTGTCAGCAGCATGTAAGATTTACATCTTCTCCAGCACTGCTCCTATAGTGCTGTTGGGGTTTGTATTCATTTTACTTTAGCCAGTTCAGTTTCTCTTCCTCTCCCTCTGGCTACTATCTCCCCCTCCCCAGCTGTTAGTATGCAGCTTCTACATCCCCATAACCTACACTGACAGCTGCATTCCCAAACCCCACCGGCTGCTGGTCCTGGGCCAGTCAAAGCAGGTGGAAGGGGCTGGCTAGCCAGAGATTCAGAGGAGCCTGGGCTGTTGGTGGGAGCAGAAACATTGTGGTGTGGAGAGGCAGAGAGCATGTGATGTGGTGGTGGCAGGTGTAGGGTGCAGGAGTGAGCTGAAAGTGGGCTCTGGCCCACCACTGACATGGTTAAGATGGGAAGAACTTGGTATCCATAGCTCTGTAATGGAAAGCTTTCACTGACCTGTCTGCTGACGTGATTAGCCTCTGCAGAGGGCAGTCAGTAATGGACTTTCTACCACTTGCTGTGTTAACTTTTATTGTGGTTCACATATTCTTACAGATATTTACCTGATCTAAGTTATACCAAAGGAGAAGCAGCATTGATGATAGCAGCATTGATGGATAGGTGGCTTTAACAGACTTTGATTTATGTGTGTCTGTCCACTGAGGAAATGGAAAATATTGAAAATGGTGTTTGCATTACAGCATTCACTTTGCTGCTATTGCTTAAAGTGGTATTTCAATTACTTTTTTTGCAATTTCAAAAAATGCAATGAAAACTAAAGGACATCAGTCTAGGACATCATATTAAAGAACAACATAATAAAACCACTTTAGTTTCCCAGTATTAGAAAGATGACCTTTTGCTTTCTTTTGGAAATAGAAAAAGTGTGTGGTTTTTTTGTTTGTTTGTTCTTTTCTTATGGAGGGACATAAGCTTTAATATAGCTGCTCTGCCTAATAAGCTGAACAAAAGCCCCAAAACTGAGGACACTTGCTAGTAACAGTTGTAGCTATAAGATTCTAAAGCATGGCAGATATGTCCCATCATGATTACTCAAGCTGCACCAGGGTTTATTCTCTTGTCACTAAAGCACCCACATGTCCTTTAGCTACTGGAGATTCTGAGAAAAGGAACAGTTCTGAAAAAGAAGGGAAAGAGGTGCCCTTCATATCCTTTCATAAGTCACATAGGTGGGGTAGGGATTAGATTTGCCCCTTTCTTGCCTTTATGAAACATAAAACTCAGTCAGAAAACTAGGTTGTAATCCTATTTGACATAAGGGAAGCAGAGAAGCCGTGGAGAGAAAGTCAGTTCAAATAATCAGGGTGCTCTGAAGTTCCTCCTCCTTTCAGCCTGTATAGACTGTGGCTTCTGTCCTGCAGGCAACAGATTTCCAGGGCCCTGTACTGCAACCCATCGAGGGCAGTGCCTGCCTGCAGGACTGCAGCCCGATGTCACTGTACAGGGAGCAGAGAAGAACAATAGGAGATCAGATTAGTTTGCCGTTACCTATGGAGAACACGCCTAATTTGCAGCCACTCTTATCTCTCTTACTATATTCAGTCTGGGGTAAACACTAATTAATGTAATGTCTCTAATAGATTAGAGAGGGAAAGTGTGCTGTTGCTGCTCACCCCCTCCTCCCACAGATCACACTCCATTGCCTAGTGGGGTTAAAATCTGCAGAATAAGACAGGTCATGATATTTCCTGAAATCCATCTCTCTTTGCACTGGCCAGAGGTGTTATCCCTCGGGTTTCCCCAGAGTCCAAGCCCTCTGGCGATGCCTCGATTTTCTCAAGTTCATCAGCGTTTTACACAACGGAGGTAAACTAATGCCGCGCGTTTGTCTCAGCGACACTCCCTAAGCAGCCTGTACTCGATCTGGCTGGATCAGGACCTGCAGCAGCCTCAGCGTTTGATTTTCGGCGTCCCGCCGCCCTCTACCCGGAGCCTCCGAAAAGGGAGCAGCGTCGGGGAGGCAGGGACGAAGCCGTGGGGAGAGAGAAGGGGCTTTCGCTAAGTGACCTGTTCCGGATTTCGCCGTGATTTACAGGAAATGCTCTTTGAGCATCATCCCGTAATGTGAGTGGGGCGGGGGGTGGACCCCAGCCAGGTGCCCGCAGCCCCGGGAAGGAGGCCCCTGGGCTATGGGCGGCGCAGCCCTGCGGGGAGCCAGCTCCGGCGGCGCCCCCCGCCCGGTCCCCGCTGCTCCCCCCGACGGCGGCGGGGCGGGGCGGGGGCTGCCGCCGGCCCCCGGACTCCCACATCGCGCAGCCTTGCGCGCCCCAGTGACGGCCGGGGCAGCGGGGACCTCCTGACCCGCTGAATCACCCTCCCCTCCCACCACCTGCGCAAGGAGGCGGCCCGGGGAAGCCGCCTCGGTGCATATAAAGCGCTGCCGTCGGAGCGGGAGGCGCCGCTCGCCGCCGGGACCCCGCTGCTGCCCGCCCGCCCGCCGCGCCATGGCCGCCGGCCGTCGCCTGCCGCTGCCCGCGCTGCTGCTGCCGCTGGCCTGCGCCGCTCTGGCCCAGCGCCCCCTCACAGGTAGGAGCGGGCCCTCGGTGGGAGCCCGCGGGGCCGGGGCCGCCTCCGGCGGCGCGGTGGCCTCAGCCCCGGTGGCTGGTGTCTCCGCAGAGAAGCAGCGCGCCTGCCTGCTGCCCCCCGACGACGGGCCCTGCCGCGCCCTGGTGCCGCGCTGGTACTACGATCGGCACACGCAGAGCTGCCAGGAGTTCACCTACGGGGGCTGCTACGGCAACGCCAACAACTTCCTCACCTTCGACGACTGCGAGAAGAGCTGCTGGACCATCAAGAGTGAGTCCAGGGACCGGCAGTGCTCCAGAGGGCCCCGGGATGGCAGGGGGCTGGAGGGGACACCGGGGAGGCTGCGTGGCTTGCGGGACGCTTTGCACCCACTCGATGTATCAGAGAGTCTTAGAAACATAGAATTGTTTAGGTTGGGAAAGACCTTTAAGATGATCGAGTCCAACTGATGTCTCTCCTGCTTGTTGCGGCTTCTTGCTGATGCCAGTTTTAGGCAGACACTCCTGAGTGAGTTGTTGGCCCAGAGATGATGTGCAGAGTTTATCTATTAGTATTTTAAATGTAATTTAATATTGCACCTACTTGCTAATCAATGCATTGGATTCCTCCAGTAAAATGCAGGTGGGACAAAGTGGGACTTGCTTGCAACCGAAGTAGTAAGCGTTTTGTGTACACTAACATGTTGTTCTGTATGCAAAGCATGAAGGGTTGAATTTACAGAGGATGAAATTATTTTTTCTGCAGAAGTGCCCAAGTTATGCCGGATGGAGGCTGATGGAGGACCTTGCAGGAGTTATCTAAGAAGATATGCCTTTAACTTGAGCTCGATGAGGTGTGAGGAATTCATCTACGGTGGCTGTTACGGAAATGGCAACAACTTCAGAGATTTGCAGTCTTGTGTGGACCACTGTCTGCCAGAAAAAAGTAATGGTTGTTCCAAATTTTTAATAAAATAGATGGCTTGAAAGTGATATGAAGATTATACTTTATTTGATATTTTCCTCTGAGTGCCCATACAGGGGTATTTTTGAAGACCTGTGTGAAGCAGATGTTTATACTGTCCACTTTAATTTTAATATATTGTCTTAGCTGTTACTGAAAGAACAAAAATGCTGTGATCTTAAATATACCCACAGCTATACCCAAACTATTTCTTTACTTCTAGAGAGGTGTATCTGAAGGGAAGTAATAAGGTTGAAGATCTGTGTTGAGGCAGATGTGTCAGAGATTGTGGCAGTCACATTCGGGGAAGTGGTACTGTAATATAAAGCAGAAGCACCTTTCTAAAATTCAGGCCTGAGAGATGGTGTTAGGTGGCTCAGGTTTTTGGCACTCAATGGCTCTGCTTCTGACAAAAGTGTTTTGCCTGTTGTGACTCTTCACTGTCTCTCCTTTTGAGCTTTAAATAAGAATGATGGTAATTATGAGCAGGTGACTATAACTAAGTTTTGACATGAACACCAGATTAATATCCAGTTCAAGACAGGATCTTTTAATATCTACCAGAATGTATAAAAGCTGTCACTGCCTAAGCTTTACTAGTGCTTGATGGCATTTATTTGTGGCGGATGACAGGTAGTCAGCATTTTCTTAGGTGAAAGCTGAATTACTTCTCTTGCACTTCCAAGGAGTTGATAAAGGGTCTACAGCAGGAAAAATAAAATTTTGTTGAGGCAAAAAGAAACATGCTCTTGATTCAAATGTGTTGGATTTGTACTTGTTGCTGCAAGCAGAATTTGCTGCCAAAATCATAGCGAAGTTGTGCCTTTTTTTTTCCTCTAAAGAGGTTGTTCCACTGAAATTATTGCTATATTCATATATATATGGAATAAGGTTATATAAAAAACTTGGCTGTCGTATGTATAACACCACAAATGGGGAAAGCTGATGAATTTCACTTATGGGATAATAATCCTGTTTTCTGGGATGGTCTGTTGCTTTCTCAAATTCACAGCTCAGGGGAATAAGATGTAGAAAGTCTCTGAAGTCATTTGTAATAGTGTCAATTTAAGGGGGAAACGAGCCGTTTAGACACAAAACTTATAGCAGGGTCAGTTTTAAGAAGCCATGTACAGAGATTACATTTAAGTAATTTCTCTCTCTCTTTTTTTTTCCTTTGTCCTTTTTTCCCCAAGCTGGCCCCTTGCTGTGCTATAGCCCAAAGGATGAAGGACTGTGTTCCTCTTCTGTGCCTCGCTATTACTATGACTCCCAGACTAAATCATGTAAAGAGTTCAGATACACTGGCTGTGGTGGAAATGCCAACAACTTTGTCACTGAAATGGATTGCTACAATGTCTGTAGAAAAGGTAAGGTTGTTTGGTTTTTTTTGTACTTTGTCAGTCACAAGCAGGTAAAGCAATCCACATACCAGTAATAGGTGTTCACAGTGTTCTTTTACTCACCTTGGCTTGCTACAGGGGTATGCTTTTTGCATTTTGGACTCAATGTTTTCAAAGGCAGGGAAAATTGAAATACAATGCTAAATCCTTCTGGCAAGATCAGTGTGATGTGAGATGGTTGGACCATATTTAAATGAAGTATAGAGAAGGGCACACAAAAAGACTAAGCCTAGACTTTCCTAGAGCCCACAAGGAATCAGTCTTTAAACTGTTCAGTACCTCCATGATCACTTATTAAGATATCCTCTTATTCTGGATAGTTTTAAATAGGATTAAAGTCAGCTGTGAAATCAGTTTACTTTTTTCCTTTGCATTTTCAGAAGTTACCATCCTGCCTGTGTTGCCTACTCACATTTCCTGTTCCCATTACTAAAGATTTCTGCTTCATCAGTTGTGCTATGTCAACTGTTTCTGTGGGTATGGGGGCAAAGCTTGGAATGATAATTGATTTTTCCTAATGGTTTTATTCAAACCAGCTACTGGCTGTGCTTGTAAATCAAAACAGTTGTGCTTTTACTTGCGATAGCTGATATGAACTGCAAGTTTTAATACTCTGGTTTAATTCATTTGATATGAAAGTAAATGAGGGAAATAGAGAAAAGCATAATTGTATGTTGTTCCCCAGAATACTTAGGAAACAGACATAGCACAGTATTTTAAAAATTGATACTAATGCGAAAAAATTTAAAGCTATATCAAGCATGTACATTGCCTTTGGGGGAAAAAAAGAAAAGCTAAAAAGTAGCTCTGTTTTAAACATAATATGCACAAGGTCTGAGTACTTCAGTATTGAACTTGTGTAGTCAGATGCCTTATGCTGGGAGATGATTCTTCAGTTCTGGGCTGGAAATCCAGGGCTGGGGCAAGGATTGCATCTTGAGCACAGTCCTCAGAAATAAAAATATTACCTGCCAGTTAGTCACGACAGCAATACTTCTGGGGATGACAAGTCTGAGTGTGTCTCTGCCATTGTATTATGAGAGAGTCTCTAATAGTATGTTAAGTTTATCTGAGATGCTTGTGGTTATCTAATTTGCATCCATTACAGCCTGTGAAGTGGTAGGGGCAGGCTCCAGGCTGGAGTGTGGGGGTAGAGGAGGAAGGAAACTGCCTCTTCAGCGTCTCACCTCCCAGCTGCCCCTGCCACACCCAGCCAGGTTCACCTAGGGCTTCTCTCTTCCTCACTCTTTTTTTTTTTTTGTTGTTGTTGTTGTGGAAGAAAGAAGTAAGGAAATGCTGTCTGTCTTACACCTAGAACACCAGATAGCCACATCTGAAGTATCAGTTACAAGCTTTTTCATCAATTTGTGGATTTCACAATTCAGTAAGGCTTGGTACAGCCAAAGACCAAAGTTAAGGGCATAATTAGTGCTAATTAATGTTGTTCTATGTATATTCATTTCTATAGCTTGAGAGTGCACTGCAACATTAGGCAAATAATTCAGGCAACTTAAGCCACTCCTCCTCTCCTGCTTCCAGTATTTCCTCCCCAGCATCTTTCCTGTTACCTTTTGGAGTCTCAAGTTGAATTCAGTTGACCTTCCCTGTGCAAATATACAGCTGCTTGTTAAACTGATCTATAGTGTTTTGAGTGAAAAGGTTTGTGATAAATTTAATTTTTAACAGTTTATATTGGAAAAGAAAGCAAGTGCATTGCAGTGACAGCAAAAGAATTGGCAACTGGCCACAGTGGCTCTGCATGCTGGTAAATAGCACTTTCTTTTCTTGCATAAAAATACAGTTTAAAGTCTAAGGGCTTACTGCTAAAGTATGCAGTGAAATATCACAGGCTTGGGTTTTAATCCCTTATCTACCTGGTATCACATAGAAATTTAATGCAGACCATAATAGGTAACATAAAGACAAAGATTTTTCAATCAAGATTGCAGAGTCCTTGTTTTCTGAACTGCACTGACACAATTCTTGCAGCCTTTGAAAGCATGGTTGGAGTTAACTCTGACTGTCTCAGGCCACTCTGCAGCTTCTGTGAGTTTTGTGCAGAAACTCAAATAATTTTCTTTTTATCTCCCACAAACACTGGCTATATTTTAACCTTTGCCCTACTGTTCAGAGAAATGTAAGAATAGTTTGGGATTTTTTGTTTGTGTGTGGGGTTTTTTTGTTTGGGTTGTTGGGTTTCGGTTTTTTTTAATAGATGGCAGTGTATTTAGTTCCATTCTGCTGTCACTGCAGGACAGCTAGATAAGGCTTTGATGCCTGCTCAGGAAAAGACCAGCAAAGTAGGGTTTCAGTGCCAAAGGTAAACACACTGGAGACCTCAGAGTGTGAGAAAAGGGAATCCAGAACACATTTTGCAGTTTCTGATATGTTTGTTATTATTGGACAACTGCTTGAACAGCATAACATGAAAAAAACCCAAACAATAAAGAGTAGTAACGGTTTTGTCATGCTGTTTCCCTAACTGCTTCCTTTGTTTTGTTAGCAGGAAATCAGAAACTGAGAATCAACAGGCCAGTGAATGGATCCCGCAGAAAAATAGTGAGAAAACTGATCAAAAAATCTCAGACGTATAACCCGAAGTCTTAAAGCTGATGTCCACTTGGATGTTTGAAACACTTTTTGTTGATTCCACTTTCTTCTTTTGTAAGATATTTTTCACAAAGTTTTATACTGACATTGTTCTGTCTTTCAGAACTGCTTTTTATGCAATTTACTTTTTTATAAGGAACTCCATTTAACAGAAGAATGAACCTAAGTTTGGTTCTTCAGCTCTGTTGTCTTTGCAATAATACTTTGGAAAGACAGGTGTTTAGATTTCCATGTTTTTATGGGGGGAATATTACAGCTGCCTTGGGAGAATATTTCAGCTGTTGCAAATCAATTAAAATTTGAAAAATCAATTGTCTAGTAGTATAACTTAGGAGAGTACAACACTGAAAAACTACCAGGGATTTTTAAATTATTTTTTGCATCCTCTGCTTACTAAAGAAAAGGAACTTTTCACAAGTGTGTTCAGAGGTTTATTGCTCTGCCATTTACATACTTCGGCCCTGTCATTTAAATAGATTGTTGCTTGCAGTTAGCGTTCATAGTCAAGGCTTTCAGAAGCCTTCATAACAGTAAAAGAAGTATAAATTTAAATGCAGCTCATCCCACAGGAGAGAATTGGGAATAGGGATGCCTTGACAAACACTCTGACAAAGGCAATGAATAAGCTAGTTGAGTATTAAAATTAAAACGTAGCCATTACTTTTCATGACATTTGAAATTTTTGCTGTTACTCCAGACCCTCATATGGCATTAATCAGCATAGTTTTACTGATTTTAATGGAGCTATGCTGATTACATCTGCAGAGGATCTTGATATTTGTGATAATGCAGTGGCTGTTAAAGCAGAGCAGCAGAAGTTTCTGCAGATTTCATCTACAAGAGAGTAATCCCTCTTTTGAGGCACTTTTATATTTCTTATGGTAGGTTATGCCTATGGTGATACTTTTGCACATTCTTTTATGTTTTGTATTTTAGTCATGTCTGAATTTCAGTTAATTTCACCCACAATATTTTCTAAACATAAATTTGTAAGTAAGGTTAATAAAATGTTTTTTGTGGAAAAAAAAGAGCTTGTTCTGTCATTATCCTGAATGAGTTGTATAGACCAATATGTGTAATGGAACCTATAATTTGCTAATTATTACTCTAACAGAGTTTAGTTGTCTCTTCAATCATTTCCTTATGCTGAGGTCTTTATTTGAAGAAAGCAAATAAATTGCATTGATGTTATTCATCCCCAGCAGTTTTGTGGCTCAGCTGGCTCTCTTGAAAGAGCTGCTCTCAAAGGGATGCTTAGTTAAGCTGATTGCCTGCTGCTGGGTCTCCTGTTTGATGTTGCACTATCTGAATAGCTTTTGTGTGGGTGACAAGCTATTTGTTTGAAATGACATTGGCTTTCAGTTAGAAAAGTTCAGGTGTTTGCTTTAAACCTGTTTCGGAGAGGGAACATAATGGGCAAACTACTCAAAATTTTCTTAGTGGTGTTCCTATCACTGCCAGATTTCCAGTTAAAGCAGTTCTCTGTGCTTGCCATTGTCTTTCTACCACTCCATTTCTGGTTCTTGGTCTCAAAACCCCTTTTTATTTTAATCATCTCTTGCTTAGTGCAGATAAATGAGGACACTGTGGCAGACAATTGCAGGTAACTAGTGACAGAGCTTTGAGTGCTTGTCCCATGCCAAACCGCTTCTCTTGGCAAGCAGCCTTCAAATAAAGGGACCAGTACAAACTCCCTGGGGGGGCAGAGTATGATATCCATGGACATTGCCCATATCCCTTCCTGTGGGCTGTGAATTTTGTCTCCTGTTTAGAGTAGCAGCCCAAAGTGTCCTCTGAATATTTTTTCATACCTAACACTAACATTTAGGGCTGTGTTTGTTTCGTTCTGACCATGGCTTATAAAAACACAAGCCTGTTTAGGAAGTCAGAGTTCAATTTAAACATGGTTTTTAACTGTAGAGGATGGCTGTCTTTTAACAGCAACACCGTGGGGTATAATTTTTGGGATCATGTTTGAGAAATTACTGTTACTCCTTATGTCTCTGGGTCGGTCTTTGACTTTCATAGGAGTATCTTTGGATGGGATACAAAAATGGAGCTAGGATTTAAAGGGAGCCCCAAATCTTAGAGCAGGTCCACTCTACTTTTTGATGTCAGAACTGGGTGCTTTGTCACACATCATAACATATCCTGAGCAATGTAATACCCTGCTCATGTCCTGGAAAGGATCCAAGACTTTGGTGCTCTTCTGTTCATGCCAGCTCAGGGGCTCAGCAAGAGCTGTCTTGATGCACCAGGGTGCTGCTGTGGCCACTACAGCCCTTTATAATGCAGCTGCTCCACAGGCACTTTCTTTTCTTGCATAAAAATGCAGTTTAAAGTCTAAGGGCTTTAAACTTTAGGGCTTTAAACTGCTAAAGTACGCAGTGAAATATCACAGGTTTGGGTTTTAATCCCTTATCTACCTGGTATCACATAGAAATTTAAAGTAAACCATAATTTTCACAGGGTTTCCTAGTGAGCAGGCTGTAGAATATTCTGGAGGAGGTGGGGCAGGGAAAGGAGGTGCTCATGGAAGTTTTTTCAGTTCCTTATTGAAGCTATTACATAAATTGTACCACATTTCCAGGTAAATGCCTTCATCTCTTTCTCTTTTTTTAGGTACAATTTCAGCTGTCACTGTGCTGCTCTGCTTTGTGTTCTTAGTTTACTCTAATATCCCTTCAGACTACTGTGACTTTGACTAATCTAAACACTTGTCATTTACAGCCTTTTACATGATTCATTACTTACTTCCTTTTTCAGTTTGCTGATGAAACAACACTGGCCCAAGGTTGGGCCAGCTGTTAATGTTTTGCCACGCTGAAAATTAATGCAGCCCATACCATCCTGCAAATTAACTTTTATTATAGTAGCCAGTGTCCAGCATCCAGTATTGTGTGTCACAGTGCAAATTTCTACTGCAGAGGAGGGAAGCAGTGATTATAATCAGTTGGGTTTGCATAGGCAAACTGCCACTGAAACTCCTGACTAGTGATTTGCACAGGACAGTCATACCTGCCACTGAAAAGTAGTTGCTGGAATAAGCAGATTTGAATAAACTGCATTGCAACATCACTGCTCTTTAACTTTCATTGTGACCCATTATTCCACATAATTTCTTAGTGATATCTTGCAAAGAACTGTATAAGAACTATAAAAATGAAATTCTGCACTGATTCTTCATTGTAGGTCTGTGGCAGTACTCAAGGATTTGCTCTGTAAAGTATTTCCAGAGTGGAAGAATGTCTTCATCTTTGTATTTCAATGGAATTTTAAATGTCAAAAAGAGAAAAGAAAAAATCCATGTGGACGCACATAATATTTTTATTGATAAGCAACATGATGGCAAGCAGAAGTTAACAACATATCATTTTAACAGTGATTTGCCCCAATAAATGGCTTTCTTACAATTCCATACTTTAGTAGCAAACTGAACAATGAGTTCAGCTTGTATTCCTGGAGTCAGATTTCTGATTACCAGAAGCATTCCTGTTTCTCTGTCGCTTTTCATCAGTTGAGGAGGTAGAAAACATGCAGCTTTTTTTAGAAAGAAGCATTTATTAGAAACAATGGGCCATATTAAAAACAAAATTAAAATCCCTGAACTTGTGTCTCAGATCAGAGGTGAGGGATTTTAGGCCAAAGCTTGAAGTCAGCCATATGGCTGAGTCAGCTGTTCTGACACAGACAGGGACAAGAAATCTTTCTACTAGAGAAACACAGTTCAGCTGTGACTGTGTGAATCTGGAAGAACCACACTGTGGATGTGCCAGAATTATTGTGCATTTACATCAGTGTTATTGAAAACAAAATCTGCCTTATCATCTTTCTAGAAAGAAGGACTATCACTGGCAATAATTAGCACAGAAAAACTTGCTTCTATTGAAGTAAGCCTCATTTTTCATTGTATGGTGGTCCTATAGAGTAATGTCTGTCATCTGATAAATTACTTAATTGCTGAGCAGAAGGGGTGTTTATCATAGAATATACAGCCTGATGAGCAGCAGTGATATTTAAAAAGTAATCTATGTAACAAGATGCATACAAGCATTAGCCATTGGTGTGATCATGAGCTGTGATTTCCAAATAAATGCCAGAGGAATGAGCGTTCCCACCTCATGTGTGAACTATTCATAAAAGAGAGATAGTTCAGGCAAGTTAAAGACTAATCTCTGAAATGTAGAACATTGTATCTATTATGTGGGAATAAAAGAAGTCACTTTTAATGAAGGTTCCCTTTGTACTGGCAGCGCTGACTGTCGTTTCAGATGAATATGGACAAAACTGGTGCTCTTCCAGACAGATCGGATTAGGCGCCTAACTGCTTTTGTGGTTAAAGGTTTTAAATGCAATTGCAACTCAAAGCACATCGCATTGTCTGACTTGGTGGGGCTAAACTTCAAGCTGGTGACCACACAGGAATCTTTAAGCCATTTTCTCTTCCCAGGCCAGATCCTCATTAAAGGCCTTAATATATTAACTACAAGTTAAACACTTTACTATATCTGCCAGCTGAATTACAATAGTTTTGCTCAGTGAGCTTTCTTGGAGGTAGGGCACCACTCAGGAAGTTTGCAGCAGCTTTTCTGAGATGGCAATGTGTCTGTTTACATGTTTTAAAGCTCAGTGTGAAATGCAGTAATAAAACTCATCTAATAAATGCATATAAACTCTATTGTCTAAGAGATTTTTTCTGTGCATGAGAAGCAAGATAAAGGGGATAGATTATACTAATAAAAGCTATTTAAAGAGTCAAGAGAGTAGAAGGTGAAAAATATACCACATTACCAAATGAAAAAGAAGCTTTCCATCATTACAGTAATTTTCAACAAGGAGAATCTTGATTTTTACTGATGTTGAAACACTTAATAAAAATGCCTCTGGTAGCAAGTAGCACAACTTGCAAGGCTTTTACCATCCCCCCCCCCTCCTTTTTTTGTTTTCTCTAAAAGTGGGAGGGAAGTCTAATGAGAAAAACAATGATGACAAATGGCATTTACTGCTCTCTCGTGGATCGAGGCTGCTGCACTGGAGCACAAGGAGCCTGTAGAATTTCTGCTGTGCCAGCCAGGGAGACTCTACCATGATTTCAACATGAGCTGGAGTGAATCTAAAGACTTCAATAACCTCTTTTTAAGTGCAGAAACATGATCTTGCATAGAGCAGTGTTCCCCTGCAGCAGCACATGCATCTGCTTTACCTTAAATCTACTTCGCCAGTGTTCATCAGTGGGCGCAAGCAAATAAACAAAGGCTAAACAAAAAATTTCCAATCTTTATTTCAGTGCCCGCAGTGCTGCTGGATGTGATTGCTTGATCTGGTGGGGCAACTAACTCGTTGCTTTACTCCAATATGTCTTCAAATAGGATTAGATCTAAAACTGCTATGAAGTCTATTCTACAAAAATACTGGGGAATATCTGTTTTAATATTAAAGATATTTCCTTGATTAGGTTTTATCAGGGTTTTTTCCTTCCACCTTTGTCAAGACTTCTTTTTAAACCTAAAACAATATTCAGATAATTAGACATCAGTTTATATTGAAGGAGGAATTTAGTATGATTTAAATTCATCATATAGTTTGGATACTCTTCCTTCCGATATATTATACATTAGTAGACACCTAAATGTCCCTTTTGTATTGGCAATTAAAATTAGTTCCTTAGCTGGTGTCATAAGAGCAATTTTGCATCCTTCCAGTGTGAATTAACCTAAGCAATACTCAAAACAAAACTGTGCAGTATGAATCACAAGTTCTAATTATCATGGAACTTTTTAAAGTTCCACAAACACTAAAATGTGTCACTGAAGTAAAGCTCACCTCATTTTGTTTTCCAGCTTTCTATTTTCTTGTTTAATATGAGACCGAAAAAAGATTACAGACTGTTCTCTGCAGAAATGCAGATGGAAAGCTGCTCTTGAACTCCAGATATACAGTAAAGAAGCTCTTTGCAAACCCATTGCAATAGAGCTGACAGAGAATTACCCAACTCTTTATTGCCTCACTTTTGTACAGATACCAGCAGTTTTTCAATCCCCAACAGACTGAATTATGCCTTTAAATATGACCATGAGCACTCAGCAGCATTTAAGTTTGAGGTTTTATTTTTTCTCTGTTTTGAGAAATCCGATTTCTCAAAATAGCTTTCTGATTTCAGCCCAAAAAGTGTTAGGGAGGAGCATGCTGAGTCTCAGCTGCAGAGGGTGAGGCTCCAGATCTCAGAGCCTCAAAATGCCCTCAAACTATTTGTTGCTGAAACCCTCAGCTCTGTGAAGCACTGACAAAGAGCTCAGATGGCTTTGTGGAGAGAAGAGAGGTAGGACATATCTCAAGCACTTGAGAAGGGCAAATCAGAGGAAAATAAGATAATCCCAGCTCTTGCATGGTCCCTCCTAATCACAAGAGACATTTTTGCAAGTTGTGCAGTGATGAACATTCTTTGGCTAAGGAATCCTGGACTGGAAGGAGGAGGAGAGAGCCTTTTTTGACTCATTGCACTTCCTTCTGCTTTGCCCTCTTGAACAACCTCTGCCTGCACCATGTTCTCGAAAAAGCCAGGAGCCACTGGACCTGACCATGTTCTCTGTGCTTATTAGCCAGATGGTCTGAGCTCCTTTCAGTCCAAATTTTCCAATGATTATAAGTGAGTGTCTCAAGGGAAGAGTAACGGAAGGCTGGAAATGGAAGTAAGTTTTCTGAGGACATCACAGAAAAACTAAGGATACAACTGAGTCCATCCTTCAGGGGACCCAGGGCACTTAGGATTGCCATTACGTGGAGAAATCCTTATTCCCAGTGCAAGTCACAGCCTGTGCTAGAAGCATCACTGATTTGGGGAGGACATCTGTCCCAGTGCTGTGCAGAGCTAGGGGCAGCTCACTGCCGGGGACATGAGCTGAGAGGTACAGAGTGATGCCATGATGGTTTTTTTCTTTTCTTTTATACCCCTTTTATACACTCTTTTATATAGCTTTATATATTCCTTGTGCCTTTAGCTTACATAGTTATAATTCTTTAAGTTCGATAACTCCCCTTAGACCCAGTATTTCGTTAAGTTTAGAGACTAAACATTCTAAAAGCCCAAAGAAACCAAGGTCCTCTCCAGAACACATTCTGTAAACAAAGATAGGCCCATCCAGGGGGAAGGTCCCTCAGGTAGGGGGTCTCACCTGAGTCCCTCATTGGGGAATCTTTGATAGATATGCTCATTTTTGCAAGGCCTGTAATTGTATACTCATCACATCAGGGGTGGCCATTTTCTTCGGTGGGGACTTCGGGGTGTATTTCAATGTGCATTTCATCACACCTAAGGATCCTTAAATAAATACCAAGGTAAAACCCTTTTCCCTCCTAACTGTGTTCAGCTCTCTTAATTTTAAGACCAGGAAAAGGCATCAAGAGCACGAGGAGCAGGGCCTGAGGAGGGACCCAGCACTGGATGCATCACTCTGGATGGGGATGAAGAAGTGGCTATGGAGAGGGGGAGAGCAGGCTTCCATCACACAACTTGGCCTGCTAGGATGCTGAGGCTGATGACAGAGCCCTCCTTCCCTGCCCCTTCCAGCAAATCCATCCCACTGTGTATTCTGTACAGTATGCTCTGTGATAAAAGCTGCATAGTTTATTCCAAGGAACAATGTTGATTTATGTTCTTTGAGTGCTACATTGTAAACTTGTTGGTCATATGGTCATATTGCAGCACTCTCATATGTTAGCTAATGTACAGAAAGCAAAAGATGTAAAAAAATCAGCTATCTGGGCTCTCAGGTGGGAGCATAGGGTATCAATAGAGTTTTGAAATGCATCACTGTACTCGGCGACAGCCTAAAAGGTAGCATTTTTCACCATCAGACAGCAGAAACATAAATTAATGACAATTTTGTTTTCCAGCTGATGCAATAAATCTCGGTTGCAGTGAGAGCTCCATAAAACACACTAAAGCATGATTTTTGAGATTTTTTGAAGTCGTGGATGACTGTGACAGCTTTCTCTATTTTATTACTTTAAACAAAGGAGATGTGAAGAGAAATTGCAGTGCATAACTAAATCCACACCTAGCAGTGGTATGGATTATTGGGAGCATTCACACACTATGGTTTGATAAAGTCTCTTTCAGACACTTGTATAGTCATGCTCTGAAACATAATGAGGCCTCAGTCTTCCTCTGTGTTACTTCTGCTAAATTTCCATTTAACAGTTAGTCAATGTTCAAGAAAAATGCTTGTTTTCCTAATTAACAGGTGTGGGACTCTGGCTTGACTCAGTGCACGACCTTATGGGATATGTTTGGGCTGTGCAATGACCCCTTTACTAGTAACGCAGATTTTTCAGCCTGTACTTTGGTCTCTGACATTTCTGCAGTTCTAGCAATGAAGAAGAATGAAAAGGAGGTTGTTGGTGAAGAAACTGCACAATCCTGTATCTGCACAGAGGTGTTTGTATAGCTGAGGGTGAAAACAGAAGGGATCAGGAAACAAAGATTGCATTTGCAAAGGTTTGATTTGTGGGATTTTAATAACTGCATAGCTTTCTAACCCCTATTGATTAACAAGAATTTCCCAGGAACTTTTAAAAAAGTGTCTAGGGCACCTTATCTCTGTTGTTGGACATTTACATTTATCTTTATTTATCAAGGTAAATGCCTTTGAAAATCTGGCTCCACCTCTCATTTTCAAAGTGGTTGAAGACCAGATGGGTCACAGTTCATGCTAAATATCCTGCTCAGAATCACACAACTTGGCACTGCTGAACATAAGACTCTTTCTTTTCTTCTGTGCCAAGGGCCAGGATCTCACCATGCGGTGCCCAGCAGGTTAGATCACCACGAAAAGAATGTGCACAATTCTGCCCATTATGTGGGCAGTTGTTTAGAATGGGAAACCTGAAAAACAGGAAAATAAGTGAAAAGTGCATGTATAAATGCCCGACTTGGTGAATTGGCCAGAAATGAGTGGCCAGAAATGGTCAGAGGCTGAGCCAGATCCCAGTCTCTGCTGCCTTCTGCTTTTGAATGTAAATTCGGGGCTGAGAATTTTGCAATATTAGGAGTTGCCCAAAATGTAATTGATTTGAATAAAGAAAAAAAATATAAATTCCATAAATGCTGCAGTATGAGAAAGCATCAAGATGTGAACCACTCCTGTTTTCACATTTGCAAACCAGAAACCTGTCCGACTTTTTGTGAAATCAAAACCACACCCTTTTCCATTCAGCTTTGATTTATTAATGAGAAAGCTCCCATATCATTCCCTCTTTCTGTGGTTGCTGGTACTATCTACAGTTTCAGATAACATAAAAGAAAACTTGCTGTGCCAAAGATGGCAGTGATTATAATTTTCATTTTTTAACATAGTTATCATTTTCACATTTCTATTTTATGTGTTTTTGAGTTCTGAAATGAGTCATACATGAAAAAAAATGAAACACTTCATATTAAATCAGTCTCAGAATGCCAAGAAAAAACATCTACCGCACCCTGTGATTAATTCATTAATCCATCTTTCAAAACAAGCAATCTAATTAGCTTGCAAACAAGAACATGACGCACACGTGGCTCTTCAAACAGTGTTGATATACTGAATAGTTTGGATTCCTGCAATACACAGCCTTTCACTTGCTACTTCTAGTTCCAGTAAGTCCCAAGGCCAGAATATTTTTGATCTCGAAGTTTACTTGATGCACAGTATGGAACGAGCTTGTGGTCTGAGGCTGGGACAAAAAAGAACAGATTCTTCAAAGAAAGCTGAAATTTCAAGTGCATCTAAGTGGCAGCCCTGAAATGAGCACAGTTGACTAAAAAAATATGCAGATGATAAAAAATCTGAGTGCTATTGTTTGGCCTCTTCATGAGAACTAAAACCCAACTGATGGCTCGTGCCATATATATGTATTTGCATACATGAAAGAAGGAGAATTGATGGGAGCAGACTGTGAAGATTGCAAGGACAGATAGGTCTGCCAGCTCAGTTGAGGGAGCTGTACCACATCAAGAGGCTTTACAGTGCTCTATAAAGTAAGGGTGACATTTTCAGGGGGGAAGGTGGGACTGAAGATGAATTTCATATGTACCTCTCATCCAATTAAAAGGCAATCCAGAAAACCTACTGAATTACCATTACCATTCTATTCATAATGATACAATACCTTTAAATATTTCTGAAAGATCAACCAGGATAAAGAGGCTGGTTTTAATCTCTTATTTTTTGTCCTTAGGTAGTGGTTATTTTTACTCTCCCTACTTATGTCCAACTCTGCTACTAGATCTCAGAGGTGGGACTGAGATGAGCATGTGGTAACCCTCAAGGTCTCTGCCATGGCATCCACATTAACAGTCCTTTTGGCTAATGGAGGTGCTGATGCCCTGAATTAGTCCCTGTCATCATCCAACACAACTTCTCGTACTGACTTCTTGACTTTTGCTAGCATTTTTGGCATAGAATGCCATATAACTGGAAATACATATATTTTTTTTAATGTTCAACACAAAAGGGAGAATTAAGATGCCAGTTACGTTGCTCAAGATTTTGGTTTTTTTGGAAATCTGTAAGGAACACAATCAGTTTCTAAGATGTAAATTCTCCCACTGACTGCTGAAAAAAGAGGAAAGCTATAATGCCACAGCAAAGACAAGGAAGATGAATCTATCACATTTACCCATGTCGAGATGTCTTCTGTTCCACCTAATGTTTGGTTAGTGGCTGGGATGGGTGAGGAGTAATGTGGGAAAATACACATACACCTTATGTGTTGTGTAATGGTTCTTGCGTTGGTTCCCTGCACCAGCTGAATCAGAAAGCTCTGACAGGGTGGCCTTGTAGCAGATTATGGGAAAGGCCAGAGATTTGGGTTCATGTGGATCCAGTCATGCAAGTAAAACAGCAGGGAGGTTCACAAATGCATTGATGGTTGAGAATGACCAACATATGAGTAAACCATGAACTGATGGAATTTCTCCTATAGAAGCCACACAGAGAGGAACTGGTTTGGAAGCAATCAGAGCACTCAGTATGTGTGAAATGCAGGCCTGGTAAGCAGTGTCCTTTGGGTAATCTCCAAGCTCCAAGTATTTTCTTTCACTGCTGGGCTGGAACAAAAATAAAAATATAAATAACAGGTTTTAATGAAATAATGTTTTTATAAGATTGAATTGCCTCTCAAATGTATCATTTTTAGTAAAAGAAGTACAAGAGTAATCAAGTCTAACCAAAAAGTCCTGAAAGTAAAGAAGCAAAATACTTTGTTCCTTTCTGCCCTATAAAATGTGTTAAGTATATTCTCACTAAACAGTCAGTCTCACACAGACTGATATTTCTTAACACAAAGTTTGTTTCTTTTGTAATGCTTTGACAAAGCTAAGTAAGTCAGACATTTCACATATACCCTGTGCATATACAATTTTCATATCAATGAGAAATTTTGGCAGCCTGGTAGACGAAAAGTTGGTTTGTTCATTTGACTGAGAAGTCACAAAGAAATACAGGCAAACCCCAGTGTTATATTATCTGAAGAACTGCAAGGCCTAGGAGTCCTTTCAGGGTGCTTATACATCCGCAGTGAACAGTTATCAGAGATCCTTAATCTACAGACAGGTGTCGTTCATCTGAGGCATTGGGGCTAAAGCTGCGTGGATAAATGAACATAAAGAAAGTGTTTTAGCTTCTGTGGCTGCACAGATCCCTGCAGAACCATTCCATCCATCTCTGTGTTGTACCCCAAGGGCTTTCAGCCTGGAGAGACCAACCCAGTCTCGGCCTTGCATGAAAGCACCAGAGCTGCTGCTGGCCTGCATGGCTAAAAATGTTGTGAAGCTTCATTTTCTTGGCACTGCACATGAGCTAGGAAACCAGCACGAAAACTGGGGACATCTCAGTACCCAGCACATGGCTAAGCCTGAAGGCGCAGTCTCCCAGGTTAGGCATCGTCAGTTCCACTCACGCTGCCCTGTGAACGAGGGAGGTCCTTTCATGATGGCTGTGCAGAGCAGGAAAGAGAAGGTGTAGAAGTCATGTCCTGTAGTACAGTTAGACATTTCACAAAGTTGGTGAAAATTACTCCCAAGTTGGATCATAAAGGACCTAACTTGCCTAAAACAGAAGGGAAAGGCCGGGATAGCAGGCAAACTTCAGTTTGGGTAATTCTGGTACCTAATGCCAAGAAAACCAGCTCTCAAATGGGCAGCTGGCTTTAGCACTAATGCAGTCATGTCCAGCCACACCCCAGCAAGACCACAAGCAAGGCAAAGCTGGTCTATCTGCAAAAAGAAGGATGGTCATACTCTTAGTTTATTTAGCCAAATGTTTTATATGTCATTGCAAATTTGTTTTATATTTTGTCTTCTTATGTACTATTTTTCTGTTCCACTTTAAACACCTGGATTCTTTCTCTTTAAACACAAGGGTTTGAAATCTAGTATAATGGAAAGCAAAAGTACTGCAACAATATTTGGCATAGGCAGACACCAGTGGAATTCTTCTCATACATCATTGACCCACTTCTGTATCTCAAAAGGATTTCAAAAAATAACATCTCACCAACTTTTTACAAGCTGCATAAACAGCCATGCTATTTTCTAAAGTTAAATCTGATCAGAAGTTTCTCTTTTTGCACAAGACTGTTGTTTTTTACTTAGATGAACATCCTATTTGGTGTTTTGTAAGAGACCTGGTCCCTAAAATTTGTCATCTAAAAGACAGATGTATAGAACACAAATTATACTGGGAAATGTAGGAGCGTATACATGAATTCCCTTGTATTCATTTTTTTAATCACATAAAGTGGGTCTAGAAAGCTAAATGTGAGTAACAGGCTATTCCTGCTAAGTCATAATCTTAGGAGTAAGCATTTATTTTTTCAAACTTAGGTTTATTAATATACTGTAGAGTGAAAGAAGCTATTGTCTCCCATTTAGTTTACTGCATAAAGTACTGTCTAGTTAGGGGTATTTGGAAGAAACGTAGATGGTTCCTTCACTTCTGAAATCACATTTTCCTCTAAAGTTAAAATAGGAAGATTGGTTTACAGAGTGTTTGCAGTTAGCTTTTATTATACACTGCTGGTTTTATAGCCCACCATTTTATGATGTTCTGTAAAACTAACCCAGAAGCATCCCGCATGTTTTATTATCCAAAAGTCTAATCCTTCAGTCTCTTTCTAGGCCATACTCTTAATGAAGTTCTTGAGAATACCATAGAATTTGGGTTTAAAACATTTTTAGCTAATTTCAAATTTCCATTTGCTTCATCAGTTTTAATTTCAGGCATGCCCTGTTGCAACCAAATATGATGACAACATCTTTCAGAAAATCGTACTAGCTTTACTGCACTAGTTTGCTTCCCTAAAATTTTGCTTTGCACTCTTGTACCCCTTGTAACTCAGCTCTTTTTTACTGCCTTTTTCTACTGATGGAGAGAACTTTACAATTCTTCCCACACATTTGGTAAAAAAAAAATGAACACCAGTTAGCAATGACAAGTAAACCAGGAAATGTTCTTGAAAAAATAACAACCAGGAAAAAAGCTAAAGTAACTCTTTTGTTCCTTTAACAAGGATTTCATTCCAAGTTCAAAAAGTTCTTTGAATTGCTCTGTGGACTGTCTGTTTTCTTTTTTCTTTTTTTTTTCACTAAAAATGGTATAATGTACGTCTGAAAAATTACAGCATTTCTGTCTGTAAAGTCATTAGTGCCTGGAATTGTTTTTGAGAAAACATTTTCATGGCTCGGAAGGGGGATAAACTCATTTGAAAAAAATTGATGTCCATCAGATTTCCCAGCTGCTGCTCTCACAGTGGTGTGAAGCTCAGCCCTCGTGGCACTGTTTCTGTTTTGCTGGGGTTTAGCAGCAGACTGGGCTGAGTAAGTGATCACCTTATGTATTATTAGAAAGAAGGTTTGGGTCATGCTGGGCTGGATTTGGACAGAGAAGTCATGTGGCCTTGCGAGACAATTACACAATCTGAATTTCCAATATGGAGCAGACATTAGCCTGTCCCCCATATAATTCCTCTTTTTATTCCATTCTGGTTCCAGGACACACAGAACTGACATACCCTACAACGAAGTGAGATTCATTTCAATAATTACTGGAAAACAGAATGGGAAATTATACTCAGTAAGGCTGACTGAGAAGTTTTTAAAAATATAAAATATAACTCAACTTGAAAATCAATAAAAAAACAGATTTATTATCATTGCTCATTACAATCAGAGATAATTCTTCATAAATGCTGAACTGCTTCAAAGTACAAATTGCCTCCTTCCAGGAAAGCCAGTTTTCTGTGAGACCCAACCTGCACATTATAATACAGCAAGAACCTCAGAAGTATTCAGCTGTCCTGTTCCCAATCTAGACACACACTTTATGTGTTGTGCCTCCCTATCAGCCTGCAAGGACTTGGAAACCTCTCAGAGTGCTGGGTTGGGCTGTATTCTTCCTTTCCAGAGCAGGAACTCTGAGATATGCTGTTTCCCACCTGGATGGGATCACTGGCCCCAGCTGCTGCAACATCCCCCCTCCCAACCCTACTTTGCACTCTCCAACACCTGATGAGGACATCTCTTCCATACATGCTCCACAGCCTCCCTGCCTGCACACAGGCATGTGTGCCATGCGACCAAAGCCCATACTCACTGGGTCCTGAAGCACAGCAACTTGAAAATGGGGATCAAAATGGCAAGATTCTAATTATACCAAGGCAGAAATTTTTCCTCTTCTTTTTCTAGCCTGTTAGAAATACCAAGGAGTTTATCTTCAGAGCTCTAAGAGCCTTTGAGGTTGTTTTTGTCCAGACAAATTAAATTTCTTTTTGCAAGTGATGGATATTTGTCTCATATGCAGGTAATCTGAAGAAATAAATACTTCATAACCATGAAAATTTATAAAGAGCCTGAAAATTTATCATGACCTGTTAATACCACATAGCAAGTGACTAATTCTGCCTATCATTTAGCAAGGTACAGCATTGTTAGGCTGCAATGGATGCACCCAACAAGGTTGAGTTGCTTAGAAAACACAGCTCAGGGTCCATGACAGCTCACATCAACTGCTGTCACGATATTGCTGTGAAAAGGTCTAATGCCTTAGGATTTAGCTTCTATATTTTTCATGTATGTGTAATCCTGTAATTCTTTAGTGTATGACTCTCAACTCCATATACAGTGTTAGCTGCTGTTCTCCCATTTTGGTCAGACAAAGCAATTCCTCTCCAGGCCTGGAAACCAAGGACACCTTACTGTCTCAGGCCCCGAGAAACATAAACAGCAGTGAGTTGGTGGGGAGTAAACTTGGGGTAAATTACTTCATTACCTGGAGCTGTAATTGGAAAATTAACCCCCGATATGCAAATGGACAAAACTTATAGATGTATGAAAACCCGTGACTCGTCGTTCATTTTTTGGGTGTAGCCCCTGGGGGCTTTGACTGCCCTAAGTGTACCTGAAGGCTCTTCAATAAATATAACTGCTTTTTGTTCTCTTAATTTTGTCCAGCCTCTGCTTTTAGGTAGTCCCTCAAGGCATCAGA
Organism: Oriolus oriolus; assembly: GCA_013400235.1. Lineage (NCBI taxonomy): Eukaryota > Metazoa > Chordata > Aves > Passeriformes > Corvidae > Oriolus > Oriolus oriolus. Next base: position 2,708,520 of record VXBT01001127.1, on the reverse strand, counting down.
TCCTTACCAGCTACAAATTAGCACTAGTCAGCTGCATGGGCCACCTGAAAACCTGTACCATATCTTTAGTGAGATAATAGCAGTGATGCATTTTTTAGAAAATTTTCTGATTTTCCAGCCTCTGCTTACATAGGTAGGTGCTTTTCTGCTGACGAGGAAATTAGGGACTCAGTGCCTTAATAATGCAAGGAACTGTTTTGAACCATTTTGATTTCTTTTGAATTGGATAGATTAAATATCTGCAATATTACTTGAGTTTCTGCCCGAGTCTTTTCCCAGGTGTAAGATACATTTTCCTTGTTTCATGAACCATTGACTTTCTGGGTGCAGTTGCATTGAGTATCTCAAGAAATCCCCCAAAGGTGTACAGGTAACAGGATGTTTCCTTGCTCCCTCTTCACGTCAACATCTTGAATGCTTGTTTTGGGTAAGGTAAAAGGAAAGGGAGGGAAATGCTTTAGAGCTAAAATTTTTGTATCTAATTTTGTCTGTAAATATCCCACCTGCCAAGTGTGTGCCTGTTCAATGAAGAGTCTATGCCTAGCTACAGAGTCACTGAGAGAGAATGAGAGAATAGGAAGAATATCAGGTTAGAAAGCAACAGTGAATGATTGGGAAGACACGAGAGAAAAGACACTGCTCTGGCTAATGCCATTTCACCACAAGTACTATGAACATGACATTTACTTAGAGGTATTAGCTGCATCTCTGTGCATGCTACTTCAATCTCCTTTTTATCTGTAGCATTTAGCCCCAGATCTCATTGTTGTACTGAACAGATAAATAAACATTTATAAGGATATTCTACCTGAACTGATAGAAAACATGATTTCAAGCTGTAAAAAGGCCACATAAAAGCTTAAGAAAAAAAAGAAATATTTCTGGCTGAAGAGCCTTGTGACAGGATGACATACAGCATCCTGTGGGAGTCTTGCCTTTCAGTGTCACCATCAGATTTCTGCCCCCCAGGAAGAAGAATCTGGGCACATTTAGAAGCGGATTTAGATAGTTTCTAGAGAGACTACAAAAACACATTACAGCCACGGGCCAAGCAAGTGTTGGAGCACTCTTGGTTGTTGCTGTTGTAGGAGTCTACATGTCCCAGCCTCCTGCCAGGAACGGGGTGCCAATACCATGATGTATGCTTGTCTGGGTGCCAGCAGAAGCTTAGAAGTGCACAGGAAAGATTCAGCTATGTGCAAAATCCTCCTTATTAGCTGAAGATGATTCATTAAAAGAAAAAATAAATTCAAGCATACTTATTCAGCCTCATCACAGTTGAAATGCAGAAACCCATAACTTCCAGTGACATTCTTAAGGCCCCTAAATTGTACATGGGGAAGGTTAACTGGCAACAAGTAGTATCTATCATTGCTAACACTTAAGGTAGACAGTAAAAAGCAGTCTTTGAGTGGGCCAGTGGGACACAATTTAGTCTTAGCAGAGCACTGGCCTGTCATTCTGGCAAGGAATCCCCCACTAGGCTTCCTTGTAGGGAAGTTTGTGCTAAATGATATTTTTCCTACTGTTTCAGCCATCAGCTCAATGGTCACAGCCCTTGCATAGATATGAAGACCCAGAGTCAGTTCCTCTGCTGAGATATTATAAACCCACACATTCCTCTTAAACACTCTAGCCTCACAATACAGCCTATCTCTTCCAATCTTTCTCGTTGGAATTATTCAATAATTCAGTATTCATTGAAAGATAAAGATGTTATTAAACATAACTATATTCCAGTGGAATATCAAAAATTGAGAGAACTGGATTCCAGAAACCTGCATCAGGAAACATTTTGTATGAAAAATTTAGATATCTGCCATCTAAATTTCTGCTTCTTCAAAAGAAAAGAAACCAGCTTTACAGTCAGATTCCAGCATCTGATTCATCTCCCATCTCCCACAGCCCCTGTGTGTGCAAGGCTTTCTCATGTATGTGCTCTGAGAATGCCAGTGTCTAGATGGTTATGAGACATGAAAGAATGACAGCTTAGTAAATCTCAGCGGAGTGGTTATGAGAGAGATGTTTGTTTACTTATGACCATGTTTGAAAGATCTTTAGTCACTTAGGTCTTGGGAGGAAAAAATGCAGGTATCTACAGAATTTAGAATCTCCTAGGTTAGCTGGAAATCTGAGGACCAAAATTTTGAATGCAGAAAGATGAAGGGCACAAATGAACAAAATATTTTGTATGTGCCATTTAATTTTTCTCTTAATAACAATTTTCTGGGCTGTTTCTGCAGTGTTACTCCTCTGGAGCCAGTGCTGCTACACCAGCATGCTCAGCTGGTGGGGTAGGTCACAGCTGTTTCAGTTGTGCTTCTGCACCAGACTCTTCCTAGCACCAGCCTCCTTTCAACATTTTCAGGTTTTTATTCCATATTGAAAGTCAAATAAAATAATCCCCAAAATTGCCTGTGAAACAAAGTGCAGCTACAGATCAAGGACTAAATTACAGAAATTAAAAGTTCACCATTCCATATTAATTACTTCACCCTAAATATTTCACATGTATTTCTAAGTAACTACATGTTCCGTCCAGAGAACTGACTTCCTTTTTCAAATGCAATAAATCCCATAGGTTAAATAATTCCAGCTGCTAAGCAATCCTATTTTATCTGTTCTAACTGAGCATTGCACAATGAAGAGAAATAGCCAAAGAAGTAATTCAGCTAATAATTTCCCTGTGGTAAGGACACCTATGGTAACTTGGGGACTCCTCATCATGCTCTAAAGATCTCTTTTTATCGCAATATGTCCAGACCAATTGCTAGATTGATTGCCGGCTTGATAGAAAGAAAGTTGTCATCTTGTGTTGTGATTTTAATTACCTTACACTGCCACAGAACCTTTAGGCTGCATCTCCGTCAGCTGTGAGAAGTGTGGGAAGTTTAAATGAATCAGTTTAGAAGACTAGGTTACATGAGTCCGGATCCCTTTGAGGAGATAATTATTTTAACTATTGAACACAAATCAATGTTAAAAAAAATCTTGATTTTGTGGGCTACAACAATCTTATTGCATTTAAAATTCTGCTTTCTCAGTGATTTCTTAAATTATACTTAGGTCTGAGCTGTATTCCCTGAACAACTAGGCAGAGAAAATATAAGAAAAGAATTCTGGCAAATGAAACACTGCCATGATAAGTTCATTTCCAAGTAACTCCATAAAGACAGCACAAATAATGTTCTCCTTATCTTTTTTATTCAAATGAATTTTTAAAACAAAACTTAGTAAAATAGTGAATGTATTTATTGCTACAGAAATCAGGTTGTGAATCAAATGGTGTTCCTCCTGAAGTCAGTGGATAAATATAATCTACCCAAACTGATTCTAGTGTTTCCCTTCATTTCTCCCTGCTTCTAGAAAAGTTGATCACCTCACCTATTCAAGTAGGTTCCAGGTATCTTTTTCTAAACTAAATAAATTTTCGTGTTAAAATTATTAACTGAACACACGTGAATAAAATGTCCAGTGATGACTGATCTGCATTAAAATACTGATTGATTCCTACATTTAGTCTCAAACGCAGATGATAATGTCTGTGTGTAAAATGGTCAGCATTTGATAGAAAAAAAGTGGTTCAGTGCTTACCTCAGAAGAGGAGGAATGTTAGAAACTGAAATATTTTGCCAGAGGCTTTTTTGCACCTCCAAACCCTTCCCTGTTTTGCTCCATACCTCGAGCACCACAAGTTGCCTGAAACAGAGTGTGTGCAGGATTTTCGACAGTACCCAGTCATTGCTCTGTGTACTAGTAAGGATTGCCCTGGAGGTGTGAAGGAAATAATTTTCTATACCCTTTCCTCCTTGTTTTATACACATTTATGCTATTATGTTTTTACTCCAGTTGGGTCATCTGTTAAAGGTTGAGGACAAAGAAATAAAAGAGGAAATGGCTTAAATTCTTGATTTGTGCCTTCCAACTGGACAGGCTTAAACAAATAATGAGAGTTAACTTGTGGATGCAAAGCTTTTGTGAAGTTTTCTCCTTCAAGAAAGCTTGCACTCAGCCACTAATAGACTTGTGTATGCAGAAAACCTTTCTCATCTCTTTTTTTCCAGGAAAAAGCTAGTTAGAGTAAAACATCCTCACTTACACAAAGAAAGCAGAAAAAAAGAAGAGGAAAAAAGGCTAAGAAAGATCCTGTTTCTACCAAAAACTTCCTCTAAATGAAGAGGAACTTCTTGTTTGCTGGATGAGAAAGGTCTAAGCACCCACTTCTAGCTCTAGGTCTCAAGGAAATAAGTGGTATTCCAAACTAGACCAAGCTATTTAAATAGCTCAGCAATGTACCTCACCTGGAACCCCTAATAGTGTTTTCCAAATATAAGTGGCATTCATTTACCATCATTTGCTGGATGGGTGGGAAACCACAGCCTTCAGGGCAGTGCATTTGTCCTGCAGGGAGTCTGGTCTCATGACTAAGCAAAACTACCTTTTGATGTCACTCTTACGTTTGTTTCCACAGCAATGCTGCCCTTCTATCCCACTTAATTTTCTTGCAGATTTCTTTTATAATGTCATCTTGATAGCCATTGCAAAAATGCAAACGTAAATTGTTGGATTTCACAGTTCAGGCTGGACTATGAGGAGCCAGATATTTTGTCTAATGAGTTCATGCCCAGTACTTTGAGACATTGCTTTCCTTGAATGAAGGCATTCCTCTCTACCAGCTGGCATTTTATTTTGATAGAATCAGACAGAACAACGAGTGTTTTTACTTCAGCAATTACAACTATGCCGATTCCAAGTAGTTTATTATTTGACTTAGTTTTTCAGGTGTCTTTTTTTTCCCCTTTGCTTGCACAGTGCCTCCCCCAGCTGTGCCCTGCTCTGGTGAGAGCTCCAAGGCACTCTGGAGTCTTGGCAAACAAAACCAGTCACAGAAATGTTGAATATCAAATTAATTCCTATTTGGTAGCAAACAGCAAAGCGTTCTTGAGCAATTCATTCTCATGCTTACTAGGTCTGGGATCACTTTTCTACTTCATTTTTACAGAACTCCTGAAAAAATGCTTCTAGCAAACACGTGGAGGAGGTTCAATGTGTTGTTTGGTGATATCCTAACATAGTTTAAGGAAAGAAGCAGAGGAAAACAGTAATATGAAATTGAAGCCCTTTGCAAAAGAGAAACAGCAAGTTAAAATACTTGTTTCCTTCTATAAAGCCAAATAAATTTCATGGCCACTATTGAAATAATAGAGAATAACTTAACATTTTACAGGCTGGTTTTTACAGGCAACACAGGGCATAAGAAAGAATGTAGGAAAGTGCTTTGTGCAAGCCTGGTTGCTTTGCAGCCAGTTTTGCTCTGGAGAGCACTCAAAGGAGCCAGGAGAGCAACACGGCTTGCTAAGATCAGCAAGAATTATTACTTGGAGAGTACATGCACTGCCAGGAGCTGGTGACTGGGGGAGTTAGGGGAGGAAATTACATGTTTAGATGTGGGAAAAGCTAGCAGAGATAAGAGAAATACCAGCTCTGCTGTGGAATCCAAGAAAGGAAGGGAGGCTGTTGGCAGAGGAGAAGAGAGAGGGTGGGGGTCACTACTGCAAAGCTGACCCAGAGCTGACATTATTCACAGCAAGGTTAAAAGTGAAGATGATGAGATTTTAATGCATTTTCTCAGAGGAAATTTCAGAAGTTAATTTTTATCTTTTTCCTTTTATTCTGCAGACATCAGAATGTTTACTAATATGCAAACTTTATTGCCTAGTTTCCTTTTAACTTTTGTTCTATGCTTATTTCAGTATCACATTTATATTGGATGACATGTGTGAGTTATGTAGGATGTCTGAAAGTTGAAAAAAGGGTAGTTTATCTTTCAAAAATGACATTTTATCTTTCACAAGGGCATTTTAGTGGAAATTTACTTCAGGTTCCTTAAAAAGATTTGAACTGATAGAAGTTAAATAAAACCTGAACTGGGAATTTTATGTGAAGATTAACCAGGTGAGTGTCTATTACCACTGTCAAGTTAAAGAGAGTGTGAATTATGCTAAATAGTGAAAAATTATTTTCAGCATAAAATGAGATTAAATGAGGCAGAAGTAAGGCATGAGGGAACCTCTGAAAATTAGCAGGACACCTGCTAAAGTTCAGACAGAAGCTGTTGGTGTATGTGCACCTGTCAGCAAAGCCTTGGCAGCAAACTCTCTTCTGAGCACCACTTACCTTCCAGATCCATCATCTATTTCCATAACCCAAGAGCAGAGAATGCTGCTGCCTTGCTTTAACACCTGAAAACTGGAGAATTTCACCAGTGATCCAAGGGAGAGGTGACACAAGTCCACACTTCGCTTTATCTTTAAAAGAAGAGAAGGAAGAAACAAAAAGCTCTAAACTCTTCAGCTGGCAGCTGTTGTCACTGGCTCTGATTACTGTGTCACCCTTCTGGGACACTGTCACAGTGCCCATGCCATATGCTCTCAGTTTGTAGGGTAAGTGGTGACGTGTGAGCAGAACCCACAGCATCACTCCTGAACTCATTTACAGGGGTTTGTTGGAGCACAGGATCAACATCATTTCCTCGGTTTGCAAGTGGAGTGTTGTGAGGCAAGAGCCAGTGGTGCAGACAAACAGGACTTTAAGGGCAAGAACCACCAAAGGAGCAATTTCAGATGTTAATCTTGTCATAGTAAAGGGATTGTATCTGAGAAGGCAGACCTTCAGATGCATAGGAAGCATGAAAAAACCACTGCAAATAAAATTATAAGCAATGCGAGGAAAATCTGTGAAGAAATGCACTTCTAGACTTTTGAGTTAGAAAAACTAGGACATTTCAAAAGCACTGAAATTTCCAGAAAGTTCTGAATTCCGACCCTTTGTAAACTAAGGCTATTTATTGAGCATGGTATTTCAAAATCAGACAAAATTATTCTTTAACCTTAGATTGTTTGGATGTTGCAGCAAACTGAGCAAAAGCAGAATTTATTAAGCAAACAATTTTACTGCATAGTTATGGGTGAAATACATATCTGCCCATATCCCTAAATGTTTCATCAAGATAAGGTGGGGGTTATCAGTAGTAATTTAAATTTGTTCTTGAAAGGACAGACTAGAGATTAAAAGATTGCTTCCTGTTGCATAAATTCAACTCTTAACAGCCTCCTGCTGGGAAATGGTAGGTCAATAGCAGGTTGAGAAGCCTTAGGAGTTTCAAAATAAATTTAAAAAAAATTAGAGGGTGATATGACACAGTTGGCTGGAATAGCTGGGATCCAGAACATGGGTTATATTCTTCACTTGAGTTTTGACTGTCAGATGCAGTGGCGTCATTGCTGCTCTCCTCATGGGAGGAAAATATTTTAGGTTTTCAGAAAAGGAATCAGAGTTAGAAGAGAATCGTCATTTAAACCAGCAATTAGTGGGGTGCCACTTTCCAGAACAAAAAGTTTGGTGTTGGAGGGAAATACTGCTGCTACAAAATGCAGCTGTCTTGGGGGCTGTGAGTGCTGAACTTGCTCCTTTTGTGTCGGAAAGCAGCAAGGAGAGAAAGAATTGGCAGTGCTGTTATGATGACTCATTATTTCTCCAGCTCTGGCTCCCCTCTGGCATCTCCTGGTCATTCTTCTCCCTCATGTGATTCTTCCCACAAATAAACCCTTCTAAATATGTGTCAGAGGATCTATGGCCACAATGCCAGTGCAGCTTTTGTTTGGTAGCTGCTAGGAGTCTTCTCTGTTAACTGGGGCCTGTAAGGAGCCACCAGTTCATGCTGCCTTAGGTGCGAGAAAACTGGACTGCATGAGCATCTTAGACCAGCATTTTATAGCATGAACTACATCCTCAGTCCCACTAGGTGTTTGGAAAAGGTTCGTCTGATGACCTAAGCTGTCTAGGTTTGTTTTGGTTGTCGAAATTCTCATAGGTACAGGACAAAAGATTTGTGAGCAGAGAGAGAAAGGTTCCTTGACAAAAGCACTCTGAAAAGAAAAACAGCCTTTTGACCTTGAAGAAAATGTAAAGCTGGAGTAATTCTGTCATCTAAAAAATCCACAACAAGGTGGAAGTTTCATTCACCTCCTTAGAGGCAGTTACACCAGCTAGAGGTATTAGAGATCTGTATTTTAGGTCTGCTGAAGGACAAGCTCGGATGATACATAGAGGACACAGAATAACATAATGCAATTCTTCTACATTATGGCGCAAGTGCATTAAAAATTTAAAAAATCTTTCAAGACATAAAAAATATTTGTACAAACCCAGTGATGTACCCTGGTATTTACTATCCGTGTCAGGAGCTGCCTTGGCAGAGTTTCTGCACAGCATGGTTAGTCAGCCCCTGGAGGGATTTGGAAGAAGGGAGTAACTTGTGCGTCAGGGGCTGCTGGAGAACTGGGTGGCTGGGAGGAAATACAGAGGTGGCAATCTCACAGGGATATTTTAGACTCTCTTCCCTGTGCCTATGATGTTTATGTGCTTAAGCTTAGCAGTGATCAGTCAGTACCTGAAAATGCATCAATAAAATAGAACCTGTTCTTCCTCCCCACCTCAAAATTTAATATTTCATTCTTCACATAGTATTGTCCAGGCCCACAGGTCTGTGGGCTTTCTCTGCTTAGCAGATGACTGACAGTTCATACTATTTCCTCCACATATATATTTTTCATGTTATTTCTGCTGTAGAAAAGACACTATCTAGTGCAAACAGAGAGGTTTATACTATTAATTTGAAAGATTGTCATATGTAGATTTTCATCTGTACAACAGTGGGATAAAAAGTTTTCAAGAATCCAATCAAACCATGGCAGAAAACCAAGTCCAAGTGTTTTCTAGAAGAACATCTAATGTTTTATTTTAATTATAAGGGAGCAGAAAGAAAATGAACTCACAGCTGTTCCACTGGGTGCATGTTATTCATGTGAGCAACTTTTTATTGTATTAGTGATTTGAGCAGAAGACAGGGAAGATGCATAAATGACTTTTCTGTTTGTTATCAAAGGAAAGTAATTTTAATGGGCCAAGCCTATGCCATGCATCTTTCTAGGCCCAGACATTAACACAGAATCATATAATAGTTTGGGTTGGAAGGGACTTCTAAAGGTCATCTTATCCAGCTCACCTGCAATGATCAGGGACATCTTCAACAGGATCAAGTTGACAACTAGATCAGCCTGACCTTGAACAATTTTGGGGATGAGGTATCCACAACGTCTCTGGGCAGTATGTTCCAGGGTCTCACTGCTCTCATTGCAAAAATCTTCTTCCTTAGAGCTAGTCTAAATTTACCATATTTTAGCTTAAACCCATTACCCACTGTGTTATTGCAGCAGGCCCTGCTAAAAAAGTATTTCTCCATCTTTCTTATAGGCCCCCTTTTAAGTATTGAAATGCTGCAGTAAGGTTTCCCCAGAACCTTCCCTTCTCTGGGTTGAACAGCTGCAGCTCTCTCAGGCTTTCCTCCCAGGGGAAGGTGCTCCAGCCCTCTGACAATTTTTGTGACCCTCCTCCAGACCCACTCCAACAGGTCCATGTCTTTCCTGTGGTGATGACCCCCGAGCTGGACATAGTACTTCAGATAGGGTCTCATCAGGAAAGGGAAGTCCTTTACCTGTTGGACTTCAGAAAAAAGTCATTCTCTTTTGCTTTTCTGGGGCATTTGTGTGGTTCTCTCTGTTTACTGCTAACACTAATTGGATGTTATAAATGTAGTGTCACCACCTACTCAGTGATTCTGAACAGCTCTGGGACAAAGCCTGAAAACACCACTGTTCTTAGAACCACAGTCCTCCACCAGTGTGCCAGATATGCAAATAGGGATCAAACAATTAACCCAGTTTGTACTTGCATTTCTCACTTGTCCTGGGGTGACAGTATGATACTGTATTCCCCATCGTCTGCCCTGTGCAGCTGGCCTAAGGGCGCAGAATCTGAAAATATTAAAGCCACCCAAGATGTTATCTGTGCTGGCACCAGTGTTAAAATCTCTAGAAATAATCTATGGAGAAGAAAGTATTCTATGTTAAAGGTGGAGAGGAGACTCACACTGAGAGCAGCATTAAGCTACTGTTGGCTGCGTCCACTGTGCTGAGCCTGAGAATGACAAAGCACGCAGTGCACGAGAATATGCACTTTAATAGCCAGTTGCCTACAAAATATACAGTTCCTGACAGGAGTGGGTGCCAGACACGCTGAGGAAGAAGCTTGGCTTAGTTACCTTACAGAGCTTTTTCCTGAATGTCTTTATTTGTTAAAGGATGGAACCATACTAAGCTTTGCTTCCCATCAGGATCCAGTACTTGGCCTATTTACAATTCTGTGGGCTAGAGTCCAGCTTGGAGTGTATTTGCATCCAAACAAGGCAAGCTTCTGACAGAAGTACAGGTAGATTCTTGCATTTATTCATCAAGAAGTTATCCAAATATCCAAGTACTTCCTTGTAATATTGCAGCACTTAAATGTGAGATGTCGCAGTGGTAGCAGAGACTAAGAGAAAACGCGACATAGATTTTCGGTGTTCACGAAGAAAATGCAATTATTTATTAATTTACAGACAGGTTTATAAGAGTTACTTCGCTAGAAGTTTACTTGGAACAGAAAAGACTACTGGGTCCCTGAGCAACCACCCCTCAGGGCTATTGGCTAATCCAGAAGACACCTCTTTCTAAATATTTCTCCAGGCCATATCAAAACAATTTTACAACAGTTTGCGCATGTGAGATAGGAAATCTAGTTCACAAAAAAAGGTTGGCTTTGTTTTTGGATAATCTGTCTGGGAACACAAAAGTTTCTCACGAAGTGCTGGAAAAGCAGGAGAAAGGAAAACCAGGATTTTTACAAAATGCCGGGAAAGCTGAGAATTTTCTCTGCTGAAAGCTTTTTAGCATCCACAGTGAGAGCTCGTTCTTCAGCTGTCAGTCTGCAAACGGCATTTCATAGGAAATTTTTGCTGATATTTTATCTCAGGATGCTTTATTGGGAGCATTATTAGATGCTATGATTTGTGGTAGATCTGGAAGTGCTGGGTTAACAGTGGAATTAATGACCTTAAAGGTCTTTTCCTAACCTGAATTATACTATGATTGTGGTAGGTCAGCCCAGTTCTCTCCTCTGTCTTTTCAGCTTTCCAAAATGGAAACTTATTCCCTAGTGGAATAAGTTCTGTACCGATGGACAAATATTATTTAATGAAAAAAAGGTGAACAAAGAAAAAACCCCTATATTTTGTAGTTTCTCACAACAGATAAGAGTATGGTAATTTTAATTCATCTTTATTCACAAATTACTGAAGAATTATTGTATTTTTCTCTCATTCACAAGAAACTTCAAGCACACAGAAAGGATAAGAACACATTTTGACTGACTTCCTGACCTGCCATCCTGGATCTGGTGACTTGCAGCCCTGGTGCTCAGTCCCTGGAGGCGATCTGAATGCATGCTGCTGGTCATCAGAGTCACGCGGGTTCAGTGTGTAACACTTCTTGAATAATGGTTGAGAAATGAGCCAGAGCTGGTTGCATAAACCTTGTCATATTTCATGCACACAGCTCCAGTGTCTGCACTGTTTGCTGTTGTTTGTCATTTGTGTTTTCTGTCACTCAGATAAGATATCACCAAAAATAAATATCTGAAGAGAGAAAATGATGTCTCTGCAAAGCTCGCTGTGCTTTTTGTCTGCATGTATATATATTGTGTTATTCTTTCCTAAAGGCTAAAAGAAAATAATAAAAATGCAGATTAACTCTCCCTTTAAACAACCTATAAGAAAAATATTGCTTGGTACTCTTAGTCTGAGTACACATAGTCAGTTTTTTAAGATAAAGGTTAAGTTTCGGTTTGAAGAGAGGTTTTAAAAATCCAGGATCTGTAACATTTATCCTGTGTCTTTTGAATAATATTTTCACTGCTTTAGTAATGGTCTTATATATACAGGGAAAGGTGTTCAGAGAAATCAGGCTGCCCTGTGCAGAACTCATTGCTAAGAAAAAATGGTCTGGTTTTCTCAGACATCAACTGACCCCCTGAAGTCAGAGCTCTGTGTCTAAGCCTGTATTTATGTGGGTATCTACGTCTAGATTTTGGAATGCATTTTTAGCAGCCAAATGGGAAACTTTCAGAAATGTAAAAATTGCTGCTGGCAAGAGGTAGAAATGAAAACATCTGAGTTTCATCCGAGTTCTCATTGAGATGTAATTGAAAGACTGACCTTATTATTCCATGAAATATCATGTAGTAAGGGACTGCCTAGATCTCGTAGCAATGCAGACAGTGTGACACAGAAAAGCCCTATCCGCAGGATAAGGCCAAGGGTCATGGAAATGCAGCATTTCTTCATTGCTGACTTCTCCCTGTCTGTTACCTGTCCACAAAGGAATATGAAGCAGAATTAGAAGCAGAGCAGAACTGTGTTTTTTTCTTGTCCTAATTTGTCTTTGTTGATAACGGTGGCCAGTCACTGACCCAAAGCCATGCTGCATCTTTCCTGAGAATTACAGAGCTGCTGCTCTGGATGTGGATATTGGATCAAATTCCTGCCAACAAGCTGTTGACTGGATTTCAGCCACAGCTGACGGCTCCCCTCATCCCAGTGTCTCAGGGAAGACCCTAACCTTAACCCTAACCACAGCCCAAATTCACTCCTAATGTGTTAATTACCTCATAACATCCTCCGGGAAGAACTGAATGATCCCAGAAGTACTGTGATCACTCTACCCCTTTCAGTGACACTTCAGCATCAGTCCCGTTTTGTCAAGCCATCTTCTTCAAGCATTACCATGAGGATTATTACCCTGTGCATGGCTCTGAAAGTGAAGGATACTTGCCTTGCTCAGACAAAGAGCAAAACAAAATTTGAGACGGGATGTGGCTCCTCCCTGACCATGACAACTGAATGACAATGCTGGCAAAAGAACAAATGAAATAACAAAATAGTGTCAATTTAGGATAGAAATTCAAAAGTGGTGTGTGTGGATCATGAGAATAATGAGGTTTTGGAACAGCTGCCTAGAAAAAAAAATGAAGAAAAAGTCTTTATTTTAGAAGGGATTTTAGCGTTTTTTTATATAAAAGAGATTTTAAGATGTGGTTTTCTGAGCAGTCAGACGCTCAGTCACTTCCAGTCAGATGTGCTGTGTTCGGAGATCTCTCTTCCCTCCCAATCTCCACTTTTACATGGCCATTTTCCAGATGAAAGTTTGCCTGGTGGTCCAATAAAGCTTTTGTTTATGTGCACAAATGGCACATTCTCCAGACACCCACGGCTGCCACAGACTTGATCACTGTAAAAGTGTCATGCTGCTGCTAACTTCTTGCACAGATTTAGCCTCCCTTAGAGGAGCTCAATTACCTGTAAATCTGCTGACAAGGCTTAACTATTATTTTGTGCTTCCCTCTCAGGTACCTCTTTTAACTGGGTCAGGGTAAACCCATTACCCTCTATATTTGGTACACAGTAGGAATATCTACCTAGCAGAAATCATAACTCTTTAATGTTTTCTAAAGGATATATTGATTCACCTAACCCTGAGGTCAGTCTCATTTCTAACTGTGTAGATGAACTGTGCAACACTTCTTGTACGTTTTGATAGCTGTGTTTCAAGACCAAAAAGGAGATGCCCTGATGTGAAAAAACCACCCTTGGGACTTTTCCTAAGTTCAAGACTTGCACAGCAGGGCTGTAGGGGTGCCAGGCCATTTCTGATGTAGGACAGGCAAGGGCAATTTCTCTGAGCACATTCAGAAACCCTCACAGGCTCACCTCTGTCCAGACCATTCCCAATAGGCGTTGGTCTGTTTGAGTGTTGCTAACTCAACTCTAAGAGAGATTCTCCATGAAACATCTATTCCCATTTTAAAGTTAGGCAACCACAGGCAGAGGCAACCCGTCAAAGCTGGCCTTGCACAGGCAGTCTGTGGGAACTTGGTCGTACAACAAAGTTCATTGCTGGGAGGTGTGAAAGTAAACTTTACGCAGGAAAAAGCAGATGGTTGTCTTCCTCAGGAACTTTGCAGCTGCAAATTCTACAACCTATTTTTGTAAATGATACTACGCAAACATATTTATCATATGCAAGTTTGTCCTAAAATCTAACATGAATCTTCTCGGCCTCTACTTAAACTGACTTTTTGTCTTGCTCTAGCCCCACAGGCGGCCTAGATAATCACCACCTTTTCATATTGTTCAGTTATGTCCTAATTTCGGTATCTCTTTCCCATATAAAATTATGCTAATTTTCTCATTTTTAGGTTTATATTTTCTAAATCTCAAATAATTTCTACTGTTATTTAAATGTAATTTCTTCTGGTCTTTATGGGTACTAAAACTAAGCTGCCTAAGGTGTAATTCTCTAGGTCACAGTTTCTTCCACTTTTAAAAAAAAGTTGTTCTTTTTATAGTATTTGTCCTTCTCCAGTGTTCTGAGATTCCACTATTTTTTGGTAAATGCATTTTTTTTTTTTTGGTTAAAAATCATAGTTTTTTAAGCACGTACAATTTTTTCCAGTTCTGTAAGAAATCAAGGGTATGTTCATCTCGTGCTTTCAGTCTGAATATATCCCACTCACCTAAACAGTCTTTAATCTGCTCTTTCCCCTCTCCTGGTGTGGACTTTCCTCCTCAATGTTCCTTAACAGTCTAAATAACAATCACTATTAATATTTTTGTGAAAATGACACGTCATAGGTTCTAAGCAGTTTAATCGTCTTTCTGATGGTTATTTTCTCTCCCTTTCTCATAAAAGATATATGGGTGAAAATGTAGCACATGATTTAATTTCTTATGCATTTCACCAACATTGGTTTTACTTTCCACTTTTGCACCTTTCTGTTTTTTGAAATTAATTTCACCCCCTGCTTGTGGCAATCAGCTATAGATATCTACAGTTACTGGCACAGTTTCCCCTTTTTATTTCTCTTGGATTTTCTGGTTTTCCTAGTATGCCTTATCCAGGCCTTACCAATGGCCCACTATGGCATTTTCGTAGTTTTTTTCCACAGGAAGACAGAATTATGTTGTGTCCTTGATATTGCTTTGTATAGGAATTGTCATTTCTCCTGAGATATTTTTACCCTTTGGGATTCTTCTCTGTGAGCACCTTGCCTCCCTGTCTGCAGCCTGCTACACAGGCCATTTTGAAGCACACTGCTAATAATCATCATCTGCTCAGATTCATTCCATTCTCTTGCAACCATGAACTCTATCAGAACAAGATCATTTTCACTCAGACTGTTTTTTGTGATTGTTAAATAAATCCTGGTCAAACACAGTAAAAACCAAGCCAACCAGGGACACTTTTAGAGCCTCTGCATTCTAGGGCAGTGAGTTGTGCCCCAAGGAAGAAGAAATGTGCCAAGAACAACAGATGTTCAGTTTTTGCAGCTGACAACATTACAAAGGGAACACAAAGCAAGTATGCTGACTAAATAGAGGAATAGCTATTACATGAATTCAACTCTCAGAGCAGCTAAGTGCAGGACACTCGTGCTGATGAAGCAAAGGGGTGGCACAGGGGGTACAGCAGCTTTATGGGCAACACCATCTCCCTTGCAGAACTGACTTTCCTGCCACGAGTGAAACATCAGCTCCCATGGCAAAGCCAGGCAGTTGTCCCACTGAATAATGCTCAGTTCATCCACCCTTTCTCTTCTTCTTCCAGTCCCCTTTTCTGCCCTTCAACCCTCTTCTAGGAGGGGGTGCTAATTTTCCTGCTGACTATAAATGCACAGGGTGTTGGCAGTCCACCTTGTTCCGGCCTGGGGAGAGGAAGCCATAGAATGGCCAGGTTGGAAGGGACCTTATGGATAACCTTGTTCCAAACCCTGGCCATGGGCAGGGACAGCTTTGACTAGACCAGGTTGCTCAAAGCCCCATCCAACCTGGCCTTGAATACTTCCAGGGATGTCATGCCTTTTCCTGGTCTTAAAATTAAGAGAGCTGAACACAGTTAAGAGGGAAAAAGGTTTTACCTTGGTATTTATTTAAGGATCCTTAGGTGTGATGAAATGCACATCGAAATGCACC
>VXBT01001127.1:2671386-2692547 GCA_013400235.1 Oriolus oriolus | reverse complement strand
CTGGGGTTTTTAGAATGTTTGGTCTCTTGGCTTAAAGAAATACTGGGTCTAAGGGAAGTTATCAAACTTAGAGAATTATAAGTATGTAGGCTAAAAGCACTAAGAATACATAAAAGCTATATAAAAGAGTGTATAAAAGGGGTATAAAAGAAAAAGAAAAAAATCATCATGGCATCAGATGGTGTATCCACAACTTCTTGGAGCCACCAGTTCCAGTGCCTCACCACCCTCACAGTAAAGCATTTCTTCCATATATCTAATCTAAACCTACTCTCTTTCAGTTTGAAGCTACTTCACCTTGTCGTGTCACTACATATTCTTGTAAAAGTAGCCTCTCTCCATCTTTCTTGTAGGTCCCTCCAGATACAGAAAGGCTGCAATTAGGTCATCTTCATCAGATACTTTTTTTTCCGTCTAGTAAGCACTCATCTGTTACTGCAAGAAATACCCTTCACTTGACTAAACTGAGTCACCCCCCAACAGCAAATGCACAGACATAAGGAGAAACTACATTCAGGAAGTTCTGAAAGCAGCAAATATATAAATTTGAAATAAACAGTAACAACTGGTTTGCATTTTCCTTCTTCCTCAGATGTCTCCTTTCTAATCTTCCTCTGTCCCACCACCATACGTTACTTGTTGCTCATGGAATTGTTTCATGGCTGCAGGTAGCAGGGCAGTTCTTTGATAACACAGCACGAACCCTCTCCTACTCCAGTTTTTACATAGCTTCAATTGTGTGATACCTGAGTACAGTCAACAGCATTGCTTGTCCACCAGGAATTTATAGAGATAAAAAATAGGAGGTAAAAAAGTATAGATCTTGGATGGTTTATTCTCTGGTTTCATTTCTAAATTTAAAATGTCACTTCTCAAGCATTGGCAACAGCACCAGATACAGCTGATCAGAAAGTCAAAGAAAACTGCTGAAAGCCTTCTGTGAGCTTCCTTTCTGGTGAGGGCTGGCTGGCAAAGTCATGAGGTCCATAGCACCAAGGCAGACCACCTGCCTACAGTCTGAAGCGCCTGAAAGTCTCGCATTTACCTCTGTTTCGTTTCACTGGAAATTGATATTGGATAATTTTACATTTTTAATGCAGCTACAAAACCCTGTCATTTAGTCCTTTTAGATCTTTTCTAGAAAGAAAGCATGTATATGGAAACCTGCCATGCTTTGTCAAGGCAGGGAGGTATCCACACATATCATCCCAGGGTTTTTTTAAAGCTAAGATAAGCAGACTGTCCCAGTGTAAGATATTATTTTATGCACATTACAGTCTCCAGCTTCAAACCACTTAGAATAAGCATCCTGACATTTAGAAGAAGAATAAGGATGTCTGTGAATACAATATTGTCATAAACCTTAGGGAAAGTTGAAAATACTTAAAAGGAAGATGGACTGCTGCTTTAAACTGGAATGGTGGAAATTAGTTCTTTTTTATGTTATTACCTTTACACAATAGTTCTTGTGTGTCTGCATTGTCTCTGCACTAGACCACAGATCTTAATGCTCAGTGTTAGATTCCAACTGAGCCTTGGGCATTGCTTACAATTCTGATGTGCAGCAAAATTTTCATACCACTGAGAGATGTATGCATGAAGGATAGTAACTTTCAACTATGGTAAAATGAACTGGGAAAAAAAAAAAAAAAGGAAAAAAGAGAAAATATTCAAAATGCCCATACTGAATGTTTGCCTTTAAATAGTAAAACACACCATGCAGCTTACCCTGACACAGAACAGAAAGGACCACGCCACTAAAGTAAACTCTTTCCTGGCTATTGTAGCTGCATAAATTCTAGTTTTATCCAGATGACAAGATGAAGACCTTACTGGCTTCCAGATGGATAAAAGTGTGACTCAATAGCAAAAAATTAATAAACTTTGTCAAGTTTAAAAGTCAAAATAGTGAATTTTATAATCAGGTGTCTGTCTGCATCTCACTGAACTTTCAAGAGATCTGGGCTCCTAAAGGTCATCTTCTCAATGGCACTCACCGCAGGCTCCTGTCTCTCAAAGGACATCTGTACTGGTGGCATTTTCAGAAGTACCTTGTGGGCAGAGGTCCACAGAGGTTACTGTATTCCCCTACCAGCTTGTAGGCCATACTGTGATGGGCAAGCCTATTCTCTTCCTGTGTCTCATATTCCCATCACAAAAGCGTTGTTATTTCCATGCTCAATATTTGCAGAGGGTCTCCTGCATTTTACCAAATTCCTTGCTGTTCCCTCTTCTCCAATGTCTTTCATGTGAATATTTTTTTCTTTTCACAATTTCTTCTAGGTACTTTTGCTCTAGTTTTACGAATGCAAATTTTTGGGAGTGATAATTGACACCTGAAAGTATATTTGCCTTTGACTATTTAACATCTGCTGAACCTTGGGGAAAAATAAGCAAATAATCTTATATTTTAGCTGTCTACACCAATTTGTGCAAAGCACAGATAACAAAGTTATTTATATATGTGTTTAGCAGGACAAAGGATTCCTATTTTTGAAGCATGGGAGAGATGAGAAAACATGCTATTTCCTTCATTTTATGAACAATGTACCAGTAACATGTCATCTGCCACTTCCTCCCCACCACTGTGCAAAGAGCAAAGAATTGAATTTAGGTCCTTCAAAGCCTAAAGAATTGATCCAGGATGCCTCATTCCTGCAGGTTATGGCTGAACTTCGGTCCCAAGAGACTGACTCAGTCATGTCAAGGGAGGGAAAAGACAACCCAGAAAGCAACTATTATTACTGTGTGTCAAAAAATGAATAGCCTGACACATTAGTGTATGTAAAGGAGACTGTGAGATGAGATGAGATACCCTGTCTTCAGCACAGGTCCCTAACTCACTCACTTATGTGACAGCCTGTGATAGGAGAAAGCTGACATCAGAGATATGAACTCAGCCCACAGAAACAGCAGACTTGAGACCATATGTCAAAAAGTTTCTTTACTTTATAAGCAGCAGAGGCTAGATTCCACATTTGAAATTTATTTTGATCTTCTCATGTCTAGCTGATGATTGCAGTAACTTGCATGCTTCAGCAATTAAATGAGTCCTGAAAGTTGTTTTTGCTTGAAAGAAATTACTTTCAAAAGATTTTTTTTTTATTGATCCTTCATTTTGTAAGCTGCTGGAGTCAATCATGGAGGAAGTGCCATTTTTTCCTCCCAACATCACACACAAAGGAAAGGAACTTTTCCTTCTTTTTCTAAATAGCAGAATAAACACTGAAAAACTCACCCATCTAAAGTTTTATAACAAATCTGCCATTTTCCCCAATTACATTTCAAGTTTTCCTCAGTCTGTAGAATTCTTAAATATACTGACAGCAAAGTTGAGATGTTCAACTAATCACCTATCCAATAAACTGCATCTTGACAGAAACAGCTACTGTGGGGTCTTTTGACTTCATGAGGAGGTAGTGCAGGTAGTCACGGTTTGCCTGTTTTACAGTGTATTGTTTTGGTCAGGATATTGGAGCCTCTTTTGGCACTCCCATATTCCTCTGTGCAACATTTCTAGCTGCTGAAATAGTTCTCATATTCTTGAGACAGCCTCTTCTCCCTCTCTCCCTCCCTGCCTTGCTCCCTGCCTCTCTCCCTGCCTCCCTCCCTATTTTTTTCTGATACCCATGGTGTAACCCAACCTCTGTGTTTGCACAGGGCTTTTAACTACCAGCCTGAGGCAAGCTGGAAGCAGCAGAAGAAGGAAGGGAGTAGATCAGGAAGCCACTAAGCCAATTTTCCATTAACCAAATGAGCAGGGTCCTGTAACTTTTCTTTGAGGTAAGGAAAACTGAGAAATGAAAGTCTCTTATAGCCTTCTGTAGGTCACTCATTAATTCACAGCTTACTGCAACTTTCAGACTGTTCAATACTGATTTTTGCTAGCAGGGCCACATTCAAGCTGTTGATACCTTTGATATCTACTGCCTTGTTCCAGTAATATCTCAACAGACAGGCTTATTTTTTTTTTTAATTAATTGTCCTGTCTAAACTCAGATGTCAATCTCCAGCAATCTTGCTCTAAAAATGTGATAGTGTTATTTTTCAGGAAAAGGAAACTAAAAGCACCATTCTCTTGCTTAAAATAAAATTCATCCATTTCAGTTTGGAATTCATGCAGAATTTTAGAGTTGAACCTATTTCATATGCAAATTAAATTTTCCTTAAGAAAACAATTTTTTCTGGACTTTAGAATAGAGTTGCACTTTTATTTTTTGCAAGTACCAAGGAAATAACGGAACAAAGGCATCACTCCTCAAGTTAATTTTTGTCATGTTTGGAATTTTGCACTTTGCAGGTAAAAACAATGAGATTTTAGTGGGAAATTGATTCCAACTGTCAAAATCTAAATAGGATTTATTTTTCAGGATGGACACAAAGGAGCTCTGTGGAACTCCTAGGCCAATGAAAAGTTGCTCAGCAGTTCCATGTCAGATAATGTATATACACACATACCTGTGATTCATCCCCATTTTCTAGAAAGATTGAATGACTTAGTAAACCCACAATGCTGGATGAAAGGTTAAACTTTTCATTATATTGCCTCATTTACAATTATGTACATCCTCATGGACAATTATCACCATTAAGAGAAAGCAATTTTAAGAAAATCTATATAAAATACTGGTTTTCTCTGACAAAGAGAATCTATTCTTCACTAGAAGCTCTGGAACACTTTCTGTGAAAAACAGGTCACTTTATTCTCTCATCCTAAATAAGACTGGCTAAAAACTAATCTGAAATGTCTTTCCTTGTGTCTCTCCATGTCAGAAATATTTAACTGTGGATTATACATCCTCTGGAGTTTAGCAGTTCATTCGTTACAGAAACAGCTCCAGGTTCTTGCATTTCTGAAAGAAAAAACTAATTTCTCTCTGTCAGTCCAGGCACAAACCCCAGATTTTACTCTTAAGCTTTTGCACCTGGTGGCAAAGTCAGACTAAGAAGTTCTTGGCCCTTCTCTTCCCTCAGTGCTCTCACTTCTTCCCAGGTGTTTTGTTCCTCCTGCCACACCACATGCTCCCTTCATCTGTGCTGCTGCTTGGTGCTGGAAAGCAAGTTAGGAATTAGAACAATTTTTTAAAAAAATAAATAGTATTATGCATTTAACCCAGATCAATCCCCAATCTGTTTCCCAGAAGACCCCTGGCAAAAAAACCCCCAGAATTATAAAGGCCATATCCTACAACAGAAGGGGAGGAATGAGGTGCTAATGTGGAAACAAATCTTGAGAGTGGCTGAGAAACTGAATGCCTGAGTGTTGGGCTGTCTCTCGCAGAAGGTGGAAGGGCACATCAGAGAATGAAGACAAAAGAAAATTAGGTTTTTAAAAGTAGATTCCCCGACTAATGAACCAGTTTTGTTAAATGTTATCATTTCTTGCTGTGTACCACCTTTAACGAATTCTGGGAGTTATTATTGACACCTGACTTGTTAAAAGAATGCACTCATTACACAGGAAGGTATAGAATTCAAAGTGCAGCATTCTGAAAATAATAGCAGGATGACATTTGTATCCCAGGGGCTACAAATTACGGCTTAATTTCCATGGTAATCTTTGCAGTCAAACTTACTCACAGGGTTCACAAAAGGGAGAATTCTTCCCATCCCTTGGGTACAAGGATGATCATCCACTGTATAACAAGGTTCAGAGTTTCATAATAGTTTCACTATGTAAATTGACTTTATTTGGTCATCTGTTCAGCTGTATATGTTCAGGAAATGTAGTAGGAGATGTCTTGAGTTTGATTCAGGAGGCATAGAAAAGAGTGATGGCTGAACAGACTGGCTCAGTGTAGGGAGGTGAAAAAAACTGTGTAGGGAGGGAGGGAAATTGGACCTCACATGTATTATAGAAATGCTCAGCACATGCAATGGACTGAGCAGGAGAAATGCTCCAAGTACAGCCTTGTGTGAGTCATTATATTTCACCAGGTGACTGATCAGCATATGCCCAAGGCTTTTCTGTGCCTCTGATACGTGCTACTTGTGATTAGATATGGCATCACTGAAATGGAGAGCAATTGGGTTCTTATTCTCTTCCCTCTTACATCAGTGCACACCAGGAGCCAAGGGAGTCAGAGATGTGTAAGGGTATTAGCTCTAATTCCTGGGCTTTCATATGACTAGTCTGATACTGAACCGTTAGAGCAAAATAGATTATTTCCAAGTTTTGTCCCCAGGATTATTTCCTCAGCTGCCCTCCTATGTCTCAAAGAAGTAGCAGTACCCAGAATAGATCCAAGCAGGAAAGGGTAAGATTAAGAACCAACCTAAAAGAGAGCATTAGCTATAGGATGGGTATAGGAAATCCATTGTTTTTTCAAGCTGTAGTCAGTAAGTTTTTTGAAGATGAATCACTAGGAGTAACTGATAGGCATAGCATAGTAAAATAGGAGGCTGTTAGTCTGCTTATGAGCAGAAGTCAAAGGCTATTAACTTTCTCTGTGCTGGGAAGCTCTTTGTCTGGCAGGCCTAGACTGAGCTCTGCCTGAAGACATTGTTTTGTTTCAAAATCTATGAGTGCTCCTGTTTCTTCTGTTCCACTTCACATTTGTTGGGAGTATCAAGTCACACAGCTGCAATGATGAATGTTTGCAAACAACAAACATTCCTCCTCCTGGAGGGTCTGAAAAAACACCCAGGCAACACTCTCATAAAGAGAGAGAGAGTGAGCAAGAGCAAGGCTAATAGCTCTGAAAGGACAGAGAACTCGCTGCGATCTGCAAGGCAGGGAACAACTGCAAGACACTGAGATGCACAGGAGGATGTGGGTGTCTGGAGCTTAGGCACAGTGGGGCTGGTCCAGGGGCAAAGGAGGAATGTCCATCCCCTTCCAAATGGGTTGTACGAGTCTGCAAAGAGCAACTGGGGGGCCCATGCTCTGCAGGCAAAGGTATCTCACCCAAGGGAGTGCCCATACTCCCCTGAGACCCCAGCCTCTGAGTGACATCATTTGACACCATGGGCAGCAGTTCTGGTGTGACATCCTGCTCTGCCCAAGAGGATGAATTCACCTCTAGAGCATTTGGTTTTCATGGTGAGTGACTCTCAGGGTTCCAGCTGATCTGCTGCTCACTCGTCTGAGCAAAGCACACCCATTTGCCAGGGCCAGACCTGGCATCCCTTGTGCAGGAGATGCTGACTGAGCCATGAGAGAGCTTCTCAGTAGAGAGGGAACACACATCCCATCCCTGTTTCTGCCCAAGGGAGATCTAAACTCCACTGTTGGAAGGAAATATGAGAAAATGTCTCAAACCTTAGAGAAGAACGATATGCCAGATTTTATTTCTGGCATGAGCTTTTTTTTTTGGGCAACTTCAGGTCACATCCTCAGGAGCATCAACCTCTTGGGGCACCCCAGAACTCTGCGTGGCACTCTGGGGACTGCTGGATATACATCACTTTCATCTCAGCAGCTGCTTTGCTGGTGCCAAAGCAACAGACCAAACATTCTTCTTGCAGTTAGATGGATTCAACATCTGCACATACAGAGATTTGGCTCATCTGTTTCATTTATCCACACGGCTATAAAGGGAATTACAAAGACTTTGGTTTTGGCCTAGGATTACTAGGCGTGGAAATTGGCCTAGGATTTGGCCTAGGATTACTAGGATTGAGTCATCCATAGCTGGGGTTTGTCAGAACAAAAATTCTTTGAGGAAAGAGAGATCTTTGAGACTAATTCAACAGGAATTTTCCATCAGCAGTATTTCCCTTCCAGTGCGAGCCCTGAGGACACATTTCAGATGCATTCTTGACGCAGAGAATATCCTAAACTTCTGGGGACACCAGTTTTATTCTCCAGGACACAGGGAAATCTCTGAGATGGACTCATCGCTTTGCCCCTGGTGTCAGAGAGACAGGTAGCAGTGCCTTTTTCCTCTCAATTCATGAAAGGCAGATACAGAGATGTGACGTACAAGCCTACAAAAAGTGCTAACCAGTATTGCTTTAGAGTCACAAATCTGATAAAAATGTTCTCTTTTTGCCAAAGGAAGTTCCCTGAAGCACAATTTATTCTCAGTTTTAATAACTTAGAAGTATTGTGATATTAGCCTTGCTTTGTTATAAAAGCACAGAAACACTAAACAAGACTATAGAAGATTAGGGATTCTTTTTATAAGTAGAATATCTATGCTAGTTCACTGAATAATGTCTAGGAAGCTATTTTTTAAACGACCTTGTGGATCTTTCGGCTTTTTTTACATTGTGTTAATGTGCTGAGACCTATTTCTAGAATTCAAAAAGGCAGGAAAAATCCCTCATTTTCTTACAAAAGCAGACATTTTCTCAACCATTACCAGTAACTAGGTGTTAATAGAAACATGTGAATATATATACACACATTCATAATATAAATTTTAAAACAGATAATTCTTTGAAATATACAGCCAAGATTGTTGGTACTGTCCACAGTAAATAGAACTTTAAAGAGAGGATGATTCTGACACTGCTGTACCAGCAGCTTTAGAAAGGGCACAGTGGCATAACATTGCAAAAGAATCTCCTTCCTGTTGATCCTGAAAGATGCAGAGCACAGAAAGGAAAGAGTTAAACACACAGAGTCTGTGTTTGAATCCTTCTGTTGTAATAATCATGAAGAAAGAGAATAATCAGAGAAATATTATTATAAAATCTTTGCTGACACAAAAGACCACTTAGTAAAGTATTACTGCAGGACATACAGAAATCTTGACATATCAAGTGAACAAAGAGTCAAAAGTTTCCAGTCTTTGCTCTAATAAAAATTCTAAACTTGATGCTGGGCACTACCCGCAAAATGGGTTAAAAGCCTGGGCCTCTTACATGTTCTGTCCCCTGAGATTTGTCTAGACAAACCAACCACTTCCTTTTCTCAAGGATGTTCATACCACAACAGGAAAAGCCACAAGGTCTTGGTCATCTCCTCTTATGTAAAATCCTACAGCAGAAGAGGGGCTGGGGTCGGGGAAAGAGCCCCTGAAATTTTCCCCACCACTAGTTGAATACCAGTCCTGGAGCTTGCCTCTGGAAACCGAGCTATGGAGCCCTGCTCTGTGCATGGCAATTGGGCCATCCCATCATTACAGGTCTCTATCAGCCACGGTCCTTTCAAGATGCTGAGTCAAAAAAATCTTGTGAGTGAACATTAACCAATATTTTGGCAAAGGCCCCAGAGAAGTCTTAATAAACCTACACTTTTTGTAATGTTTCCAGCCATAAAAGGCAAAAATTTGGTTTATGGCTCTTTTCATCTTTCTCACATTCCAGCTCCTCTTTCCCTTATATACAATTTACTATCTGTTCCTTTAGGTGAAGAGATGGGGCCTCACTGTCTCTTCTTCCACGCTCTGTTAAGATTATGGCTTTTTTTAGTAAAAAAGAGATTAATATCCATAGTTTGGAGTGCTGCTACTACCCTGTCCTATCTATATCACTTTAGTCAATGGGGACCAGTACAGAAGTTGCAGAGGTAGATAGATCACAAAAGGTGCCAAGTATATAATATAGCAAGGGTTGAGTGTGATAGTGAATAAGCAAGTAGTGTTTGCTGTGAAAAATGGTGTCATGAAACAGCATTTCTGTTATGAGTGTTGTTAAGAGTGTTTCTGCACTCATTGCCTCTCATAAAGAAACCTCTTTCCTCCCTGGGACACAAAAAAGTCCCATTTCACGCTCAGTACCTCTCTAAAGGCTCTCAGCACTGCAGGCATCAAGGTGAAGCCTCTGCATGGCTGCAGCACCTTCTCCAAGGCTGCAGAGCCTGATACTGCTCCAGCTGCTCCTCTGCTTCTCCTCCCCCATAGTATCCCCTACACTCATAAAAATCACTGATGCAGGAGAGGTGCCGGGGCTTGTGTGTTAGCTTGAACCTGCTGGGACACACAGATGGTACTGAGATTATACCTGAGCTTGGTGATTCCTATTGACCAGGAAACTTGTTGTTAAATGGGGAAAAGACAGAACATCAAAGCCTCAGGTAACCTGCTAAAATAAGCCAAACAGGAAACAAAAGTCAGCGCCAACATGACCCAACAGGACAGGGCAGCCTTCAGACAGATTTCTACTTACACATTCTTCTCTAAAAAGCACGTGGTCTGCACCTTCGGCTAATTTGAAGTGCAGCCTCTGCAGACCTAAGGCGTCAGCTCTTGATCTGTTTGGTGCTTCCTCTACACTTTCAGAGCAGGGGCTCTGCTTCTGTTCCCTTCCTCTGCCACACTGACTCTTAACAGAGTGATAAACAATTCACATTTAATTAAAATAAAGTCAATAAGGAAAACCAGGGATTAAAATCCATGACTGACGAATTCAGCTTCCTGATGCTGCTTTAGGTATATGACAGTACAAAATTCTATTATTACTTGGCATAATTGATGAAGAATTTAACATGCCAGTAAAATAATTGGGAAAGAAATTCAAATAAATGGGCTCCCCTACCACGAACAGGTGAGGGGCTGAAGTTATCTGGCTCACAATACAGCTGGTCTTGCTGTTCATTCTGATCAACTTCTGTGCCTGTGCCAAGTCTGAATTGTTAATTACGCCACATACTTGTTTTGTGAACAGATTTAAAGGCCAAAGAAAGAGAGTTCAAAGGCAGTTGAGGTGTTTCATAAATAAGTACAGCTCTGAGCATGTCGCAGACCTCAGGACAACACCTCTTACGAGTCTCTCCTTCCAAAGTATTAATTATTGTAGAGTAGATTGCTGCAGCTTCCACAACTGTAGGTGTGATTGCAAAACCACATTTGTGAGTGCAGCAGGTCCTTCACAGCTCTTCAGAGCTTGTCCCTTCTCTGATCACTGTAATTAACAGCCAGTTTTGGGACTGACTGTAGCTTTTGGTATCAGTGAAGAAAGGGACTTCTACACTTCTTGGACAGCTTCTCCAGTTTCAGTGAGCTGAGTAAATACCAGCACTTGCTGCCTGCCTTGGAGGGACAGGTGAGAGGAAAGGACATTTGTAGATGAACATGCTTTTTGGATTCACAGGGTTGATTTGTTCCCTTTTCTTCTGTAGCTATTTATGATCAGAACTATGCATGGAGAGAATGAGTATTCTGATTATATTTTCTTCTATTATTTAAAAATGAGAAACAGCAGTGCCATCTTCATTTGCAAAGAATAAAAAGCAAATTGTTATTAAAATTGGACCACTGTTTGTCATGCTAACACACTAATGTGCATTTATTTCCCACCTTCTCCCAAAGTGCTTTGCTGGTTCCTTGAAGACTTCCTTGCAACCATTGAGAATTTCACCTTTTATAGGATTATAACTTCATTGAGTGCCAAGGAAGCACCAAGAACCGATGAACCTCTAAGCGGAAAATAGGATGCTTTAATGAAAGAAGTCAGAGAAACAACGTAGCTTCCAAGTCAGGAGGGGAAAGTGTTGGTATGCCAAGGTTTACAACTGAGCACATGGATACTGCCAACTCCACGTGGGAATTACTCTCCATGGGTGGCAATGAGAGGTTGCTGAATCCAAAGGTGTGTCAGAAGAGGCAGCATGTGCCCACTATGGGCACCAGGTTGGCACTCTTACCCCATCAGGGCTGCTGGTGATGATAGTGCATGGCCGGTGTCAAGCAGAGAGCATCACTTACCAATGGCCAAACCAGGCTTCAGGGCAGCCAGAGCTCGGGCTGGACAGACAGAGCTACAAATGTCCCAGCACTCAGCACCTCCACGTCTGGCAGTGGCTCAGAGAGGGCAAAGGAAAGGTTGTCTCCTGCCTTACTCAACACTCAACACCAGACCAAGGGATCATTCAAGTGAGGCAGGATATATAAGAGCCACATGCGTGGAAATTGGTTTAATGCTTTTTAAACCACTAGTACTCACTGTTGCAAAGTGCTAACAAAGGCAAGAACTAAATACAATTCAAACTGCACTTGAAATTCTAGAAGCCATTGGATTTTCGGTTGCATTAAACTTTAAAAACTTCAGAAGTGTGGTAAATATCATGCTGTTTTTCTGAGCAGGTGAATGTAGGAGATGGTAGAGGAGTTGGGAAAAAATTTGTGGGCAGGTGATTTGGTAATTATTTACATGAGTGTTCCTGTACTTCCCCTCAGAAGGTAGCTAGTCCTCTCCAGAAACAAGGTACGAAAACACAGTGAATGTTATATCGTTCCAGTAGGTCAATTTTCTTGCTTTTAAGAATCCTCCAAAATTGAACCCAGCTACAAATTTTCCCTCAAATCTTCTGTTTTCCACTTAGTTTTTTAATGCCTAAAATTGCAACGAAAAGTAGAGTGTAAAAATAGTTTTCTGGCGGCTGCATCACTACCAGTTTTTTATATCAGGACAAAATAGTTTAAAAGCGAAATGCTTGCTTCCCTACTTAATAACCTGTCACTTATTTTGGGTTGGCTTTTTTCCCCTCTTTTTTATTTGTTTGTTCACTCATTTGTTGCTTTGTAGTTGTTTGTTTCTAAAGCCTTCTAGTTCTCTATTTTTGTGCTCCATCCACAGCAATAAAAATTCTTACGGTGAGTTTTGACTTCAGAGGTATTTTTATAAATTACTTGCTCTCATGAGCATTTGAACACCTTCAAAGTCTGCCCAGCAGACTTTCAGAAGCAGTCTGCCCTAAACATCAAGAAGCAGTAAGTACCTCTAGTTATCACTGATTTTCACTGACCACTTCTTGCATGACAATGATTTTCTTTTCTCTGTGAACCTAAAATCTCCATAATCTGATTTAATTTTAATTCTATGAACTAGAACATCCATATTATACGAGTGGAATTCAGACTGGCTGTTACTATGTGTACGCAGTAGCCATAATCACTTTGAGGCATTGTGGTTATTTGTTTCCAAATGTCTCCTTAGATTAACAGTGCAAAACTCCAACTGCCATTTGATATAATTTTGAACAATACTATGTGGAGGGGCCAAATGGCCAGTCATCAAAGCAGAGTGTGGTCAGAAAGTTGTGTTTTATCAGGATTGTAATAAGTCTACCAGAGAGCATCAACAGCACAAGGTGAGATAAGAAATCATAATGCTGGGTTTTTACTGTAGATAACAACAGTAGTAATAGCAACAATTATGGTACTAATAATACATGGGTGTATATGCTATTTCAATCCATTGTTCTCAAAGTATTTCTACGAAGACAAGTGAGATGTTTCAACTCCAGTAACAGGTAGAGAGACGGAAGTACATAACTGGCAACCAAATATCTTCTTTTCCCTGTCCAGTTAGGGTCACGCTGTATCTTTCTCTCACTGTATTTTTGCTTTTGCTTCTCCAGTTCCACAATATGTGTAACATTAAAAAAGAAAAAAAAAGGTAGTAGGGATGTTAGACAAAATTTACAGCTGCTTTAACCCCAAAGTCATGGTGATGCCTTTTCCTGGTCTTAAAATTAAGAAAGTTGAACATAGTTAAGAGGGGAAAGGGTTTTTACCTCGGTATTTATTTAAGGATCCTTAGGTGTGCCAAAATGCACATCGAAATGCACCCTGAAATCCCCACCGAAGAAAATGGCCCCCCCGATGTGATGAGTATACAATTATAGGCCTTGCAAAAATTAGCATATCTATCAAAGATTCCCCAGTGAGGGACTTGAGCGAGAGCCCTCATGAGGAACCCTCCCCCTGGATGGGTCTATCTTTGTTTACAGAATGTGTTCTGGAGAGGACCTTGGTGTCTGGGGTTTTTAGAATGTTTGGTCTCTTGGCTTAACAAAATACTGAGTCTAAGAGCAGTTATCAAACTTAAAGAATTATAAGTATGTAGGCTAAAAGCACTAAGAATACATAAAAGCTACATAAAAGAGTATATAAAAGGGGTATAAAAGGGGTATAAAAGAAAAAGCAAGAAATCATCATGGCACCAATGGGAGGAAGTGCCTTGCAGCAGAACTGAGCTGTATTAGCAATTTTTTCCAGTTGTAATGTGCAGAGCACTAGAGCTAACTGATGCTAGATGTGCATATTATAAACAAAGATAGAACCAGGACGGCAGGCATTTGGCCTACCTCATCTCATTAGGATTAGTGGCTGCTTTGTGTATCACACCCTGGTCTTGCGAGGTCACCGCTCAGCACCCTTGCTGACACTGCTGAGGACACAAATGCGTGGCAAGCTAATGGAAATAACCTTTTCTTTTTTTTTCCTCTGACAGCAAGTCCTAGGGAGTCTGACAATTTCAGAGAAATGGAAATAGGCGCAAGGAGAGGCCATATTTTGGACAAAATTCCTCATGCACTAGACTAAAAGGGGCATATATGTGCCATGCTTCTGTTTGGTCAAAGCATTAATGTCCTGAAATGTGGGCTGCAGGTTCTGGAGCAGGCAGGCAGATCCTCCTCACGCCCCAGTACGGGTGAGGGGAGCTGGTTGCTCTGGTGGGACACGGCAGGGTTTGGACACCAGCCCCGCAGCGTCAGAACCACAGTCAGTGGGAAATATGACATTTCTGTCCATCTCCTTCCGAGGAGCCACAGACACCAGGGCAGTCCCAGTACAGATTTAATACCTGGAAAAATAGTTGCAGCAGCATTCATTATTGTTGGTGTTACAGCAGCACCTAGAGACCCGTCCTGGGACTGGGATTCCTTCTTCCCGGCAATAGGCAAAGAGGGGCTGAAGGAAGGACCCTGAAATGAAGAGGTTAGAGCCTAAATGGAAAAGACAGACAAAAGTTGGAGGGGAAGTAGTTGAGGAGCAGGATGAGGGGTTTGCATCTGGCAGCAGATTGCCCGAGCTATGCTTGGATTTGTTATCACCTAAGCACAAGGGGACTCACAACCTCCCGGTGAGCTGGCTGCATGGACACACAGTGTCTTAGCCTGAAGTTTAATATATGGGTTACCTTTGGGCTTGACTTATCAGGAAAGACATTGTTAGAAATTGAACAATATGGATTGTTTAATGTCTATGCACCAAAAGAAGAAGTTTCCCATTCATTGAGATAATTCTGACATCGAAAGAGCTGTGGATGAGGCTATATGGAAAATAAATATTAAGATGCCAGTGTTTATCAAAATCGGCTGGCCTTTTGGAATATTGTTACAGTGAGCTGGAAATCAGACATTCTAGACTTTATCCAAGCTGCTGTAAGAATAGATCACTTTTTCTGCCCATTGCCTGAAATGAACAAATATCACCAATAATATTTAATTTTTGCTTAACTCAGGAAATGGATAGAAAACCACAACAATGCTCATTTTCCAGTACTGCAGTGTTTTAATTAATGACAAAGACCATATTTTGTTTAATGTGTTTCTATTTTAGGGTCCTGAAGTCTCAAGTCTGGAAAGCTAAACACAAAATTGGAGGCATAATTAGAGACATCCATGAAAATATTTGCCTTATTTCCTTCTGATCCTGTAATACATTCTTGAAAATTGTGTATTCAAACACTAGAAATAAAGCTTTCTGTGTGTCTATAGAAAAGAGAAAAAGAGGGCTTGGCATAGTGTTTATTAATTTTCATTAGAAAGAATATTTTCCCGAGTATTACTTTATATGAGTTAGGAACCTAGTGGGACCTAATGCAAAGTGAATATTTCCTGTATCTTGTAGACAATGCCTTCAGGAATCACCATCTATAGAGAAAAGTATTTCAAAAATATTTTAAAAATATTTTCCTCTTTTATTTTTTAGTTAATGATGCCTTGAGGAAAGTGTTTACTCTTTAATGCCTGTGTACGAATTAGAATGATACACAGCAAAACATAAGCTTTACTAGAAATAAATAAAGCCAGGAATGCTTCTGCGTTTATTTTCCTGTGACTTTCTCAAAGTAGTGTAAAATTAGATAAATATGTAGAGCTTTCTCTGATGCTGAAGGATATCCTCTGCTCTGGGAGAGGGGGTCTTCAGCACTCAGCCTCTTTGGTCCAGTCCCTTCAAATAGCTATACTGGCACAAATTCTCAAAAATCTGTTTCCCAGTTTTAGATTATTTCATTAGGAGAGGAAAAAAAATTGACATTTTGCTATTTTTCATTTCCTAAATACAACGTTTCTAGTCCTTAATTTGAAGTATCACCCTGAAAGCACAGTAAAATAAGATAACTGTATGGTTTTACCACACTAACTGTTCCCCAATCCAACAGTTTTCCCAGGATATCACATCAGCTATATTTAATTCTTAAAGCCCTGAGAAAAGTCCTCTGTCAAGAAATAGGGTCAGCTAGTCCATGAGCTGGATTTTAAAGGGTATATCCCTCTTCTAAGCACTCTTCCTTCTGCGTAACATGAGCTGGTTCCAGTTAGAAAAATAAGAAGGACATTCCAGGACCGCAGAAGCGGCGTTTGGAAGTTTTGCAGGGCTTTGTTCTCCGTGCCACCATTCCTCAAGCTGGACACAAGCTGTGGGCTGGAAGAGGCAGCTGCCCCCGCCAGGTGTCAGCACAGACAGGCGACTCCGCGGGCGATGGGGCCCAGAGCCCACCCGGCCCCCAGCTCCCTCTTCCGGGCCCACCTTGGCGTGCTTTCACTGCTCTTCGCCCAGATGAAGGCTCGGCTGGAGATGGTTTGGGTATGGCAAAAATCCCACAGGCTCTGACGACTCCTAAAGGTGGCTCGGACAACTTCTGTGGTTCGCAGGATTTGGTGTAGAATGCTGTAATGCAAGAGATGATGTGGTTGCTGCCCTGGGCCCTTCACATGCGAGTGCCTCATCCTGTGATGTTCTTCAGCCAGAAACTGGCTTTTGGTCCTTTTTTTGCTGCATAGATTTCAAGTGTAAGCCTTTGGTTTTTTATTGGTTATTAACTGTTGTATCTTACACATTTAGAGAGGTGCTTGTAAGAGCTCCCTAAGACACCATCCAGCATCTCTTCCCATGGCAACCCTCTGTTAGGACACAGCACGAGGCAGGTGAGGAAATGTGCCTGTCTTTCCACTGTGCTGGTGGGAGCTGTGGAGGAATCAGCAGCATCAATCCGCAGTGGTCAAAGGCCACGAGCTCTTAGGTACGGAGGTCACAGTCTCCTCTGCCGTGGCACACTGAACTCACCTTCCTTGGGAGGCTTCCTCTGAAGCCCCACTGTGTGCAAGTGTGCAGATCATCATCCTGTTTGTGTTAAACATAATTTTCAATAAAATCAGTATGGAGACTTCCATTAACTTCAAGATCTAGGTTCAGCTTTATAAGTGGGCACAATTCTTTCAGTCAATGTGATTTAGCCACAGAGTCACACGTTCAGTCTGACTTTAAATATGGTCCAAAGTGATGCATTTAAAGTTAAATTTTGTTTACACAAATTTGATAAATGTGAGGTTACTCTTCATTATTTGCTTTAAATTTTCTTGTCCTTCCTCTTCCAGTTGTCTTAGTTGTTTTCTTACTCACATTTTGCTGACTTGTGTATGTTTAGAACTTTAAGTTACAGAGTGAATCAGTTCTTCAGTTATCAAATAGGACAAAGTATTGTGCAAAAGCATGTGCCATCCAACGTTTGAAACAGTCCTTAGGCTTTTGTTTACCAGTACCTATTCCCTATACTTTGCATTGCAGCAGGTATGCCCAAAGTCAGCCAGGTCAGATATATAGAAGAATAATGATTGGTCTAAGGAAACTGTTCCTGCAAATTGGCTGTTGTGCACATTGTTGGTCCCTTCACCAGGAAAACTGAAATGGAAGAAATACCAAAAAGCTTCATATACCCACTTAATTTTTTGTGCTGAATATTCTGATCTGTGGAAATAATACAGGAGAATATTAACATCTAGCATTTTAATTTTACATAAACCAGGAACCTCTTAGTTGTGATTATCTCAGCTGTGAAATAACCAATAGGACTAGGAAAAAAGTCTCTTGAAGCTGGGAGTTTGGCACTGTTTTGGAATGGAGGGGTAATTGCAGAGGTTGAAATGGGACCTGGATGACTGGTGAACACTATGCTACCAGCAGCAATTGGGTTTGCTGTTCTCTCTGCACTCCTGCCTGCGGTTTAAGGGAAGGCACCAGGAAACACTTGTGTCATTCTGATGAAGCTCGCTGGTCATAAAACACAAGAGTGGCTCTCTGAAGAGCTAAAAATAAGTTTATTTCAATTGCCAGTGTTTTCCTGGATGATTGATACCCTAAGGGAGGGAGGGAAGATTTATGGGGTCCAGATGAGAATGTTAAAGACACAGCAGAAAGAGAGGTGGAGGTGGCTGCAGGTGAACTCTCTGTGCTGTAGGAAAATGATTGGCTCCTACCAAGAACTGAGCAAAATGAAATAAAGCAGATGAGACACAGAAGAAAATACAAACTCTCTGGAGAATCCAGATTAAGGACAGGAATACTGGTCAGAAGTTAAAAGTGTTTTGAGTCTTCCAAAAATTTTGGGGTGCTAATGAAACAACTGACACCAGGTGGGACCCCTACAAGGAGATGGCAAAGAAAACATTAGAACAGATTGTAGAAACAAAAAGAATGGTTTGATAAATATTGTAGGAAAGCAGCTGAGACTGACATAGAGCAAAGTTGTAGCCTTCAGAATCAGAACTAAACCCTGGATGAGAAACACTCTAAAACCAGAGGGCAATTCATGAAGCCAGCAGTACAAGGAGAAAGGCAATCCTTCCATGGCTTGGGGAAAAAGATGAGTTAGGTTAGGAAGATTAGTAAAATAAACACATTTTATAAGGGTATCGATGCATGGAAGAGAGGATATTAACCACGTCTATGTCTGATAAAGAACAAATAAGGAATCCTTTTCATTATAAAAAACTCAATTACAGAAGAGCAAGGAAGAGTACTTCTATGTGTCCACTGCAGGGAGACGTTTAATGGTGAACAAAAATCTGTCTCCTAGACACATGAGTTATTTGTGGAAGGATTAAATTTTGAAGTGATTCAAGAGGCAATCAGGAGCTCAGGAACAACAAAACACCAGGTGCTGACAATGTTGCCACAGAATTATCAGACATAGGAAAGAAAATGACAATTCTTCTCCATGATTTAGAGGTTTTAAAAGGAATTCCAAGACAATTAAACCAGGTAATGAGATTGCTGTATGAAGAGAACAAAAGGGAAAAAATAGAAACAGCTCCCTCATCTTACTGCCCTTCATGGCCGAAAGTATCCTCTTTTTGGTATTTTTTATCATCACCTCCCTTTCAGTGAGGCTATATATGAAATATATGTTCTAGAAAAATATATCTTCTAAGAATTAGCTATTTTCATTTTGCCACTACTGGAGACAAAAAAATGTTATGATTATTCTGATGCTATATTTTTTATATATGAGCTAAAACGGAAGCGTGTTGAAAACGTGGTGTATTTATCAGAACGTTGTAATTGTGAGTTTGGAGTGCGAAATTAGACTAAAAAATGTGGAATTGCATCTGTCCCACAGCACAACTCCCAAAACATCCAGATTTTGCAAACATAGGTGCTGCTTTGGCAATCCTGTGAAGGCAAAGCAAAGACTTGAAGAACATTGCTCAAATAAACAGGACAGGGAGAAATATGCCTTTAACAGGAAAGAAAGTGCAAAATTTGTGAGAGTTGCAAAGAATCTCTAGTTATTAATGCTATGATTTTATGACAGAATTTTTTAAAATTCAAACCATGATACAACTTTAAATCATGACATTCGATGGACAGAATCATAGATCATAGGTATCTGCTAAAAGAAGATTTCTTCTGATATAATTTCATTTAACCCTATGTCGTGGTTTTAAGCCCAGGTGAAAAAAAAGCACCATGCAGCCACTCTCCCTCACCCTGGTGGAATGGGGAGGAGAATTAAAGTAAAATTTGTATGCTGAGATAAGAAAAATTTAGTAATTGAAAATAAAATAAAATACAGTAATAATTGTGATTGATAGTGATAATAATGATAATAAAAAAAGAAAAAAAAAGTGATGCACAATGCAACCACTCACCACCTGCTGACTGATGCCAGACACCCCTTCCTGAGCCCAGATCAGCCACCCTTCCCTGCAGCTCCCCCCAGTTTATACACTGGGCATGATTTCTTATGCTGTTGAATATCCCTATGGTCAGCTCAGGTCACCTGTCCCAGCTGTGCTCCCTCCCAGTTTCTTTTGCACCCTTCCTCACTGACCCAGGATGAGACATGAAAAAAAAAAAAGTCCTTGACTCAGAATAAACACAACTTAGCAGAAAACCAAAACACCAGTGTGCCACAAACACCATTCTCATTCCAAATCCAAAACGCAGCACTGTAACAGCTACTGAGAAGACAGTTTACTCTATCCCAGCTGAAACCCAGACACCATAGTAAAATGCTACGAATCATCTATCTGTATGGAATTACACTTTGTATTTCTAACTATGTGTTATGGCAAGAATAAACAACTTTTTGAACCTGTATTCCTTGGTCTTGCATTATTTTTTAAGTCAACGCAGAGATATTCTTGTATAATGTGCAAATAGCATCAGAGAGTGTCAGTTATTTAAAACCAGCCTTATAGCTACCTTGAAGGACTCAAAATTTCCCATTTCTTCTTATATTCCTGGTGGTAATCCAGGGTTCAAATGTACAGGTGCAGTACAAGGTTAGCAGCTCTGACTTAACAGAATAATCAAATCAGTATTAGGAGCAGTGAAAATACATTTATTTTTTCAGGCTGTAGGACTGATCCCACAAACTGCACTGAAGACTATCATCCCACCTTTTTTTTGTGTGAATACAGTACATGCAGCATAAAATTATTAGCAGACACTTCGTGCTGGAACACTGAGCTCCTGCCTGCACCTGAGAAAAAAATGATCATTTGGATGTATTTACTATCCCCATCTTGGCTGAGAGTTCAGAGAAGCTTTCCATTAGAGGAAACAAGAGAAGACAACAACAGACACAGAGGACACTCTTTGATGAGCAACTGCCTAGAAAAAAGACAAGGCCAGAAAGATGGAAAATATAATGGGTACCTACATTTTCAACAAAAAATTCAATTCAGATTCTCAAAAAGGATGCAAAATTGGATGTCATATGTCTTCTTCCCTCCTGAGGAAACAGTTGCTTTTTTTCCCTAATATCCAGATCTGTGGGGAGGCAGTGTGATTCCTGAGAGCAGCCCTGTACCTCTGCAGGACCTAGCTCTGCCTGCTGCTGACCTGGCAAAGGAGGGAGACCCATCCATTGTCTGTAATGCCATCTCCTGCTCTTAGGCCACCTAAAGGCACTGAGGATGCCTCCTAATTTTTTCTTTTTTCTACCCTACTTGGTGCTGGCTAAAGCAGGAGCTG
>VXBT01001127.1:2613513-2671377 GCA_013400235.1 Oriolus oriolus | reverse complement strand
AAATTAAAAAAGGGTGGGACAATAACTATGGGTGAAAGTTATCTAGCACAGGTTGCAAAGCCAAGTTTCAGTGGCTGGAGTGAATTCACAGTACTAACTTTCAAAGAAAGTGTTTCTATGGAGGGACCATGGAAAGATTAGGGTTTCTCCTAGGGCTGATGCTGGTGTGAATTGCACTGAAAGGGAAGCCTGGACAAAGTACGTAATGTGCCCTTGCTGTGCTGGAGAGGGAAATTTAATTCCCAGGGTGTCACTTGGTGTTCACACTGGGCAATTTCTGCAGGACCTTTCTTTTCATCCAAAGGGCTGTTTTTCAGTGTATTTTCCTTCTGCCATATTTTTGTAATTTTTCATTAATATGCTGCATTTTTGTTTCTTTGCTCTGTCAGAGGCAGTGTGACTGCTGCCATCATCGTTGCATTTCTATTTTCTCAGATGACATAACTGCAAAATATTGAACACATAGCAAAGAGTATCACACTGCTTTGCAGCCCCAAAATAGGAAGTCAGGGAATATTAAGTCTCTTCAGTTAGAAAGGCCTCTTTCTGGTGGATTTTTTTTCCCAACCCAGTTACAGGCTGAGATCACAGAAATGCCGTGTGTAAACCAAGGCTCATAATACAGACAGTAGGATTTTAAACTTTTGGGACAGGGAAGCTGGGGAACACTGAGCTGAGGTGTGCTAGAGGGGGATCCTGGGGTTGTGTTTAAGACTGAAGGGATGCATCCAGTCTGTTGTTTTCCCTGCATCAGGTTTGAACATGTTTCAAGCAACATTTCCGCCCTGTTGCGGTTAGATGTTACATTTCTGTTAGATTTCCTATGGGAAAAAATTTGAGCTTTTACCGTTTGTTTCCCTTGGCTTTGTAATTTGAGGCTGGCTGCCGCCTGGAGCCTTCTGTGATGAGGGAGAAAGAGAAAAGTTTATGAAGGCATTTGTAGACATGGCTGGAAAAGCAGAGCTATCAAAGAATGCATCAGAATGTGGCAGTGATGAAGAGGGAGGGGGGGAAGAGTTATGAAAAAATTCAGTAAATATGGAAAAAGTGGGTGAAATCCTTCTGCAGTACAGAAATACTTTTGAATTACAGGCTGATGTCCTCACAGTTCTGTTGCTGAAAATCAAGACTGCTGCAACATGGCCTGAGCGCTCCAAGCCTTGATAACACACAGCAAGGACCTGGCCAGCAGCATGTCTACACTTTGTCCATGGAAATACACTCCTGCTCTGTGGATAAAGGACTTCAAAAATCCTGGGTCTCCTCATAGCAAAAAAAAAGCCACAAATGTAAAAATAATGTATATTTAGACAGTGAGAGAAAGCAGATCAGAATCTGATGGGTTTGTTTTCTATATATGGAAACATTTAGGACAGAAAACTGCAGTCATTCTATCCAGCACCTAAATAACTTTGAAAAGAAAAGTCAGAGGGTAATCCAGTTGTCTAAAGGTCAAGGGAAAATGTGAAGTGTATTACTGAGAAAAGTGATCCAAACCTTCAGTGGTAACACAGTGGCTGGCCATTTCATTGCATTTAATAGGATCTAAGGAAGAGCTTTTTTCTTGCAGAAGTACTGCCTTATTTGTAAGTAAGGTAAACTCTATTTATCCTATTTTGCATTTATTTAATCTATGCTTATACATACCTTGAAAAGCAAATAAATGTACATTTTGAAGAAAAAAGTTAGAATTCTTTTTTGGTTTTCTTTACTAGTGGAAAGTGAAAGTACATTTTTCAGTTAAAACACCCAGAAAGTAAGATTCTAGGCATATTTTTAGCTACAAAAATGGAAACTTCAAAGTAGTTCTTTTGAGCAATAAAGAAATCAAAGATGCCTGCAGAACACAGGCAGTACTTACAAAAATATTGTTTTGCTGAAAACTTAATTTCACACCAAAATCAGTTTTGAGAGAAAGCTTTCCATCAGTCAAAGAACCTAGCATGCTGTTTGACACCCCAGCCAGATCCTACAGTGTCCCCGTTGCTGCTCCTGCCATCCTCCTGCAAACCTTACCCACTGCCCCATGGAGCTGTGGATCAATGCCCAAGCTGTAGAGAACAGCTCTAGGTCCAGATAATTTCCTAACAGGGAATGGCATCTGGGGAAGGATGCCTCTAGAGGTTAAGTCTTCTGAAGGCAGCTGTGGATCCACAGGATAAATTATACTCTCAGCCCTCCCCTGCACAAGGTTTGAAGCTGGTTGAGCATCTCATGTTTTTCAATAGCTCTTCACCACTTTCTCAGCTGTTTAAGCACCAGCTGAAACTGCAGTGAGTCTCAGCTGTTCAGCACTTCTCCCACCAGTGGTTATGAAGAGGATCCAGTCCTGGAGCTTGTCTTCTCCATCCTTCTGTCATTTTACTCTATTTTGGTCTTCTACTGTCGGCATATTGCAGACAAAGGTCAATATAATGGTTTAGGAGCTGCTTTAAAAAATGTTTTAAATGATTAAATTATCTTAGACTGGAAAAGTGATGGAGTTTGACATAGGGTAGTCCTGCTGTACACCCCTAATGCTGGTAGGAAGGTGTGTTGGCAGGTAAGGTGCCTCACATTGCTGTGTGACACATAAAGACAGCAGAGAAGATAGCTGGGTCTACCTGTCTGTCCGTGTCTGACTTCACCTTTATCATCTCGCTGTTGGCACAGAGACATTACCACAGGATCACCAGCAGGCATTAATCACTCCACTGTGAGAAAAAATAGAAGAGAAACAAAAAACTCACCAAAAAGCAAAATTAAAACATTAGCTACATTTTTCCTCTCTGAAAGAATAGATTTCTTGCATTTGTTTACAGAACACAAAATATGTCTCCAAGATTTATATTTGTATATTAGCTTGAAAAATCCTTCAAGGTTTCTGGCAGTCACCTTGGAAAACATTATGTCAGAGCTTTTCAGACGTTACCTCTAAACGAAAGATCTTTTAGCTTCCCTCATCACCCAGTCAGGATGTTCAGGGTATCTGAGGAGGCTTTGTTTATCTGAAACCCACCGCTTTCTTTCCAGCTCTCAGTGTTGAATAGCAATCACTTCTGGGTAGTTTTAAAGATGAGAGAAAGGATTGCTTTGGTCGTGATACAATGACTTCTGAATAATCAACCACCAGAACAAACCAGATCACTGCAGTTTGTTCCTCAGACTCACCTCCATGAATGAGAAGATTCCATTCTGCTCTTCAGAGATGGTCTGCGGCTGGACAAGTGTTTTGCAGAATTACTTTGGCTGGGAACAGCAAGTGGATTGCCATGCTGAAGGTCTGAGAAAGGTACATGAATCAGCAGAGCTGCCTTCAGAAGACTGGCATGAGATGCTTGGCCCCCCTTGTTAACCCATTTGTGGTAATGAATGAAAAAAGCAGTCCTCAAAATAAAAAAAGTGATAAAAACTACCCATAAAACTGTGACACAGTTAATGGTTGATTTACTTGCTTGGGTACCTGTTTCTGGATAAGAACTAAATCT
The DNA here is from genome assembly GCA_013400235.1 of Oriolus oriolus. Lineage (NCBI taxonomy): Eukaryota > Metazoa > Chordata > Aves > Passeriformes > Corvidae > Oriolus > Oriolus oriolus. The sequence goes on along the minus strand of VXBT01001127.1, from coordinate 2,667,910 downwards.
GACAGAAATACTCTGGGTTTCATGCATTTATCTGAGCTTGTGAAACCTTCCAGATGTTGATCTTTCAGACATTGTATATATATAAACGTGGGACCAGCCTCTGGTCCTGGACAGTTAGAATTTGTAAGGTTTTCTTAAATGAGGAACAAATAAGATACATTACCAGTGATGTGACTCTGCAATTTTTTTAGTCATAAGTCTATACATTCAATTTAAAGTGAGTTTCCATGGCTGGTCTTTATGACCTTCTCATCATGGGTCGTACAATGTTTAAAATGAATATTAAAGCCAGGCTCCAAAGCACTGATTGCTCTGCCCTGAGCAAAGCCATATTTGAGCCTGGGATGGTCTGGTCAGGTTGGTGGACGTCTGAGCTGCTGTGCGATAGGAGGCTTGAAACACACACCTGTATCACCGCAGAAAAACACTTAAAAGCAGAGAGGGACCACACAGCAACTATCACTGGCTTGAAATGATGCTTTAAGATGCTAGAGGCTCCAAGGGAAGATTTTTGCATGTTTCTAAAACAGATGGGAAAAGTCAGAAGGATGGTGCCTGAAAGCTCCTCTTTTTGATCATACTCTGCCAACACACAGCACTGTGAGCTGAGTTAAGGAGCAAGGGTCAGTAGATAATGTAAGACATTGTTGTACTGGCATTTTTCAACTAATCTGGTCATTACCTTTGCACAGAATTCATCTACATTTTTAGAGGGGAGTACAGAGAATTTAAAAGAGAAATGCTTCTCACAGTGCTTGCCAAAAAAATTCAAGTATTTGTTCATTCTGGATGGGTAAATGTCCTTTGGCAATTGATGTCATTATCGATCTTCACTGCGTGAGTATAGCTAAGTAGGAGTCATGGGCTTTATATGTAACAAACACAACAGGCAAACAAGCATGAGAAAGAACAGGGTTTATGTTTTACAATTGATTTATTAATAATCTATTTGTGCTGGGGAAGGAAGAGGAGAGACCATGTTTAAAATGACCAAGATGTTGTATCCCTGACCTTGAGTCTCACCCTGCCTGCTTGTGCAGCAGTGCTGTGGGCTCATTCACTTATTTCTTGGGCAGGTCAGTAAAGGCAAATGAGGAAAACAGTGGGGTAAACCAGTACTTAGCCTCAATGAAGGTGGTAAAATGTGGTCAATAGACTTTTCCCCATGCCAGTAATTTTTGATGGAAGGTGAAATTAGGTTCAATGACTAAATAAAAACTGCTTACAATCCACATAAGAAGTTCATGGATTTTAAAAATACAAGACCTCAAGAACTCTGTTGGATATAGCTGAACTGATTAAGGCTGTTGGGTGACTCTTTGCACTGTTTTTGGGTATGGTAGAGGTAATTTTCTTCACAGTAGCTGTTTTGGGGCTGTGTTCTGGATTTCTGCTGAACACAGGGTTTGTAATTCAGGGATGATTTTGTCATTGCTGACCAGTGCTTAACAGAGTCAAGGCCTTTTCTGCTTCTCACACCACCCTGCCAGACTGGAGGCTGGGGTACACAAGGAGCTGGGAGGGGACACAGCCAGGACAGCTGATCCCAACTGACCACAGGGATTTTCCAGACCATGTGGCATCACGATCAGTATATAAAGCTGATGGGAAGGTTGTTCAGGAGTTCACTGCTCAGGCACTGGCTGGGCATCAGTCAGTTGGTGGTGAGCAAAATTTTAATTTTCATCACTTGTCTTTCTTGAGTTTCATTTAACTCTGCTATTTTCCTTTTAATTACTCTTCTTCTTCTTCTTCTTCTTCTTCTTCTTCTTCTTCTTCTTATCATTATTATACTCTTCCCAGCCCAAGAGTTTTTCACTTTTTCCCTTCCAATTTTCTTGCCCCCATACAGCCTGGGGGAAGGTTGATGGAGATGTCTGGTGCTTAGTTGCCAGCTTGGGTTAAACCATGCCACTCTTTCATGCCAAATAAAATGTTACATATTTTTTACTGCTGTCTTGAACAGTTTATGAAGCCTGTGTAACTCTTGCCAGACTAGTGTCCCTCTAGGATGTGCTGGTACTGCGTCTTGCAGCAGCCATGACAACAGTGTTAGGACAGAGGCTGGAGGTACAAACATCAAGCAATTACTAGGACAAGTTTTATTCTCCTCTCGGTACTATGTGCCAGAAATATGTTCCAAGTTAGATTTTGTGGAATCTTAAGGCACACGAGACAGATGGAGATGCAACTGCATTCTTCTGTATTATCTTGGGTACACTTAAGCCTAATGGGCAGCTATTGAGTTCACTAGCCTGGAACACATACAACACATCTTTAAGTTTTTCTGGTTTGTATTAATAAATGTTTTTGCTAATGATTTTTTCGTCTAAATAAACTCATATTACATTTGAGGGAAGCCCTTTCCTGTGCAGCAGGTATCTGGCAGCCTGAAACTCTGCAAGAAGAAGTAGTCTGACACAAATCCAGCTCCCTATTCGAAGAGGTATTAACCTTCCATAATAGACTGTAATTCCTGCTGGGAATTCAGTGCATACTTAAAAGCAGTTTCTTCTATAAAACTATCATTTTAGTTGACCTCCCAGATGAAGATCTTTGCACAAAACCAGCAGAGGTTATGACTGATCATCAGCTTAAGTACTCTCATTTGTTAAAGGACAATGGAAAAGGTCCAAGAACTGCTTCAGCTGAAGTACCAAATTCCCTTGCTAACAACAGTGTTCCACTGAAAATGGATGTGTTAAACTGCCTTTTATATATGAGGCAGAAAAACAGGCTGTGGTTTTACCTTCAGAAAGGTCAGAGAGCATGCAAAAAGGAACTGTGACATGCCAATACAGGACACAGAGGAGAGTGAGGTGATGTGGAGACTCCACCTCCATCCCAGGTAATCACTGCTTGGGAGTCCTGGAGCACGTGGACATTTTCTTTCCCTTTGTAGTGAATGTCTAGGGGCTGCTGGAGGCCCCTTGGTGCTCACATGAATGGGTGCTGGGACTGTTTGTCATGACTAAATAGAGAAACACGTAAGCAATGTGTTTCTACATCTAAACCTTTAAAGAGTTTGTAATCATAGGTTAATCTGCAACCACTAGCATGCCTATTCACCTTCTCTGTTTTGGAGGTTTGGTGCTCAAGAAATGACAGCTCCAGCAGTATTGTCACTGCTCTAGGAGCAGGGGTGGTGCATCAGAAAAGACTCAGAAAGGCCAGGCTGCTTCCTCAAACAACAGCATCATATATAAGCTGAGCTGTCTCCACTGGGATCCTCCTTCAGAGTGCCCAGGGAAACTCAGGATATCCTTAACCTGCAAAGGTGGGATGAAGAAATTAGAAGTGCTTGTAGGCTGCCAGGGTGACTGTACACAGTTCTTTTCTGTAGCCTGCCCAACCATCACGACCAGGTAGCAGCCTTGAAACCAGGATGCAAGTGAAGACAATCAGAAAAATGAAAACATCAGTGGCATTTGACTTGTCCATTAGTAAAAGTTATGCAGACAAGAAGAATATCATGATATGCCACTCATCTGCAGCTTCTTAGTAGTAACAACATTTTCAGAACTCGATCTTTGAATCTAGATTTTCCAGAGGAGACAAATGGAGACAAATGGACAAATTGGGAGCAGAAAGTGGGAAACAAGCTGAGAATCATGCATTGTCTCCACTTATCACCATGTTATATGACTGTGATAATTAGGGACAAGTTCTGTGCCCAGCAACATGAAAAATTATAGCATTAATCATAGTGGTGTCAGTTCTCTGGAGAGTTGAAACTTATCTGTGGGTTAGATTTTGTTGTTTACAGTGTAATTCAATTAATTTCTTTAGCTATGTATTAAACTAATCCTTGTTAATATTTTATGAAAAGACATTAGAGTGGATCTGAGGGTAATGATAGCATTATTTCTTCTCCAAATAAAGAGATGATATAAACAGACATCATGACATAAACATAAGAATAGAATAATTCTCTGACCAGTATCACACCAAGGGTCATTTTACTCAACTTTAAGGTCTCCACCAGTGAGTAGCAGTGGTAGCTTATGGATAATATGAAAGGAGGTATGTCCAGCCAGCAGATTAGGGGTTCCTAAGATAAAAGTCGAATGTGAGCTATTTTGTTTACCACGCAGTAAAAGAACACTTACACTAGTAATTTTGGCCACTGAAATATCCTTCAAAAATAAGTCCTGTAATTTAATTGTAGTCCAACAAATAATTCTAAATTTTTAATTCTATAATTTCTATTTGCAAACACAGTTTATGAATACCAGCAGGACTGGGAAAGCACTTGTAGCACCTAGATAAGCTTTCCAGAACTTCCTTTCCTTAAGACTTTGAGGAGGCTGGCAGAATTTATTCACAATCCCATTGCTGTCAAGGTCATGAGATCTCAAACAACATTAGGGATTAGAGACAGAGGCCAAAAAGAACCCTTACCCACTCAATATTCATGTGTCAACTGAGATCAGTTGTTAATGCTTCCTTATAAACATCAACAGATAATAAAACTGAAAGTGGTTGCCTGAACCAACAAACTAACCCATCACTGATGGAAATACTGCTGACAGGACTTTGAAAGGCAGTGATGGATGAGAAAGGAAAATGAGAGGAAAAAAAAATGTCTGAGATGTCTGACTCAATTTTGTGTAATGTCTCTCTTGGGAAAGAAGAGGCTTTGGAGATTAGTGTCTGTAACCCTCTCAAGCAAAAGAATCAAAGATAAAAGGTCTTTACAAGGCAGTGAGTTGGCATTAGGACATGGGATAATGTTGCTTTGGTAGATACTGCAGGGTATCATCGGATTGCTCTCACATGGCCTCTTTAGACTATGGATTGGATTAAGAGACAATTAAAGCTTGGTTTTCTTTAAACAGAAAGATGAAATATTCTTTCATGTTTCAAGGAAGAAACATTATTTACTGTTCTTCAAAGCTTAAATTAATCATAGAATGCTGAATGGATGTTTTTATTCCTAATTGGAATACTTTATTTTACATAGGTGTATTTAATTTTCAGTTGAATTGAAAAGTCATTTTAAAGACAAGTAGTTTCTTTTTGAGAAAAAAATTGCCTTTGCTTGTAATTTTTCCTCCTTTTGAAAGTCCCATTCGAATATAAAGACAAAAATGAAGCTACAGGCTTTGCTCTTAAAAGTGCATCTCTATCACTACTTTTTTGATGCATGAACATGATAAACCCTTTGATGTAGCCTTGATAAGATCCAAATGTTCTTGGATTCATGCAAACAAAATGGATATATCTTCAAAGCAGAAAATCTTCCAGCTCTTTTTGTCTACAACAGATAAGCATCTCTTAAAAAGAAAGAAGATGGCAGAACTCGTACTTTTAAAAAAAGGATAGAGTTTGAAGATACATTTCATTCTGTTTACTAGGATGCAGGCTCTACAATGATTTGTTTGTAAGAAATAAAATGCTTTTATTCCAATGGTGTTTAGTTTCCAGGATATTTTTGTATGTCTCTTATGTACATTTTAAAAATAAAATACAGTTTTTTACTGGTCCATAAAAGTCCCCAGTTGGGGAGCATACTTCTGTCTTTGCAGGAAGGGAGACATCCAGTAGAATGAACATAGTGCAACTCAGGATCTGCAGTTGTATCATCTGCTACTGATTTACTCTTGGACTACCTAGTAAATGAGTTCAGACCCGTAAATACAAACACCAAGAAAATGTACGGCTGGACTCTCAATCTGTATCAACACCCAATAAGGTTATTGACATCTCCAGACAGTGTAAAACCTCAGACAATATACTTTCATTAAAATGCATCACACAAAATGAAGCAGTTGTGATTTTTGTTTGTTTCAGCAGCTGAAGCATGTCAATCAGCCATGAAGCCCTTGAAGACCAAGGATTTTGGAATCACAACTTCTAGGAAAAAAAAGAACAAAAAAGGAGATTCTGTTTTACTTCATAAGTTGCTTGAACACATTTGAAAGAAATTTTCTGATGAAAATTTATACAAAAAGAAAAACTGAAGAGCATAAAACATTTTGAAATGGTATGCTTCAGTTTTTGTTGATCAAAGTATTGTTTAATTTTTCATTGCCCCTTTCAATGTCATTTGACTAAAAAGTAGGAGAATCCTGAGAATCTAACACTAATCCATGACTATTTGGTTCAATCATACTCGGAAATAACTTCACTGATTCCAAGTCTCATTTGCTCTCCAAGATTTCCTGCTATGGAATAAAATAAAGTTTGAAATTAAACAGCTTCCTTTGAAAGAAAGACTATGGAGCTAGACTGAGGTTTCATTAGAAAGAGGGTGTCCAGCACTGATCAGTTTTTCTGGCAGCTAGGAGGGGATAAAACATCAAGGTATCATTAAGATCATTGATGTAACATCTTTGAGTGACCTGTGATTAGGGATTTTCTACCTAGTGCCAAGCCAGTGTCTTTCAACTCCCATGAAGGAGCCAGTGCTGGTATTGCTGTGTCAGGCTGGAGGCTCCCAGAGAAAGGGCGCACGTGATTTTGTGCTCCCTGGACAGGATGTTCTTCTCTTGTCTTACTGTGTGGAACACACAGCCCAGGAAAGAAGGGGAAATGGAAACTGTTCTTAAAAAGCCATAATTCTCACAACAGAACAAGTCAATGCAGAGGGACCTGACAGTGTCCTTCTAAAACTATGACAGCTTGGTAGTTTTGTCTGAGTTTTGTACAGAAGCTCTAACTTGGTTTTGGTTGGAGATATGTGGCCAGTTGGAGATGATGAAAATGAATGTGGCAAATGGAAAAATGTTTGTATAAGCCACTGGAAAATGAGTTGTTTTCTACAACTGTCTCAAGCTAGAGACAAACGCTTGTATTTCTTAAACACAACAGTACAACCAGGATGCTGGAAGCTGATTCACAATTCACCTACCATTGCCACAGCTGTGATTCAGAATTTTGGGTTCACTCTCAGAACTGTGTATGGTGCCCCAGAGCCGCATGATCTTGCAAGTTTTCTGCCTTTCTGTGGATGCTTGTAAAGCTACTCTCAGCCTGCAGATACTGAACAGCACAGATATGCTAAGAGCCATGAAAAGAGGAGAAATGTTTCTATCCTGCAAGGGTAAGGAGGTGTCCTACGTTCTTGAAGGGGTACTGATGTGCTACAACCTGGAGAAAAACTGAGCCATTCTCAGTCCTGTTATTTTTAGACAAGAATGGCTGAGTCCCTCTTAAAAAATGTTCAAACTTTCTCAGACCTTTTTGGGGTTTTTGGCTCTGTTGTGTAGCTGACATTCTAAGCCTTGTGGTGAGCTTTCTCTGCTGATCCAGAAATGAAAGCTGCCAGTTGCCTGGTTTGAAACAGACACAGCTTGCTCTGGCTAATCCGAGCAGAAGTGTCATTGTACATATCGTTAACAGTTTTTTTTCATACCTGGCAAAGAAAGAAAGAAAGAGGCTGATAAATGATTATTCTCTTACCTGCTTGTTACATTTGATTGAAGAGGATTGCAAGCAGCTGTTGCAACAGCCTTAACAGAAAGCGCTCTTACTCAGCACTAAAGACTTTCCCAAAAAGCGTAGTAGAAATGTGTTAACGTCTTTTCACTCAGCATCATACTAGAAAACTGCTAAAAGTTCCCCAGATCCCACCAGTGATGGTACTTTTTGCAGCTTAGTGGAAAACAGAAACTGGCTGAAGACTTTCAGCCACATTGGTTTCTGATTTCCGCTCCTCTGTTTGTTCAGCATTTTCCTGTGCCCTTCTGGTCTGGGAACACATGAGTTCAACAGTCTGTCACTGCTGTCCCAGGAAAATGGGGTATTTTAGTAATTTCTGCATGCAGAGCCTTGACTCCTGGGTTCAGCATGTGCAGGCAGCAGCCAAAGGCTGTTAGCATTACTTTCTGTATTGTTACAGTGCCCAAAATTTCAAGGCAAGAATCAAGCCTGATTGTGATGGGCATTGAACAAGCACAGCTGGAAAGTCCTGCTCTGAAGGATTCATGGACCTCTCAGCAGTAATCTTGATTATAATAATTTACAGACTTACACTAGTAGAACCTAGGGCAATTTAGTCTGTGAAATATATAAGCATGGTGTGGAGTAACTCATAAAAATGGCACAAAGGCGTATTCATATGAAAAACTTATTCCATGTGCCAAGATTTAGGTGACTAATTTCATTCTATAACCGTTGGATGGTGGGGAGTATACAAGAAGCAATTTAGGGTCCTGCCTTGAATCACAACCTGGAAAAGCTCTTGCCCCATATTCCCTGAAGAAAAAAAAAAGCACTTCCAAGACAGACACAAATGGTACATTTCAGGTTTAGGCTCTTTTAACATTTCCAAAAACAGAGTTTCACAAAAAATGGGCCCTGATAATAAGTCCTATTTAAAGTATACCAACATTAAATAATTCTGAGAATATGTGCAGTTTTATAAAATTTTAAACACATTGTACAATTAAGTTAGTTGTAATGAAAGGGCTTAATATAATAATTGGAAGTTTTAATTTCTGCAGAGTCATCTTGATCCATTCCTTCTTACCTTATTACTATATTAAATACTGATTTTAACTTCATACCTAATGTTATAAGCATACAATCTTTTGCATTTCAATGTTAATCTAAGTGAAATTAATGGAAACTTCTTAAACTTAAAAAAATAAATGCTTCTATGTTCATACAGCATTTTTAGAAATTATTATTCACCTATATAGATGCTGTTTGCCCATAAAAGATAACCTAGGCTATATGGCTATATAACCAGCTCTCAAAAATTTAAAGAGAAGATTGTAATTAGCAGTAATGTCAGTCCCTTCAATAGATCGTTCTCTAGTTGCTTTGGACACTGAGGGCAGTATATGAAGACATATTCTTTTCTAGGTATCAAATTTTTAGAATCTATTTTTGTTAGTGAACTGCAGGAAAGCACAGACACATGCACACATGCAAACAACAAACCTTCCATTTGCTTTCTGTGAGAGGAGACAAAAATCCGGTGCTTGCTAGTTTCATATTGTTGAGATGAATCCTAAATATGATGGATGACTGTGAAAATTCCCATTAACTGCAGACACAAAAGTCTTATATTTGATTTGCTTATCAAAACTACATTGTACCATGTATAGCAGAAGATTTGCAACTTTTTAGGATATTTTGGAGTCCAGATGCTTAGTGTTACAAAAGAGCCCGAACTGATTAACTCCACTTCCAGTTAGAGAAAGCGATGCATGTTCTTATAGTTCACAGGCCATCTTTCAACCAAAAAACCTTTCTATCATCTCATATTGTCTGCTATTATGAATCTCACAAGGTCTGAATATATTTTGAAAACATTTTCAAGCATTATTCTCCAAATTCCCCAAAATTATGGCAACTCCAAAGTCTTGCTGACATTTTTGAAGCTACTGAGTAGCACTGAGGTATCTACATGATTCACCTGCAGTGTAAAGCAGGTGGGGCAACTGAAGACAGAAATATTTTATTTGATTGTTGCTGCTCAGACATACAATGTGGAAACTGAAGACATTATGGAAAAGAACAGGGCAGGACAATTTGGGATAATTTTGTAATTTATGACGCATGGAGTCACTATACAAAATTCATTCTTTCATACTTGGTAGGGATACCATCTGTTATCAACAAGGCTTCAAATAAGTATCACATCGTTATTTGCTGTTATATCAATGTCATGTGTATCAACTACCATGATTTTGCATTTTTTTCATTAATTGAAAAATCTGTGATACTATGAATAAGCAGCAAATTTCTGCTGAGGAGTGCTGGAAGACCTTCACTGGGAAAAGGTGCTCAGATTTGGGATAACCTGTCAGGTAACAACACCTGGGTTGCAGCTGGCTGCAGCTGGACCCAGAGGGCAGGGGACAGACCTGGAGCTGAAGTATTTGTACAAGAGATGCTGCTGGCTTTCCTTGGCTCCTAAGGAGCCACATGTGGCTCTGGAACAGCCTCAATAGAGTGAAGAATTAAAAAAGTTGTAGGCAGAGAGGCTTTGCCTCATTTTTTCAGAAGTCTGTGATGTATTATGTTAATTATCATTACTATTGATAGCGATGGGTGCTACATCCAGCACACTTACTATGCTTAATATTAACAACAGATGCTGTAGGATGATAATACTAATGCAAAAGGAGAAATAAAGCAACAAGTTAAACAACTGTGAAATTGTTCATTGCTTCTTCAATACCCCATTAATCACACAGCTCACTGATGGATATTGGCTGCAAACCAACGTGACAGATGCTGAATAAAAATCAATGTCTTTTAAAAACCACCCACAGCAATATATTTCAGTTTTGCATTTTGGGCCTGCATCTCTTCTCCTATCCGTTAGGTAACGCTGCACAAATATACATCTCTGTGAATAACTGCAACGAAAGGAGGTCCAAATAATTTTTAAAATAAAATGTAGAATAATTTCTTAGAAATAAGTAACTTACTTTGAAATTTATTTTCCAATGCATTATGGAATTTATGCTACCTGATAGTACTAACATAAAATGTAATTGATTGTGTACTTAAAAGTCAAATGGAAATAGAGAATAGTCATTAAGAGACTGATCTCCAGGCGATACTAAAAGTCACACTTTAAAGTTTTTTATAGAGATTGCATAAAGGAAGACGAATTCTTTTACCCTGCACCCACTCTTCACTATCATGCTTGTTCTGCAATCCTTGTGTTATGGCTTCTTCTATTGTCAAGTCCACAGCTGACATAAGAGTCAGCTAGATCAATCTTCTCTTCCAGTAATTTTCAAAATTTACTAATTTAGTAGCAGTATAAAATGTTCTGCGGTTAAGGTGTAGATACCTTTAGAATTTTCATGTACTTAGGTGTATAGATACTGTGTTTGTTTTGAAAATAATAAAATTAAAATTATTGACCTATCTTCAACCAAAACTATTTGGGAATCCAAGAAGAATACCGTTAAATGTTTTTGGATAGAAAGTAAACAAATTTCAAAACTTCAAATGTTTTGTTTACATACTTGAAAAAAAAAAGTTCTGATTCCCATTTCTAAGTGAGGTTTTTCAAACTTCTAGGCTGCACAAAGAAGTTGCCCTAGGTCATGTTGTTGGGCATAGGCAACAAAAAAATACCTATGAAAAAATTCCCACTCTGATGAAAGTCACCCACTGATTCACACCTGGTTTGCTCCTTTCCCTTTTGTTATTTCACTCTGTGATATCTGACACATTTGCTTTCAATTTCTGAACTCCTTTAAGCATGTCCTTTATCTAATTTTCAGAGTATATGCCTCTTTCCAAAGATATACTTGTCTAATATTCCACTTTAGGTGCCTATTTAGATTAAATAGGGAATGTGAGTGCAGTGATTCATGTCAGTGTCCTGGTTCCAGGATACAAACCAGGATACAAACAGGATACAAACAAAAAACTTTTGCTAGAAAAACAATGGTTCTGAATTCCACCAGGGTGAAAAATGATGGATGCGAGATTCCACCATGTCTCTCAGCTTACAAGTACCTGGGCAGATAACCAATAACAGCTCTTCAGATGGCTTACCTGAAATAGGTGTGCAGGCTGAAGCAGGAAGGTACACAGACACCCAGAAAATGTGGCATTATGACCTGAACGACAAAGCAACAGACTGGGACAAAAGCCAGGAGGAAGAAGCTGGCCCCAGCTGGCTGTCCCAGCTGCAGAGCCCCAGCTGCCCTCGGAGGTGCCAACGAGCTCGGTGCTGGGCTGGTCTCACATGGGCTGGGTGGATGAAGGACAGCCCAGCCACAGGATGCTGGTGCTGGACCTGAGCAGTTTTAAAGTTCTGACATCATCTGGGCAACTACAAAAGCCAAATCAAGATTTTTGGCCTTTTTCTTTAGTGGTCAGATATATTAACAAGACAAAATCCTGCTGTCAGGTTTGACTGTCTGAGTATAGTTAAGGGCACATAACATTGTCTTGCCAACCTAAGTTTTAGATCCAGCTTTGTTTGTTGCTTCTGGTACTACTGTAGGTTTGGGTTTTTTTATCAGATATTTTACTGCTAATATTTTATATTTTGTTGTTGTGCTGGTTTTGGGTTTTTTTCCTAGAAAACTTTTTTAGCACTACTCCTAAAAGAATAAGCCAGTAGCTGCACAGCAGCTCTGATGAAACTTCTAGCATCCAAAGCATCCACAATTAAAGCCCATCGTTTCAGTTTGCTTTACAAGATAATACACTTCAAAAAATCTTATGAAAAGTTAAGCACCACAATACTTATTAAAAACCAATTAAACATCTTTAAATGTTTAAAAGCTGTAAGAATTTTTTTATTGTGACTGAACTGTCAACAGGAACGTTTTATTAGCAGCTCTCTGCACTATAAAACTGCAGGGAGCAGATGCACTATATCTGGAACATATGAAAAACAATTTCACAAAGTGTAAAATCAGAAAATCTGAATATGTTTTCATTAAATGCTTTGATGGTCATGAGCTAATTGTAAACAGAACATCAAACATCAGGATAAAATCTATAGCATACTAAATATCCCAAACACGGTACGCTCCAAGTAGGTCTATGAAACAAGGACCCATATCAAGTGCTGAAGACTGCACTTCTAAAAAAATTGCAGCATAAACCAGGTGTTTTACTAACAGAAACTACAGATGGTCCCAGCCCAGAACATGATCCAGGCATGATATGTGGTCCAAAAGTTAGCATCAACATTGCTTATTTACAGTGCGCAACATAAGCAAAGGTGAGAGGAATTGCTGCATATTGCGAATCCTCTGGAGATTTTTCAAATCTGCCATTTCTCTAATTGTATGACCTTTTAAATGCATCTATACAACTACTTAGACCAAAGAGATCAAACCTGAGAATGAATGGCCCTAACCTTGTAACCCTTCAATTATTTCTTGGGAAAACAAATTGCCATAGGAGAATGGCCTGCTACATCCAAAGTCTTCCACTTCTGTTCATCTGTGTATATCTTCCACCTGGAACACACAAGGCAGCTGCCCACTCACCCTCTCTCCTCCTGCCTCACGTATCCTGCAGAACCTGCAGATCTGCAATTATTTATACCCTAGTGTGTGTTCTCACCTCAGCACATGTAAACCCCGGAGAATGCACTCCAGCACTGCTGCTGGAGCTCTGTGCAAGAAAGGCCGCAGTAAAGTGGAGCTAGCAGGGCACCGGGGTCCCACCAGAGATCTGGAGAACAAGGAGCAAGAAACTGAAATGACAGTGCCCATATTGCATGCAATGACAAGGCTTTCGTGTGGGGTTTTTTTCTGCACTCAAGGGCCCTTGGCAAAGGAAGCTCTCACTTCACATCAAAACAGACAGAATAAGGACACAATCGTATAGACAACATGAGTAGCTGCGGATTAAGACTGAAGTATAAAATAAGAGGCATGTGAATATGACATGCCTCTAATACACCTGCATGTCTCTAATTTGCAAACACCAGTTATTAATTGTAGCAGAGCATCATGGTCACCTTACCACAGAGATATCTATTTGAAGGACAGAAAACCCAAGGTATGTTTGAATACTTTCTACATTATGTAGTTCAGGTAAAAATAAAACTCGGTTACCAACTAAATCTGATCTTACAAAACTGACCTTTGTCTATTACAGAGTTAAGACAAAGATGTTGTCTTTGGGCCAGAAAAAAATTATACAAGTCTTAATAACACATCTAAAATGATCCTAGGTTTGCACCATTTTTATTTGGGTTTTGCCAAAAGCCTTTGCAAAATCTTTAGGGAGATACACCTAATATGCAGAGTCAACCATCCTTCTTCAGAGGAAGAAAAGTGTATTTTTTACATTTCTGATACTGGATCTTGTAATGAAACAGAGCACATGTTTTTCTCTGTTCTGCTTTCAGCTATTTTTTGCTTGTCTTCATTTGATGCTTGGCAACAACAGAATTTATTTTCCTTGTTGGCGTTGACTGAAGTGATGTGGTCCCTCACTTACTTGCTCTCAGCACTACCTGAACACTACTGTATATTAGCAGAGGGTAAGAAAAGCCATTAGATATTAACTTAACAGAGTGAATTCGTGGCTGTTTTGCAAAGTAGAAGTATAGGATGAGAGGAGACAAATCATATATAGCCTGACATGTGAGTAGTCTAAATTAGAGCAACATCACAACACAAAGGAGGCAACCGCTGTACAACTTTAATCCTTTTTACTTGCTTCAGCTTTCTGAAGAAAAAAGTTGCTCATCACATGGCTGTTACCCAAACACCTGTTCTGTAAATTAACCAGTGAGTTTCACCTCCAGTGAGGTCAATAAAGCATTTCAAACCCATCTTTACAAAGTATGCTCACTAAACAAAATGGACATGCTATCACTCTTTTCTAAAACATGTAAAGTATTTCTCTAGAGCCTCATTTAGTCCACTTTTTCACTCTGAAAATAATTAGATCCTCAGAGTGAACTGCCATACAACTTTGGTAAGGACAGCAGAATGACTCCTTTTCTGTTTGTTACGTGGTCCTTGAGGCAGCTCACGCATTCACAGCCGGAGGTGATGAAATGAGACATTGCACCAAAGGTTCTCCAGAAGCAGCTTAAACACTCCTCCCAGAACCACTGCAGCCAGCTCCATTTAGACCATCCACAATCAAAGATTTGACTGAAAGAGTGTATCCAACAGGAACTCATCAACCTGTGTCACTAAACAAGAATTAGAAGCCTTAGAAAGAAACCCCTTCTCTGAACCCAGGCCAGAGTCAGTAGATTTGCTTTACTTTCAACAGACTCAATCAATCACATTCAGCACCTGCCAGGAGAACCACCCCTGCAGCCTGAAGAGCTGTACTTTCCTTCTCCTAATTTCTGTCCTGGAAAACAACTGCCATCTTATAAGACAGGGAGGGCCAGGATCTCCTTTGCATGTAAAACATATGTTTTGCATTTTGCAGGTGTCATTTGAGCCCTATTCTCCCAACAGGATAATTCCTTTACTTCTGTGTGTGAGTTGGCAGGGAGAACACGGACAGATGGTATTATTCCCGATATAAAAGGGGGAATTTAGGCACAGAGGAGTAAAGATAAATATTTATTAATTTGAATGTCCTGTTTGAAGAAGTAAGATCTGACTTTCCAGAAATCTTCGTGCTATTTAGAAATATGTGTTCAAAATAAGACAAACTGCAGAGACTCCAGCTGTGGTTGCTATTTCTCTATGTTTTTATAAACCGGAGCTCCCAAGTCAGACAGCTGGAAAATGGGTAAAAAGAAAACAAACCCAAAGACTGCCTGTGAAAACTTTGGCTTACCTGATCTCTCCAGGAATACTCAAAGCCTCAGTGGGTAAGTTAGAACTAGGACCCAGTTTCTCAGGCAATGTTCTCTGCATAAGATGACACCTCTCCCTTTAGTACCCCGCCTGATCTTCAGCACAGCATCTATGTTCTAAAACAAATTAAGCTCCTGATTCATTCCCAAACCAGCTCTACACTAGGCAGCAGACAAGGGAGTCCTGAGCTTAAAGACCACAATGACCATGCGCAATGCAATTTCTAAAACTGTAATTTTCTCCAAAGCTTCTCTGTGTTTTGAAAAAATAATTTTCTTGCTATATTAGAAACAAAAAGCCCCAACCAAACAAAAACACAGTAGCTATTTAACACAAACGAGTCACAGGCTCTGAAACCTGGGCATGTCATCTTTTGCTTGTTCATTGGAGCAAACTGAAGAAAATCCCATAATTTCATCATACTGATGAATATCTTTCCCAGAGGAAACATTCTGATTCATTGTTGCTTGAGCTAATGAACCTTCAGTGATGCATTGTCATCCTCCTTAAGGACCAGCCCTAAAGAGGGCTGCAGATGTTCTGAGACCAAGTTATGTGCAAGTCTTCTACCAGAAAGAAATGAACTTTGGAAACTCTGGTTTTTTCCCAAGGAAAGGCAAAATACAGACATTATAAAGTCATACTCAACCCAGCCCTTCCCAGTTCTGGCTTTTGCTCCCCTTTTATTGAGCAGTTCCCTTGCACCAGCTGAGCTTTGATGCTGAGATTGACATGTAAATGCATTTTGGGATGCAATGGTAAATTCTGCATCCAAATGAAGTATACCTGGCCATGTGCTCCCCCATAGAAAGTCTTGCTTAACTTTATTATTTATTTTACTTTCAGGGAAATATACCTGGCAAGCTTTAGTAAATAACTAGTCTGTAAAAAATACATGAGCGGTGATAAGAAAAGGTGTATGTCCATTGTATTCTTTTCTATGTTTCTATTTTTGGCTCTAAAACAAGCAAAGTGACAACATTTTTTTTTTAGGTAATCAGGATCGTATATTTCACATTGACCTGCATCTTAAAAAATGGGTAAAGTATGTCATCAGAAATTAAATTAAAATATTCAGTCAGTGGTAGATGCTTAAAAAGAGAATTTAATTTCAAATGTTTAAATTCTATAAAAGTTATAGAACTGAAAAAGGATTAGTCGTGAGAAATATTGAGGAGGTTTAAAATAAAACTGGATCTGGAGCTAAAAATTCTATTTCACTACTTTTGTTTCAAAAGTAATGCACTTACCAGCTTATGAAAATTATTCATAAATTCAAGCTATATTTTGATCTTTTGTCAACAAGAAAAATAACTTTACAATGCAATTGAGGAGCATTTCTCAACACTTACTGAATTTTTTTCTTTTAGTCTCCTGACGTGACATTTTGACGAGTGATTTGCTTAAATTTGAAAGTCAAAAAAAAAGGAGGTAGGAGACAGTTTACCTTTCCATTTCAGGAGTGAAAGTTTAGAAGTTTTTTTCAGGTCAGATCTTCAGGAATTATTCTTTTGCCTGGTTACCAAATTGGAAAAAAATCACCCATACACCTCTAAATAAGTGCATGCCTGATCATTCCCTCATTTGTCCACTTTCATTTAAAAATCTGGAAGTGAACAGATACACACTTTGGCCCTGATCCAATCAGAACATAATTACATATGTAATACATACATAATTACATCTTTATTCACAAAGTACCTACATGGCTTTAGCACATGATCAGATCCCCCTCAAATTTAAATCTTAAAGTAGATGAGGCAAAAAAAGTGATCAACAATGTTTTTTTCTTTTAAAGCTGTGGCCTCCCATTGTTATCCTAAAAATCAAAACACTTCCAGTAAACAGAAAATGGACACTTAGTACGAGAATATATTTTCAGGATAGCGGATAAACCTGTGACAATTTGGCATGGCACTGATTTAATTCCTATTAAGCCAAAAAGAAGGAGGTAGAGCCCATGTAGTTATTTGGCAGAGGTTTCTGCACTAAAGCAACAGCTGTTCTTGTAAAGGTTGCTGCCCCTCTGGAGTCTCACTTAAAGGAATGGCTTCATGTAATTTCATTCTACTGAAGAGGGAAAGAGAATAAAAAAACTCAAGCAACCCAAACCAAGCCAAGTCCTTTTAATAACAGGTGAACTTTGTACCTTTTGAAGATATTTTGTCACAGTGTAGCGGTCAGCCTTTTTAAACTGGCTGCCGTTAGCCCCATTTGGTCAACGGGACCAAATAATCAAAATTTTACCACAAAAATAAACCACATAAAAATCAAATCTTTCACCAAAATGCTGACATATTCAGAAGCAAACTGCTGGAGTGGATGAAAACAGAAACATCAGGGGTTAACAATATATAGGGAGGCACATGCATCCTTCGCAGAGCTTAGGCAGTGTTAGAGAAATGAACAAAATCCCACAGGAGTAGACACAATTGACCTGCTGTGTCAATGTATTCATTAGACCTACAGTCCCTGGAAAAGCTTCTTCCCCAAAGCATTGGATTCAGCTGCTGCTTGCTGCTTCAGGGAATTCTGGCTGCCTATTTAATTTTTATCAATCAACAATTAATTAGCAGTTTCTTACAGAAAACATCTGATAAACAAACATAAAATAAACTCATACAGAATTCCCTAATGATGGCCTCCTCTTCAAAACACACTTGAAAAGAAAAGCTAGTATAAGATCTTTTAAAAAAAGGAAACCAAAGAAACACTCTTTAATTTCAAGTGATTTATCCAGAGTGGAAGACGGATGGTCTTTGCACCTTTGCCAGTTGTTGGTTTATACTTGGCAAATACAAGGACCTGCAAAAAGACAAACAGAGAACTGACCACATTCCCTCCTTGCATAAGTTTGTGAAAACCCTTTCAAACCTCAGGGCTAGGAGTAGAGCAGAGGAAAACTGGGTCGTGTAAGGGAAGACTAAAAGGCACTTTTGTGTGAACTGCTTTAATGGCTACTTGAAAGGTAAACGTAAAATGCTTATTAAGGTTATTTATTAATCGTGTCTCATTAAATTTCACCCCTGGGTCTTGCCTGAGTTTTAGAGGAAATTAAGTTCTTTGAGCTATAAGGAAAACACAATACTACTGATTTCTTCCTTTCTTGTTCTCATACGTGACTCGTAAGCTACAAAATGTTCTCACCTTTCTGAAGAACACATCAGCAATAAGAAACATAAAGATTGTATAAACAAATATTGAAAAAATAGCTGTAAGTTTTATGTCTTCAAAGCAAGGGAGACTGTCCACAACCTCAACTGCATGATCCTTCATTTCTGACGCAGTGATAAAGTTGCAGGATGCCAAATTTTCTGGAAAGTTAAAAAGGAAATGTTGGGATCAAGTATGGTATTCTCCAATAAAAAAGTAGAGCAATAGAACAAGGTGTAAGAACTGCGAGCAGTCCTCATCATTCTATTTTCTGAGCAAACATGGAAGTTTGGACAACTCACTCTCCCTGCTGAAAACTCCCTTTTCAAGGAGAGGGGGTGGAAGTGATCGAATTCAATCATACGTTTGCTGTTGTTGCCCAGCTGGAGCGAGAGCTGGGAGACAGCTCCAGCTCTGTGTTCCAGAGAGGTGGGCTGGACTGCCACACTAGAGGCTTCGAGGTCAGATTTTGGAAAGCCTTTCAGAGGACCCTTTTTGCTATGATATATGTGCATCATCCTTCTGGCTCTGTTTGCATACAGCAGGCATTGCTCGTGTGGATGCAAACCAGTCTCTGTTGACACTCGTGTGTGCCTGTGGCCTTGTGCAGATCCAGCACTTTCATGGTGATGGGAGCTTATTCGTTTCTCCAGACACAAGAGACTCTGCAGCTTAGCACACTGGGGAGATTTTCACCACTTTCTCAGTATGCACTTTTCCCCTCTTTGTCCAGCTGTTTTCCAGTGCCTCTTCCTTCATCCTGACTTACAGTCATGCACAGGAAAAGGGACTCCTAGAAGATCCCTTTCTAGTACTGTGTTCTTGCTGGAGATGGCTTTAGCCATCTGCAGAATCTGCTTCTCTATAAACACAAAATGACAACATCTGCAGGACTCAAGGGCGCTGTTTGGGGACAGCATGGTGTGCTGCAGGTGTGCTCCGGCCCAGCTGGGAGCAAATCCCAGCAAAGAACCAAGCTGCTGCTGGAGGCAGAGGAAGTTCCTGGCAATCACAACAGCTATCACTCAAAGTGAGAGGAGAGCAGGATCCTGCCAGCCCTAGAGGAACATGGTATCTCTTATCTTATGTATGTGTTGATGTTGCTGAAGTGCTCCATTTTCTGAAAGCTGTGTCCCAGTCTGGCACAGTGCTGGCCCAAAGCTGGGAGACCGGACGAAATCCACAACAATTTGAAATCTCATACAGCCAAGCCACTGGGCTTTGTATCATGAATCATAAGTCAGCTGCTGCTTTGAAGAATGGTTTTGGACTGCCATGTATGCCTGTATGTTTTATCAGCTTAGCCCAGTGTTGCTAAATTTGTCATTTCTCCCTTTTGGAAGGAAAGGCTTTTGAAAGGCAGCACAGCTGTGAGTGCTCTGGAGGGTCTAGCCATGCCAATAGCAAGAGGGCAGTTTCAGAATAGGAGCTTTAAAACTCTCCTGCCACAGCAGAGTGAGGAATGATTTGATTTGCTCTGGTGGATGATCAGGCTGTACATGCAAATTCATTATCTGCATTCCAGGTGCCTAGGGAGATTAGTAATTCACTCGAGCGTGCCTCTGGTGGCTGAAGAGTACATCTGAATTCCTCGCTATGTCTCCTAACTGCGCAGTTGGGAACGCAGTCAGAAATACTATGCAAAACCTTCTGAATGATAGTGGCAGGAATTTTGTCAATCCTGACTTGCATGATGTGATGTTGAAACCTTAAAACACACACGTCTTGGGTTTGTATTCCACACCAGTGCCTGGAACAAGGTAGAAGGGGAATTTAAGGCACATGAAAAATAGATTGTCATCCCAGACAGACACCATGCAGTTAGGAAATTAACTCTTTGGATATCTCCTTGACTAAAACTCTCCGGGTGCCTAGACCTACTCTCCAAAATGTCCCCAGTCAGACCACCTTGCAGCCTACCCCTAAGCACAGCTAATGCCCCACCCTCTAAGTTTCCTGTGGGATCAGATCTAGATCAGACCCAGAAGGTGTTGCCAGACCTCACCTCACATACAGGTATCAGATCAGGCTCCTCTGAATCTGTAGTAACATATTTGCTTCAAGATAATATGGCTGAGTAGCTACATATCATTTGCCATAAAGAGGGATATGGAGATGCTTCCTCTTGGAACAGTTTATACAAGAAGCTGTCTGACATATTTTCTTTTTGATATAGCTTTCTTGCTTCACTTCCTAATTGTTAATTTCCAGAATCCAGCCCCCTCTTGCATGTTCTCATGCTGGCCCAGTGGACCTTACATTTTCCGCACTGCTGGTGACCTCAGTGGAAAGGGAAGGAGCACCCATAGGGGACAGCCTGCTGACAGTCCTGCAGGGTGAAAAAGCTGGGTCTGAACCGTCTCAAGATGAAGTATAATTGAACCTTCATCATCCATACAGTGGCTGGGTATTGTACAACTGAGGCAGCAGTGGTGTAAGTCTTGGTGCTTAATTTTTATGATGATCCCATTCAGTGGGGAATGAATGCTCTGCTCATATCCTGAGGCATCAGTATTTGCATGTGTATTTTACAGAGAACTACAGTGCTTTTTGCAGGACTCTCTATTTCATCTAGATCCTTCAATGAATCTTGTTTTTGGATTTTTGTGTTTGTGTTGTGCAAAAAACAACCCCAGCTGTGACATGCACTGATCGGAAGGGTGGATAAACATCATAATTTGAAAAGGCCGCCCTGTTAGTAAAACTGCACTCTTATGAACACAAAATGCCTGAACACAAAGTGATCTTCATTCACTTTCTAGTCATGAGAAGTACAGGTTAGTTGCGCTTCTTGATGGCAGTAGCTCTCAAATCTGTCTTGCAGCAATTCTGAGAACAGCGACCTCCTGCATCAACTTAGGAACAGCATTTCTCCTCAGAGCCAATATTGGGGCCAATAGAAATAAATCTTCTCTAGATTAAAACTTTAATTCTACAACCAATTCATCAGAAAGAAAACACAGTCAATAACTATCTCATACAGGAATCCCTGGTAGCAGCTATATTGATAATCTTGCTTGGATTTGGAAAATCTGCTCCATGCAGTAGGATGACTGATGCCTGCAGGCTGCCCCCTAGACCAGAGGGCAACAGCGTCCTTCCTGCAGACAGCTCAGAGTGCAGGGCAGCTGCTGTCGGGGCTGCAGCGGCACAGGCGCCTCCGCGGAGGAAGCCAGCCCGAGTCGCTGATAGTCTGCGCGCGTCTCCCGGAGATAAATGAGCAAGAGGGGTCAGCGGTATGGGATTCCAAGGCCTTATTTCTCAAAGGGTTCCAGGGACCGAAGACACACAAAATGGAGGGTCCAGGGATTATACAGAGGGAGGTGCAACGGGTGGAGAGAGGCAACCGAAACCAATAGGGTGAGAACCAGGGGGCGGAGCGAGCACCGAATGACAAGGTACGGGCCAGTGGAGAAGGTATGGGGAGGAACAAGGGAACAGGGGACCAATGGGGTACCGAGTAGCGTAGAGGGTTCTAGAAATCATACCTATTAAGGGAAAGATATACATATTCAAAGCAACATACATAAAAGAGGGTGGAGAATCAGCAAACCAAATAAAGATAAGGAATCTACATATCAGTGCAAGGCCTAGTGGGAACCCACCCTAACCTGAGGAGGACTTCTCGAGCCTGCCTGTCATCCATGGGCCTCACAGCTCCTCAAACACATATACTGTGTCTTTACAGACAGCGACAGATGACACTGCAAAGAAATAAAAAACAAGCTCACTTGTAAGTTTCTCTCACTTTCTTGTCGGAGCAAATGCTTCTCCATGCCTGGAACCTCTGATTTTACCTGGAAATTATACAATGTTCTCAAAACTTTGATAGTCGACTGTTCTAATTAGAAATTCATTTTTGGGAAAGAAGCTCACCAGTTGAATAGCAGGTGAATCAGATGCTTTCCTTCCAGGCTTCAGTCTTAGTATCTGAAGCAGTGCCCATGCTGCTATCAGCACTTTGGTTGTACAGCTTAACTATATGCACTTGGATCACAGGTCTCTCACCTCTGGACCCTGCCCTGCTATGAGTTCTGTGTGAACTCATGCTTCAATCTTTATTGAGTCTTGCTGAAATCATGATGGTGGCTGAGGATGAGAGATGACCAAGCTTTCTCATTTTGATATTTTATTAATAAAATTGTTATTGGATGAATATAAATGAATCTTAATAGTCATCAGTGAATATTAATGAATAGGGGAATTTTTTTTTTTTACTTGGGATAATAAAAAATTTCAGACTTTTTTTTTTAGCAAGAAGGAAAAAATGCAGTGTATGAGAATGTTTTTCCTGCTTCAAAATGTGCCCAAAGATACCTAGAAAAATTAACATTTGAAAGAGCGACTTCCTTTTGTTTTGGTTCCTTTACAAGAAAATCCTCAAATCTGTACTTACAAAACTGTGGCTGTTTTCAGAAATCCGTTTGAAGAATAAGATACTGTGAATAATCTATGCTCTACAACTGAATATCTGAATATCTATACACGTATACATACCATGTTTTACTTGTCTTTTCCTAATTTAAATAGGAGCAATCAAAAGACTTCCAAAAGTTCTTAGCTTCACTGTATTTTAGGCTGAATTTATAAATAAATGAAATTTGGTAAAGAATTCTGAACAGTGCCCACTCATTATTAATTTTTTCCCATTTACAACCATGTGAGAATCTCAGTTGCAATTTTCTTTCATTATGGAATAATCCTTTTCTTGTCCAAATTTTTTTTAGGACTTTATGGAAATTAGTATTTTAAAATACAATATTCTTTCCCAGTTGCCACTGTGAAAGAAACAAAAGAAATACATATTATGCACTGCTCCGTGGGAAGTCTAGATTTGTCTTTCCTTTTATTGAGGACATATTTTAGATTTCTTCTGGGTTTCAGAAAAGCCAGTGCATCATCTTGTTTCACAGGCAGTTTTCACAGAGCTCTTTTTTACTCTCATCCCACGATTTCTGACTGATGTAGCTATACACATCTTCTGATACTCAGACCCCCCGAGAAGCTCTTTGTATTGATGTATTTTATAAGCCTATTATATCATATTAGCCTCCAGGCATTTGAAGTAATTAAAGGAAAAGACTGCTGTTGGAGCAGCTCTTTCAAGGTGTAGTGACCGTGAGCAGCTTGGCAAAGATGCTGCTGCACCTTTATCAGGTTCTATCACAGCCACAGAAGTCATACCTTCCCTACCATGGCAAAAGCAAGGCACTATGTAAAGAAAAACTTATAAAGGGGGTTGTGAAGGTTAAACCAGCAAGAAATGAGTTTGTGTTTTCAAAAATAATGGATTGGGATGATGATAAAGGGAACTTTGAGCATGGTGACCTATGAAACAAACCCTTGTAAAAAGAAGAAATAAGCACCTAAAGGGATCTGTAAGTCAGCACTCATTCATTCCACACCATGAGGTATTTGAACTCTGACATCCCACTGTCATTTGGAGTCTTCTTTCTGAAAGATTTCTTGTAGTAAAACCCTTGTCTGGAGGACAAACAAGTTTTGAAGGTGGATAATGATCATGAACACAGAAAAACTCTTTACAGTAATGTAGAAAAATAAACTATTAATTATCTTGGGGGGGGGGGTTTTGTTGTGTGGAGTTTTTTCTTGCTCTGTTATGGTTCCACCCCACTCCCCCTCCCCAGAAAGCTATTCTTTCTCCATAGAGTTGAAAGACATCCCCAAGTTACAGATAAACAGATGCCAAAACTAGTTCTGGTAGGATGTCAAGAAATTTATATATTCCTAAAAGCTCTGACACTTCTTCAAGAATTTATTATTAAAACTAGTCACAAAGTGGGCTTTTTCCCCCTGCAAAATTTTGTCAAAAATGTGAAATTCAGTTATGGCTTTGACTTCATTAACCCTGCGTGAGGTGCTCAGTATTCTTCTCACCTGAACAGAGATCAAGAAGGTGCAAATAGCTGCATATGATGGAGACTTTGAATTAAAAAAGCAGATTAGCCCTTAGAAAATCTGTTAATACCCTGTATGAGGAAAATATGATTCATTTCATCTGAATGAACTTCACGTGTTAGTTAATGAAGCTATTCATTGGGTTGTTACAGAAACACTAGCTTTGTGTCTGCAATATGAATTTTTCACTTAGAGTTCTCTATATTAAGTGCACAAAGCATACCTAATTTTTACACTGGCCTATCTGTGCAGAATTTAGGCATTAATATTTGAAAACTGATCCCTTATCCTGTTCAAGCCAGGAAATGGATTTTATATATTTATCTATATGCTGCTGAAAAGGCTCTATTTGTTACAGCTGAGGAAAGAATCCTTCTGTCAGTAACTGTATAAGGGCCAGCTACACTAAATTGCTGCCAGCAGGCTTCAGTGTAAGGCCCAAATTGAGTGTTCAATGCTTGTCATGATTTGAATGAGTTTCTGAAGTGTAGGATACAATAAATTGACTGGAGTCTTTCAACCACAGTACTTGTCAAAGTCTTCTGTTTACTTTTCTGCCAGTTTTACAGCTAACAACTCATTAAATTACCTGATTAAAAAAAAATGGAGAAAAGAAAAGCCATTTATTTTCTTTGCATGCATTTAAATGGAGCAGGGACTTTTGTTGCTTTGGTCCATGATGTTCTGTGTGGAGGAAAAAAGTGGTCATGCTTTTGCATTTTCCCAGTAATTTCCTAGAACCCGATTATCACTTGGTGATCAGTGACTCTTAACACCCTTATCAGTATCATTAAGAGATAGTTGTCAGCTTCTTTGATAAATGGCAGCAATTTTTATGATAAATCTGCAAAATGCCTTTAGTTGCCAAATCTAATAAAGCCCAAAAGGAAAAAAATATTTCTTCTAGCTGTAGGCAACCAGCCATAAACATTTAAGATGAAGAAGAAACAAAAATGCTTATTGTTTTTCAGTGAGCTCAATCTCAACTTCATCCTTGATAACCAAATCTTAGAAATGTAACTTCCTGCCTTACAAGTGGATAGAACAGAAGGTCAACCAATTACTGAGTTTCACTTAGTCTAAAGTCATAGAACATGTAAGTGGGGTTTTTTCAGATTTTTCTTCCATATTTTCAATCAAATTCTATACACTGGGTATGAAGGTCCTAACTGAAACAAAGCAAACAATGAGCTGTGAGCAATACGATCAATAAAAATTCAGTGTTTGAAGGTTAAGGATCTCTAAAAGACAATGAAACCAATATTAGGTAAATTCCACTAATAAAAATATGTACTGAGTTGTTAAATAATTTGGAATGGAAACACACATAATCCTAGATGTTTACTAATGCCTTTTTTTATTACATAACCCATAGATATGGTTATATAGTATCATGTGTCAAAATACATGGATGGGAAATCCCAAACTGAGCTTCCTGCCAACAGATGCTACAGTGAGAAGAACATGAGTGACACTTGGAAAAGAACTTTCAGCTCAGAAGAAGACATGCAACTTTCAGATGCTGAAGCTGGCACTAAAAGTCTTAAGAGTTTGTCCTTGCTAGTAACCTCGATGATGATCTTGCTCAGGATCTTCTTTAATTCAGATAGAGATTAAACAGATTACAATGCAGATGGTGGGATCAGCGAAACTGCTAAAACTGAATTAAGCCCTTGCAATAAAGTTTTCTACGGTATCTCTGGAAATATGTCACGGTTTATGCCGATCTGGAAATTAAGCACCACACAGCAGTTCACTCAACCCTCCTCTCCCCAACCAATCTGATGAAATAGGGAGGAGAATCAAAATAAAACATGCAGGTTGAGATAAGAACAGTTTAATAGCGAAAGCAAAAGACATGCATGCAAGCAATGAAAAACGAGGAATTCATTCACTGCTTCCCATGGGCAGGCAGGTGTTCAGCCATCCCCAGGAGAGCAGGGCCCCATCACATGTAACAGTGACTTGTGATGACAAACACCATCCCTCCAAATGTCCCCACAGTTCCTCCTTCTTCCCCCCACTTTGTATACTGAGCATGACCCCATATCATCTGGAACATCCCTTTGGTCAGCTGGGGTCACTCGTCCTGGTTGTGCCTCCTCCCACTTCCCATTCACCCCCAGTCCCCTCACCAGCATGGCAGCATGAAAAACAAAAAAGGCCTTGGCTCTGTATAAACTCTGCTCAGCAACAACAAAATCATCTCTGTATTATCATGGCTGTGTCCAGCACAAACTCAAAACACAGCCCCATGCCAGCCACCGTGAAGAAAGTTAACTCTACCCCAGCCAAAACCAGCATAAAATGGTAAGCAGAGGTTTGAGGTCTTGTCAAAATGGAACAATTTTCTCACTCCATTTGGGGAGTGAGATTCATCCTACAAAAAATATTATCTGAACTGATTAACTGTAAGAAAAGCACCTGACTCACTAGACGAAATAAGTCTCTGATCAGTTATTTACAGCTTGCAAGCAGAAGCAGGCAGACATGCTTATCTGTAATTGCTTTTTTATTGAATTTCCATATTGACTGTAATCTGTATATACATCCAAAGCTCACTGAAACGAAAGCTTAGACTTCATGACTTACTTTAACAACAGTGTAATCAGGAAGTGACAGCGAGGAAAACACAAGAGCATGACAAACTAGAACAACAAAAAAAAAAGACAATAAACATTCAAATACTTCTTCCCACAAACAAAATTATTTAGGATTGCCTTATGGACTAACTGTAACTCATAGACACATTCCAATCACAATGGAACCTGCAGTTAACTTGCATTTTTTTCCTCTGCTGAAAAAGTATGAGACTGGAACACCTGCTGAGCTATCAAAATCCTCAACATGTAAAAAGAGTTCATGCATGACATATTCCCTTTTTATACAAAAGAGTAATGCTATTTGTAAGCTCCTTCCAGCCCAGTCTATCACTAAGCACTCAAAACAGAACCAAGGCTCCATGATGCTAAAATAAAACTACAGCAGAGAAAACCAATCTAAATCACAGCATCCTATTCTGCATTGCACAAACATCCTCTTTGATTCAAAGACATATAACTATTCCTTCCTCTCTTAACTAGGATACAGAATTATTGCAGAATGGAAACTTGAGACAGGAAGGAAAATAGGTAGGAAATAAAAAGACCATTCAGAAATATACAGTTCAATAGTTTCCAGAATTTATTAATATTTTCATTACTTTCCTGTTCCAATCCTCCATGAATCTCTAGATTATTTCTTTCAACAGAGATGGCTATAAAAAATTCAGTCAGCACAGGAAAGCACAAACTTCCACTCCCTGCTCTTTTCTTATTTTCCATGTCTTCCCTTGACACTTAAGGGATTTACCACTGGGATATTTTTGAGGCAGCTATGGGTATAAAATGCACTGTCTTGCTTTAAAAATAAGAAGTTCAGGCCTCCCACATTTAAACAACTTATTTCGCTGTGCCAGCTTGAATTAGTTTATTGTCTCATGGGTCAGAACTAGAGGTTACATTTCTGCCATACGCATTTCCTCCCACAGGAGTTGTTCACAAGTTCTTATTGCCAAGGGAGACACTTGTGACAGCACCATTGCATTGCAGTTTGGAGGGGCTACTGCAATGTGCCTTACCCCAGTAATTTCAGTGACTTTACATTTATTTTCCATATCACTCAATTTCTTTTAACTTTGCAAATCATAGTAGTGATTATACATAGGTAGTCTGTCATCAGCATTTTTTAAGATGACATTTTTAAAAATTCATAGTTTTTCTGTGGAAGATGCCAGATGTGCTAGAATACATAGCAAAATAGTATAGCAGTAAATGCTCTATTTTTTAATATAGCCTACACTTACAGGATATACTTGCACATAATAAATTTATACATATATGTAATTGCACATGTACAACTGCATGCCTATCCCTTTTGAAAGCTGGTCTGTAGCTTGAGAATAAAGTGCTCAAGAAGGGAAATATGTGGGCACCTTTTCCTTTGCTATGGAATTCAGGATTTAAAAAGTTTTTGAAAGTCTAGTGCAAAATGTGAACAAAATCCATCCCAACCTGACCTCTGAGTAAAAAACTTTTGTTACAGATATTATAGCAGGTAGAAATGCATCCAGAGTCAAAGAATCTAATCTAATGCTGAATCTAATTCAGTATAGAAGGTCTTTGTTGGTATCTTGCTATACCAATTTTTTGTTTCTTGCTCTATTTCCTAAATGGTAACAATCTCTTAAAAATTAGAGGAGCAGGATGGAGCCGCATGGGGCAGCTGCTGTGTTGTATCAGGCCCTGTTTTGGAGAATTTTTAATAGCTCATATAAGGTTTCTCACAGAAATTGCCACTGCTGCTCTAAGATCTACTTGATGTTTCACAGAGTATCTTGATTATACAAGTATAGTCTAAGCACACTTATATTTGTGGGTCTGATCTCCATGTGTCTAATCACAGTCTATACTCCTTGCACTCTTGATTGGCAATCAACTTCGTTAAAGCAAAATTTGAGAAATTGCAGGAAGTCTAGTTGTTGGATGAAGGAGAAGAGATACAAACCCACTGTGAATACCTGATGAATGGAAGAGCCTGTGGGACAAGACAGACATGCAAAGAAATAATTCACCCTCCACAGGGAGTAATGAAGAGGAAAGTAATTCTGAGGCCAAAAACAAGATCAAGAAACAGAAAGGAGGATATTTTTGAAGACATCAAAGCAGAAGTTAAAACATCCATGGTTCATTAATGTTTGGAGCATAATGTTCTTTGAAAGGTAAAACAAAACTTTGGTAAAAAAGTCTAATTACTGCAGAATATTTGAAGTCAGAGACCCTACATCAGTCTGTAATAGACAGACCTTAATAGAGCTGATCTATAATCTAGTGAGTCCCGTGTCTGAGAAGCAATAATCATGATAGATAATAATAACAGTGCTATACATAATAGTAATGTAAGGGCATGTAATGCTGTGCTAAAGAGTGGCCAAGAGCCAATGAAGCTCTCTTTTTCAATACTGCAAACACTCTGGCAAATAAAATGTCAATGTTTTATTAGGAGCAACATGCTCCTATTAGGATCAAGATGAACTGTGATGAAAAATAACAATTTTGAAAGGATCCCACAGCCTTGCCATAAAATATGCATTTCATTTTAACAGCTAGAGGAAAAGATAAAATCAAATTACTCATTGCCCCACTGAAAGACAAGCAGCAAATTCATCCATATTAAACCCACCCCAAGAATGTCTGTGACTTTTAAAAGGAGCACACATTGCTCCAAAAGCTTTGTAGGTGGATTGATGATGCAAGCAGCCACCATCACTCCACCCTGCCCTCCGAGGCCCAACTTCCCCTCAGCAGAAACCTGCCAGAGGAGATTCTGAGATTGCAGAGCATAAAGAGGCTTTTAGTTCTTGGGTATTAGTGTCAGCTTGCAACATCTTAAAGCTCATTCCATGGAAATGCAGTCTAAAGCTGAAAAAGAGACACTGTGGCATCCTGCTCCAGTAGTACCGTGGGCCACTGGTTTGCATGGAATTTCCCTGTGACACAATGGTCACCAAGGATTTTAGATATGTTGAGAGATCAAATCTGAACCAAACCATACTGAATTTTTACTTAGTTGTTTTAAAAAATTGCATTGCAAAGTGCCATTTTTCTGTGTATATCAGCCAGTGACTCACAGCCTTTATTTTCTCCTCATTTTATTGATTTTTCCAAAGATAGACCGAAGCAAATTGATATAATGTGAAAATTGCTCCACTGTATTTTTTATATTAAAACAAAGCAAATACTTCTGAGATACAAAATCAATTAAAAATTAATAATGGAACAAACTGGTAATAAAGTATTTGTTCTTAGTTAATGCATACATAAACTTGTGAATCAACAAAATAAAATAATAAAATCCCCTCACCCCTGAAATAAAATACTTCCTGCTCTGCAATAAATATTCACGCATTTGCATGTCATTAAATGAGTAGTTTAGAAAACTGCAAAGAGAACAGGCAGGAAGAAAAATGCAGTCTAAATACAACTGTACCTCAGCAGAGACATACCACACAGTCAGCTTTTAGATAATACTGCATAATATTATATTTCAGATAATATATCAGAAAATTGCAGAATTGAAGAATGGTTTTGGTTGGAAGGCACCTTAAAGATCACCTAGTTCCAAAGCCCGTGATGTTTGCAGAGATACCTTCAGCTAGACCAGGTTGCTCAAAGCCCCATCCAGCCTGGACTTGAACATTTCCACGGATGGGGCATCCACAGTATTCTGGGCAACCTGTTCCAGTGCCTCACCACAGTAAGGAATATCCAACACAGCAATTGTTATCTGAAGACATGGTAGCAAAAACGGCTGCTAAATAAAAAGAAGCAAATCTCTGTTTGCACCACTTTACAGCTGCTATTCTTTTTAATTTCTCTAATTTGAGATTTGTTCCTTTATGGCCAATGTCACTGTTTGCTTTAGGGAGCAAGATGTGTCCCTTCATTGATTAAAGTTTTTCAAGGCAATAAGCAGAGGGCAGTAGCCCTGAAAAATTGTGTTCTTTGTAATTTAAACAGAATCTTGAGAAACCAGTCTTTTTTTCCATTGTATTTGATGAGGCTGTTCAGATTTACAGCTCTTGGATGAACTGACCCTGAAAGCCAAAAGGAAATAGTTGAATATTGAAAAATGGAAGAATGCAAGTAAATATTGAGGTGTCTTGCAACACAGTTCAATCCCTTTCAATGGTAAAATCTTTTGATAAAATGTGACCAGATCTGCAGAGGCAGAACCTGCACATGGTCCTTAGGTCAGTGCCATCAAACCTGCACAGAGTTAGTAGGGTCAGCTGGCAGCAGGATGCTCACACAAAAGAGAAAGGAGAGAATTGGCACAACATAACAGCATGTGACCAATGGAAGCCAAAAATGTTTATTTTAAATTAATGTAACATAAGAAAAAAGGCATTTCAAAGACATGCCTAGTTGTTGGCTCACCTTTTTTTCCTTCATCAAACCCATCATACAATAACATGAGCAGCATGATGCTACCATGGCACAGGGTTTCCTAACAAAATGAAATGAACAGAAGATAAAATGTACATAAACATAAATATTTTGGGGGCTTTTTTCTAAACGAAGCGAGAAAGCCTTTATTTGAGGAGTGGCATTAGTATTCAACTAGCATTATAATCTGAGATTTTAAAACTGCCGAGGTAATGTTGTCAGACATGTCAAAGTTAATTGAAAGCAAATACCCTACAAAGTTGTTCTAAAAGCAAAAGAGTCATTATTCCAGTGTTCCTTCACAAAGTGGTAAGCTGTTTCCTGCCCTGTGCTGTGAGTGGAAATCCATACTAGAAGCTGCAGACTAGTCTGCTTACTTGGAAAAGCACATTAGAATTGGTACATTGAATAAGTGGCAACAGGTATGGATTGGCAATGTGTATGATAAGCCAGATTCTCAGTGTTTATGATTAGAGATACAAGCGGGAGTGAGGGGACCAGGGTTTGTTTCTCATATTATTGTGTTTACAAGATGCTTCACTTATGAAAGGACAAGTACTAAATAAAACATCATTAATTGTCCAGTCATTTTAAGTTTTATAAATATGTAGTGAAAATGGCTTTCAGAAAATCTAATTTTGAAGGGAAAATTAATAATAATTATTGAAATGCTTAGAGAACCCTTCTAAGGCAACCTTTGTACACTGTATTTTATATTAGACTAGATAATACAGTTGGAAAAAGGAGAATGCTTTTCTACATTTAAAGAAAATCACAGATTATTTGACAGAAAAAACACTTTTTGAGCAAAGCATGAATTATTCTGAGTTGAAGGGATGATGTCTTAATTAATCAAATTAAGACAACTTGAGAGAGAAGGATAACTAGCATTTCTGGAGATGGAGTAGATATGGATTACAGAAAAAAACAAAACAGAATGTAGCTTTTACACAGTAAGCCCTGTGGGACCACAGGATATAGCAATTTATATATTAAATTTATCCAGAATTGAACTCCCAAACTGTACACCTCACAGAAAAAGGCCCTTATGCATAATTCTATTAGGATACTTTTCATAAAAGTATATCATAACAATACTGACTATATCCCAAGAGAATAAACCCATTGAACAAGATTATATGATCTGACTTACCTGACATCTGTGAATTCAGCTTTAGTCTGAGGTGTAAACAAAGTGAGATTCCCATCCTCACCCAACATTTTCATTTTGGGGCAAAATTCACAAACTACTGGTTTAAAAGTAATTAGACGGTAGAGTTTCATGGAGTTGCATGAAAGCAGAGCTCTCAGTCACTAACAGTTTTATCTCCCTTTTTTTTTTTTGTTTAACTTCAATGAATTTTGAAAACAATTGCAAAACTGAGTTACTTCATGTATCATTTCTGCCACAGGAAAGTGTGGGTTATATAAAGCTGTGACAGATTAGATAAACTTATATTGCAAAAACTGTTCTGCAAGTTATCAAATCCCTTTCCAATCTGCTCTGTGTATTTAATAAATACGGCTGGACAGGAAGGCTTTCCTGTCCTTTTAAAGTGTATCCTACTCCATACATTTCCGACTGCCCAGGAGGGAACATCTTGTGATGCATTTATTACAAAACTTTGAATACTTAATATCATAAACATTTACAGACTTCTTTAACTCATATAGCTGAATAGGATTTGATTCTACATTAAGATCAAGACAGGCAGAATTCAGTGCCACTAGCTGATTGACTCTCAGATCTCATTCTCAAAGGTATTTGTGTCAAAGGAATTTAAAAAACTACAGAGAAGGATGCTTAGAGTAACCCCAGTAAAAACAGTAATAACAGCAATGAAATTTGATGCAACATTATGCTTGTTGTATTTCTCCTTTAAAGGATTTCTCCTTCAAAGTATTTCTCCTTCAAAGCATTTCTCCATCAGTGTTCCAGAGCTGATCTATCAAAAATATACCACCCGTTGTCTACAGGCAGTGGTAGCAACAGATCCTAGCTCCTGCTGATTCCATGCCCTGCACCTCCTGTGCATCTCCACCCACACACAATATCACTGAAGCTTTTCTGTGTCCTCCCTCTCAGGGTGCCTCCAGCTCCATTAAATGCTCCACACCTACTGAGATGAGTAAGTGGCAACAAGGTCAGGACTAGTTCAAAGCTAGAGCTACTAAATGGTCTGCTGCTCCTCTTAGGGATTTGTATTTGACAGGACTAAATCATCATTTTCTTCAGTGGTATGATGAACCTGGATCTTGCCTGTCTATCCATTCACTGGTCCTCATCATAGTTTTTAGAACTGAACATTTTGGAACATCCTAGCTGCTGTCAATTTTGGTTGAAATTAACTAATTACATTAAATATTACGTAAGGTGGAGAAATGGACTAACAAACTGCGAAATTGAAACCTTCTTCTCTTTGGGAACTAAGCAGAGAAGTTATACAAAATATACTCAGGCATCTCCATTCTTTCCTCTTACAGTTCATTTCCTCTGATTGTAAGTGCAGCTCCCCATCATCAGCACAGAAGACCTCGAAAAGCTAGAAGCACTCTTCGCTGTCCACCTGACTGGCTCAGGCATCAACAGTCTTCACACCTTCATCCCATATAAAATACCTACCCTTCAAAGTAATTCTTGGTTGCTAGGTCAAGGACAGAGGCTGAGGGCCAGACAGCATTAGCTGTTGCTTATACATTGCTGATCTTGCAAAGCACTTAATTACTGACCGAATATCTAAGACAAAATAAATTGCAAAGTTGACTGAGGGCCAAACACTTCCTAAGTTCAAGGTTCAGATATACAAGATGTCTTACTGGCACAGCAAAGATAGGCCCTGGCCTCTCTGAGCACACTGTAATGGAGATAATGAAGACAGAACACCAGCTGGAGGTAAAACGTCCAAAGAAAAAGAAAATATGGTGACATTTACAGATTTGTACAGAGGATGTTTTTCTTAGTATTTTCTTGATTATGCTATTTTTTCTATTTTCTTGAGATAGTAGTATGTCCTGAATATAAAAAAATAAGTGATAAAAGGGGTTTGATTACAGTATTTTGAAGGACAGAATGGAAACTGTAATGGCAGAGGGTTCATTAGAGTACAGTAGCATGGAGAAAGGCTCAGAAGTACTTGTAGGAAAAGGAAGAGTGACATGTGAAATGAAATTATAATAAATAAACTGAAGGTTTATTATTAACTGAAAGTACCTAGATAGAGCTAGGGCCATGAAAAGGTCTCTGATCACAAAGGTATGAGCTCTGAATATCTCCTTTAGTATCACATCCATCAAGGGGTCAGACTGTGCCTTGTGCTACTGGTGACAATAGCACATCACCACCAGACCAGTATTTAACTGCATAACGTCAGGTAAAAATTCCTATAATGCACTAAAGAGAATTCTTTTTGATAGGAGAAGGGGACTTTTGCTGCCAGAGCAGTTACATCTCTGTTGATAGACCTAAGCATTTTACTGAGAAGCCAGAGTCTGTAAAAGTGTCACTCTGGGCCATGTTATGCAATTCTTCAGCTGCCTTCAGGATCCTGCTACACTGCTTCTTCCTTATGAAATTCCCACAAAGCTGAAATAAATAAAAATCTTTTAGTTAAGACTTACAGTCTGCTTTTCAGGCTGAGGATTCTAAGAGGTGAATCAGTGCATAAAGCTGAGAAGAGAGCAAATGTATGCATCAAAGTGAGAAACAGCTCAAAGCCTTAAATTAGCTCTGAAAAAGAGACAATAAAACTAAATGAGCCTGTTGTGAAAGGGGCTCCACAGACCAGCAAACCCTATGCAAGGAACACTGACTACCTACATCTCAGTTAACCAGAGTGAGCCCTGTTTATCATTAATCAAGATCTTGTCAGAAGGCTCTTGTGGGCAACTTATTTCATTGGAAATTAAGTCTGAAATGGGTCAGATCATAGCCTTAATGTATATAAATTTACAGCAAAGAAAGAGGAGGAGGAGGAAGTACTCTGGGCGCCAGAGCAGAGATTCCCCGGCAGTCAGTGGTGAAGATCACGGTGCAGCAGTAGTCCCCCCAGAGTCCAGCCTGTGGAGGCCCGTGGTGGAGCAGATATCCACCTGCAGCCAGTGGAGGACCCCACCGTGAAGCAAGTGAATGCTCAAAGGAGGTTGTGATCCCCCTGAGAAGGCCATGCTGGAGCAGGCTCCTGGCTGGACCAATGAACCTGTGGAGACAGGACTCCATGCTGGAGGAGATTTGTTGGCAGGACTTGTGACCCTGTGAAAGGGACTGGAGCTGGAGAAGTCTGTTTCTGAAGAACTGGAGCCCATGGGAAGGACCCATGCTGGAGCAGGGGAAGACTGAGAGGAGGAAGCAGCAGCAGAAACTGTCATGGATGGACTCCAGCCTCCATTCCTCAACCCCCTGCATTGCTGAGAGGAGGAGATAGAGGATCAGGAATAAAGTAAAGCCTGGGGAGAGGAGAGGAGCAAGAAAAGACATTTTTAATTTTTGGGTTTACTTCTCATTAAACTATTCTGATTAGATTGGTAATAAATTAAACTAATTTCCCCAAGTCAAGTCTGTTTTGCCCATGACTGTAACTGCTGGGTGATCTCTCCCTGCCCTTATCTCGACCTACGAGCCTTTCCTTATTTTGTCTCTCCCCAGTCCAGCTGAGGAGGGGAGTGATAGAGCAGCTTTGGTGTGCAGGTTGTGTCTAGACAGGGTCAACCCACCACATTCCTTTCACAAGTTGTAACAGAAACTACACTAATTTTCTTGGATGCTTGTTAGAAGCAAGCATTTAAAATAACGTGAAGAGGTGTCCTATCTGTGATGCTTTGACTTGGACAATCACTGTCAAATCAATTTGTTTGGAAAAAATTCCTTATATACTTAGATATATTTCAATCTGACAGGTCTGACTCACGCAACTCTTATGAGAAATGAGATCCAGTCATGTTGAATTAAATTCAGTAACACACAAACTAATCAATGCAATTCCCAGTTTTAGTCTCAGCTTGGTTGTGGTGAGGGTTGAAATATAAAACCTGCAGAAACATTACCTCCACACCTCTCCTCCATGCCTTTCTCTGCCTCTCCATGCAAATGCACATATTTCCCAGAGCAGCTCTAGAGCATGATTCTGCTGCAAAGGGAGATCAGCCTTCAGCAAAGCCACATATGAGCCTCTGCGGCTCTTACAGAGCCACACTCATAGAAATACCCTGAAGAGAATTTAGGAGATATGAGGGAAGATGTGCACCATGTTCTCATTAAGCAGCTGATCTACCTTTTGTGGAACATAATAGGTTACAATCTAATGGCGAGAAAGTCTCCGAGGCTAACATAGACTAGTTTTCCAGTCACACCATGTCCTGGGTATAAACTAAGCAGAGAGGATTCTATCTATAAACCAAAATTTCTTAGTTTCTCTCTAAAGTATAGAAATGCTACTCTGGAAAGGGAATTTTTCACTGTTTGTAGGATACATCTGCTTTGTTGCCACTTCAAGGACTGTAAGATTTATTTGCATTTAGTCTTCGTACACTTTCAAAAGTTAGGTTGAATGTGTTCCTGTTCGTGAGAACAATTCCAAGAAATGTAACATCTAGATATGTAGCAGCCTTAGAAAAAAATATTTAAGCAGTTAATACAACACACAAAGGTAAGATTCAGTTTTAGAGGTATCAGTTCCTCATCTTGCTAGTGCTGTGTCAGCACTTCATGGTTACTCTGTATGAACAGAGAAAAATACACCTGCGAAGTGACGTGGTGGATGGTGGTCGGACTGCAGCATCCTTCCCAAAAGCGTCCCTTGAGAGGTCGTATTCAGGCGGTGCCGCACAGACACACTCGCACACAGGCAGACACACCGGAGCAGGTGTACGCACGCAGCCACACACTCACACACCAGAAGGATAGCTCCTCTGCGTCACCGGAGACAAAGAGGTGGGAGGGGTCCTTTGTATGGGGTTCCACGGCAGGTTTATTCCATCTACACGTGAAGGGGTCCAGGGACAAAGAACCAAGAACCAGGCAGGGTTTAGGTTTATATATGGGGGCGGAGAGCGCCACAGAACCAATAATCTGAGGGCACGGGGGCAG
The DNA here is from genome assembly GCA_013400235.1 of Oriolus oriolus. Taxonomy (NCBI): domain Eukaryota; kingdom Metazoa; phylum Chordata; class Aves; order Passeriformes; family Corvidae; genus Oriolus; species Oriolus oriolus. The sequence continues at coordinate 2,630,549 of VXBT01001127.1, read as the reverse complement.
TACACAGGCAGAGCTAGGGTATGGGATCCAATAGGGAAATGATGAGGGAGGAGCTGAGGGGCACGGGCCAATGGGGGAACAGGGAAAGGAGAACTTACTAGAACAGAGACTTGTAAGGGGAAAAAGGGGCAGTAGGCCAACGGGCCAATTAACTGAGGAGGATTAACATAAAATGGCAAAGCCTGATGGGGAAGACCTTTCCTCTCATGCACACCTGAGAGATGACTTCTAACCTCGCGGCTGTCCCACTAGTGGACAGCAACCGCTTTGGGAGTTTGTGGCTCGATGGCCGCTCCCGTTGTGGGCTCAACCACTGCAACAGGGACAGGTGAGCTTAACTTCAAAATCTTGTCTGGCACAGGATGTTTGGGTGGATTGAGCCATAGACTAAGGTAATACTCTAAATCCTGGGACTGTCAGAGCTGGGTTTGTTAGAAAACAAAACCCAATCAGCTATCTGATTTCTGTTGGGAACTGACAACTTCCTTCTACCATTCTTAATATAAGTATTTTATTTGGTAGAACAATACTACTGAATTTAAGCACAAAACTGGAGACCTTGAGAAGATGAGTCTTGATCGTCTGTAAAAACAATGTCCTTTCAGTGGCTGCAGACAAAAGCCTTTCAGCCATGGCCACTAAGAATAGAAGTGAGACTTGGATTATAAAGAGATGACATACATACATCAGATGAACATAGACCTTAGTGTTCACAGAAGATACACACTTCACATACTTTCTGTACAGCATTGTTTTCTGTTCAACAACATTTCTGTGTTGTTTAAAAAGGCATTTCAACTTACATGCTGAATATGAGACCCTGGAGACCACTGAGCTGATGGTATGTGCCTGTTACTGAGGGCAAAAGAACAAACGACGTGTTCCAAATATAATGATATAAATAAAAGTCATTCTTATACAGAATGAGGTTGTTCTGCATTACTTTTAATACAAACACAAAGATAAAGTGAGCAAGAGGACGGGCAATTAATTCAAAATTAGCTGAAAATTTATGAAAGATTTGTTAATACTCCTGGGAGAGCAAAAAAGTTAGGTACTGGGATACCATCTAATGCAGTGGCAAATCAAAAAAAAAAAAAGAGGAAGAAACTGTAGTGCTTCAGATTAAGATTCTAAGCTTTTTTTCCAGAAACATATGCTTTTGGTGTTCATCCTAAATGTCCAGATACAACAGTCTTTGGGTAATACAACAATAGATTTTTGGCAATTAAATTCCTAGAATATCATAATTCAGGAATAATGTATTTCATGTATATTCTTACCTGTCTTACAAAAATAGAAATGGAGAACTACTTGAAGGAATGAAATACAAGTGTTCCAGAGCCATATCTATTTTAATCATTAATTTTGTAAAGCTTTAATACGGGGACTGACAAAGGGGTTTGAAATACATATCCAGTCTATGGCAAGGAATAGGCTGCTAACTCCTGCTTTAGATAATGCAATTCCATTATTTAAATGCTTGACTATTTCCATTTTCTTCAACTCAGCTAGAAGAAATACAGTGTTTTCAGTCTCACCCTCTGGTTGATAGGCATTGTCACAGCACTGCAATTTAAAGGTAGCAAATATTTCAAGAAGGTGATTTAGTCCACTCAAAATGTACAGTTGCTTTGAGTACTTTTTTTCACTCCTGTGGGAAGCACTGCAAGAGATTTTCTGGGGAGATACTAGAGTCTCTATCATAAGAAAACTTTAAAAACAGATGAGGTGAATATAACAGAATCATAGAATTGCTCACTGGAAGTGTAATTTCCGTTTTAGACCTGGTTTTGCAGGATCCTAAGTAACTGAGTTTTGAAGACCTCCAAGGCTGGAATCTTCACAACCACTTTGGGAAAGATACTCCAGCATTTATTCACTTCTACCATGAAAAAAATCTTTCTTTTAGCCTGTGAGAATTTATCTTCTTGTAGATAGTGACTGTTGCCTCTTGTCTCCTTGATGTGCCAATCAGAGGAAAGTCTGGTTTCTTCTGTGTAATACACCTTTAGGTAGTTGGAGACAAATATCAGGTCCCTCTGCAGTCTTCTCTTCTCCAGGCTGAGCAACACCAGCTCCCTCAGTGCTCCATCTCCAGACCATTGTAGAGGTTTTCTGCTGGACTCTCAAATTTGTCATTCCATCTCTTGTTAGTCCCGCCTTGTGAAAGACAGAGCTGGACACAGCACTCCCAATGTGGCCTTGGAAGTGCCTTCCAGCAGTGAGCCTGTTCCTTGACCTGCAGGTTATGTTCATTGCTTGCAAGGATGCACTGCTGACTGGCGTTAAACTTGCTGGCACCAAGGCACCCAGGCCTGGTCCCCATCTGCCCAGTTTGCACCCAGCCGCATTATTCTGTCTAGTATGGAATTATTCACATGTATTTATTAAATATATATAGTATGGAATAGTCTTTATATAATATTTGTGTTTAGATATATGTGCATGAGCTGATTTGGAAAAAATCTTTTTTTCTGGAGCCTTTTTATGACCGTAGTTACTTAACATTCTTGCCTTACTCTTTGGTGTAATACTGAACACAAAAGCAGATAAACTCTCCTTCTTTGTACATAGAAGCAGGTAAACCTTTTATAGCCTTAAGTGAATAAAATATTTGCACCTGGTTTTACCCTGAACTGGAATGCTGCTTTACTTTACCGTAGAATAAGGAAAAACATGAGCCATTTATTATATACATGGACCTGAGCATCTTTAATTATATTCTACATTTTATCAACCAGTCCTTGAAAATCACTTTTTCTGTTAATAGATCTCCAATTTAACATTCACTTCCTAACAGTTCACAGACCTTTGGAAGATCTCAGAGGGGTTTAAATGCAGTAATCAACAGTGAGTAGCAAAATGACCTGCTCTTACGCAAAGCATAGCTGAGTCACAGCAAGTTTTTATCAGTGGCAGCTCTGTATTGAAATTCTTTAAAGTCATCAGCTTTTCTAAATTGTGCTGGCAGATGATTATTTTTCTTATGTCTATCATCTGATGCACAATACTCAGAGCTGTTTGTAAACTATAGCTAGGAAATGAGAATATTATTCTGAGTGTTTCTTTGGTGCCTTATTTTTTACCTATGACACGGCTATGGGGAAGTCTCCAAAAGCAGATAGTGACACCAGCTCTGAAGATAGAATTTTACTGCTTTGGCACAGATTTTTCAATTTAGATTCCCAAGAACTTGCTATGTTTGGAGACAACTCCTGAAGTAAGGGGGACACTGAAGGATAAAGCCCTTGGAGACGTTTCCAAGGGCACTCGGGGAATGGTGCCATTGTTGAAGTATCTAAATACTTCGTCATCATATATTCATCCTGCTAGAGCTGGTGGGCAGACATGAGTTTATCAGGGGAAAGAAAGGGAGCATGAGAAAAAAGGTTAAGCAGCTCCATGCCTATTTTCCCATCTCCATTGGAACTGTCAAAATGAATTAATTTCTCACTCGAGGCAGAGTTCTAACAGGAGAATCTGATTTTTTTTTATCAGGTGTCTCCTTACTCAGGCAAACACTTGAGAAAGTTTGCAGAGATACCTTCCTTCTGTTCTTATCACATCATCCCCAGGGCTGTCAAAGCTTCACATAGTATTTGGCATTCTGGACTGGTGGGTCAGAATTGTACCTGTGGTACCAGGTATCTAATTCTACAATTAGAATGGTGCCTTGTCACCTCCACACAGCTACATTATGGGGTACCAAGATTGTCCTAGGATGTGTTTTCCACTCTTCCTCCATATGAAGGAGTGTGATGATGACGCACCAGTCTGGCTGTCAGCTCAAACCTCTCTCTGATTATTTTCTGCAACAGATCACCAAAAAGTAAGACTGAAAAGAATGTGGAAAGAAGCTAGACAGTTTATCTCTCTGCCTAATCCATGATGGTGGCTACCAAATAGCTGCAAGCTGTGATGGAAGTTCACGTTTGCCCGCCCTTATCAGCTGAACCAGGGATCTGCTGCAAGAAATTTTTATCTGCTTTATGGCCTACACCTTGTTTTACCTGGCCTGGAAAACAGGGTAGGGAACGGGAAGTAGATGATTAAGAATGGGAAGGAGATGATTATTTTGTCCAGATAACTGGGTCACAGCAAGGACTCCCAGTCTTAGGAGACCAGACTGTCCTGCAATACTAACTATTTTGGACTCTATGGGGTCCTCTTCAGATCTTCCAGTGAGAAAGATATGACATATTACAGATAATCTCCTTCACCCTCCTTACCCCCAGAAAAACCTCCCTGATATGAATCCCTAAATCTTGGTTTCTCAAAGTTAATACCATGACGTATGACTTCTTACCTCCAGCAACTAAGTGATCATCATCTGCTTTCCTTTTTAAGGATCCTTTCGGTCTTCTCTTGGTACTTTTCAGACTGAACAGATTTCCTTACATCTTCTTAGGCCCTGCTTGTTTGGCAGCTCATCACTCTCACAGCCTATTGTTGGTCTCTTTTTTATCCAGCTGCTGCTTGATGATTAAATACAGTTCTTCAGAAAGAAGCATCTGCCTTATTTAAAGCCAGAGCCACAGTCGTCATTGCTTCCCATCTGGGTCTGAAATTTGAAAGCTAAATGAACATGGAAAAATGAGAATTCCTTGCTACAGTTACCTTATAGTAACAGTTACTTAGCAGCCTCTTTTTCTTGTTGCTGACAGATTTGAATATACATTTTTTTTCTCAACAAAATTTTCCCTAAGTTAAAACAAGTGTTACAAATTTTAGGGGTCATTCAAAATTTAAAAGTGCCCACCCAAATCCATTCACCAAGAAAAAGCCCTACTTTAAAACATAGTTAACTAGCAACCAAAATTGGAAACCAGGAAATCTTTTGATTTATTTGCACCAAACCAAAAATGGCCATGGCCACATGCCTCTTAATATTTTAATGAAAAATTAAAAAAATCTAGGATATTCCTAGCCACAAAATTAGTTCTGAAACAAATTTCAAATGCCATTCTTCAAAAATCCAATATATATATTTTTAAAATAGTATTAAATTATTTTAAAGATTTATCATATAAATTATGTGTATTTTCTGATGACTTGGGAACTAATTTTGTTCATAGCTTGTTGTACCCTATGAAAACCCTAATGTCTCCAAATTTCTGATTATTTTCTACTGAAACAGGATGGATATTTATAAATAGCATTTTCTCACTCCCCACACAATCATTAGTTAACCAAATCTCTCTCCAGCCCAGAGCTCTAGATATGAGACATCGGTTGGGGTACAACAGCATTACTGACTGTGTGTTTGAGATACATGATCCATGTTCCTGTTTTCCTCCAATTTTTGACAAAAAATTTTTCCTGTGAAGGTTGGTCCCCTAGGAACTGCCCTTTAAATTTAGTCTCTTTTTTAGTCTTTTTTTTCTTTTTTTTTTTTTTTTTAATTGCCTGGATGCCTCAGAGTCTGCTTGGTTTAAATTAGGCTGGCCATTTTAATCTTTTACATTTGGTGTTTAAAATGTGAGAGTGAGCAAAAACTCTTCATTCCCAGGGACAAGGTGCGTGAGAGATACTTGCTGCTACCAGGTTGCTGGCTGTGAGCCAGCACCCACTTCCTTTTCTCAGGACAGGACCAACAGCATCCTGCTGGTGTGAGAGGAAGCAATCCAAACCAAGCAGCCCCACAGCACCTGCAGGAAGCACCTGATTGCCTCTATCTTGTGCCTGAGAGCAGCAGCTCCTGCTGAGTTCCTGCTGGCATTCTGAATGCAGCCATGTTCTTCTCCCACAGAGGGTGAAAACAGGTCTAAATTCACACTGAAATGGGTGGTTATGATAGGCCACCCTGTTCTGCTTCAGTCTGCTCCTGGATCATGCTAACAGGAAAGTGTTGCACTGTACTGATTCAGCGAGTGAATCTGTCTTCTCACTGATGCAAATTAGACAAAAACACTTGGAAGTCACACCTAAATAAAACAACAATATGAAGCAGGATGAGAAACCCCTACAAAATAACTCCTGAATTCCATTGGCAAAAGCTGAGACACTCAGCCAGCCATCAGCACCAAGGAAGAAAGAAACCTGGCAGAGACGCTTTTCCAGCTGACATGTTCTGAGGTGCTACAAGGAGCGGAGCAAGATCACTACCAAATACTTGTGGGGATTCCATATTTCTGCTGGCAAGTACTGCAAGGACACTTCAATACCACTCAGTTTTGCATACAGTTTGCTTGGAAATGTGTTCATGGAGTACACCAATTAAATGCTCATTTAAAGTCACCGGATTTTGCTGTGGCACAAACTGTCTGCATTACCCGGTATTTGTCCTCAAAATAGCAATAACAGATCTTTCTGCATGAGCTGTACTGAGGTCAGTTGACAGGGTACAATAATGCTAAGTAGCAACAGAAAAGAACTGTATTTGTGAAACACAAAACACAAATGCTACACAGCTAATTTTGAGGGCCAAGGCATGATGGGATGGCTGGAAAGGGAGAGACCACATGCTAAAGGCAGCTGGCAGAGGTGACAAGTGCATTAATTTGGGCTTTCAAAAGTAAGAAGAGTTGGGAGACCTCTAGAGGCAAATGCAGGCCGACTGAAGCATTTCTTGGGCTCTCCTTGATTTAGCTGTGCTCTCCCTGGTAGTTTCCATACTAACTGCCCATAGTAGGACACACAGAGTATTTGTGGGTCAGGAATCACAAATCATCTTCATGTAGGAAAAAAAAGACTTAAGCCATGAAAAAATAATCTTCTCTTACTTAATTCTTAACTTTCCTGAGAGCTTCTCTTGCTCATTTGCTAGCACACTGTTTCTATCTATCTCAAGTAGCTCCAAAGGACAGCAGGGGAGAAAAAAGTGGATAAAGGCAATTAAATAAAAAAGAATTCAAATACAATGACAAAGAGATTCTAGGGACATATTAGGGGGAAAAAAAGAAAGAAACCTGATGGGTTTTCAATCTATGAGTGCCAAATTGGAAGAAAAAACCCTTTTATTTTAAAACCATACCAAAATCTACCACAAAAATGCTGGAAGTAGAATCAGTAAAGGACTTTTAGGGTTCTGGAGCAGTACTCATGCAACATCCCTTCTAACATGTCCAGGTTAGGACCTTCAGAATGGTAAGCCAAAGCAGATGAGAAGATAAACAGGGAGCCATCATCTTCACTCTCCTCAGTATGAAACAGCCTCTAACTATCTTGCAGGAAAACACAGATGACTGAGACAATTTCTAAACCTTTTTGACAGATAATTTACTGTGCTTTTATAATGGAGAGCATTGTCTTGCCATTTGCGTGGTCTAAATGAGTCTTGAGGAAATCAGTGTCTCTAAAACCAAAAGTGAGTATTTAGCACAAGAGGTACGTCAGATGAATTTTCCTGCATGATGGGGCCAAGGCAGCATCACACATTATCCTGTCTCTTAGAAATTACCACAAAAAGTGTTTTGATTTCATCTCAAAGTTATGAAGCAACAAAACAGTGACTGATGAATATGTTCTATTCCCAGTGAACTCAGTGTTAGACTGGGTATGTGCTTCAAGGGAATTGGGACTGCAGAGACTGGATGCATAACCTCATTTGGAGATCTGGTATTAAGTAACATGGAACATCGCTGATACAATCCCCAGTCCTATCATCTTAAGGAAAAAGAAAACAGAACCATGATTTAATTCCACTAAATGATTTTTTATGCTGCACTATATATCAAGCTTCAAAAATGTTCACTCACTTTGGAATAGACACTTCAAAAGCAATATTGTATTGTAAAATGTCTGGAAAATCTTTGAATGCTATTAAGGTTGGTGGGGTGAGGCACTGGGAACTGCGTTTTTCTTGTATTTTGGGGCTGGTATTTTTTAGTTAGTTGGTTTGGTGCTTTTTTTTCCCCCCACAAATATATACACCAAAATCTTGAAAAGAAAACAAGTACTAGTGGACTTTTCACTAGGCAGGAATATCTCCAAAATGACTAAATTCCATCAGCCTAGAGAGTGGAGTAGGAGAAGATTTCTCCCCAGTCTTCCTCCTCAATGTGGTACTTTGTCCAGTTCCTCATCTACTACTCATATTCCTCACAAATTATGAAATTAGCAACTTCAGTATAATTCTTTGTTACAACTATTCTTTCAGTTACATAGATAATTAGATAGTAAAGCTTGTATGCAATTAGTCAGAACACTCAGCAACAAGTTGGTAAGATATATTCAGTTTCACAAAAAAACCCCAATCAATTTTGTCATCGGTTTCCTAGAAAGAGCATAATATACAAAAAAGTATAGTAAAACTCTGCCCAGCATTTCTGCTTGCCTCTCTTTACTCTTCTCCACAGATATAAAAGAACCACAGGAGTTATGTTCTTGAGCAAATATTCAGTAGCGTACTGGGAGCCACTTTTTGGCCACCAAGTAAGTGCCATGTGTTTTCAGAGGTTGCCTAGCAGTGATGTCAATGAAAGCATCGCTGCCATCTTTTACTAAGCTATCCCAGTTAGACAATTTTTTTTTTGCCTCGTGTGGCTGATGCTATATCCTTCTTGTAATAGTTGCTGAATCAAAAGATAGTCTCCTGACCTGAACTTTGCGAACTCAGAGGAAAGAATCCTTTCCAAGAGAGTGTAGACATGGTTCCACTAAACAAACCTTCACTATTTGGATTCCTTTATTGTCTGAACTAAATGCATCCTACAGTAAGAAAATTCATCTTGATATAATGGCTTTTCTTGGGGCACAAAGTTCTCTAGCAGCTTCGTAATAGCTACAAAAAAGACAAATAAACAAAATCTGTAGCTCTCTCTTTCAAATATTTTTGCATTCTCGACCTCATCCTGAAAAAAAATCAAAACATATAGCAACAGCAGCAAAAAGAGCAAAGTCCTTCACCTTACAGGAAAAAAGTTTATTAAATCTCGAACAGCTGAAGGAATATCTCATGAACATTTTATACTGGAAAATAAAATGAACTTGCAGAAACAAGTTCAGCCCACTGGATGTTATGTGTTTGTTGTTATTAAAAGATATATATGACACTGTGATGTGTGACTGAAGTTACTCTGGGAAGAAGGGAATCATGTCCTGTCTGACTTTCCTTGGAAGGGATTGGAAACGCCTTTAAATGAATGTCCTAGATCTTTAACAAGATTTGTGTCATCTAAAATATATGACTCATACCACACACCATCTAATGCTCTTGCAGTAAATAGAATCATTGTTAGAAAGAATGAAACCCAGAAATGTTTCAGTTTTCATTATGGTTTAATAAATACGGAAATAATGTTAGTGTTAAACACTTTATTTAGGTATTAAAAGTTACCGACCCTCAGTTTCCAAATCAACCTCTAAGGACCCGTGCTTGTAGAGACATGTGGTGAGCCAGGTTCCACGCCTCAACAAAATTCATTAATCACTGGAAAACTCATCTTGCAAAGTGAGTTCAGTGATGTTACATTGAGAAAAATTATGCCAGCATCACAAAAGATCAGGATTTGCATTAAATTAACATGCAGTCAAACTGGTCCCACCACATCTCTAACGATGTCCTTAGAATTCACCCTCTTTATAAAGAGTGTATGGAAATTATAACTATTGAATCACACCACATGCTCAAACTGGGACGAGAAATTTTAAGCACAACTCTCTCAAATTTTCTTCTGTGATTTAAAGCCTTCTTTGAGTATCCAGCTAACATTTGACTTGTGTTCACAGTTCAGGGGGGGAGATTACAGTGGACAGCAAATGGATGAATATTACTTCTAGAATAAAGATGTAATTGGGTACATGTGTATGCCTGAATAGTGTGGAGAGAGGTGAGAGTCCTGGGTATATTTGCTGCCCAAATTTGAATTATTTCCACATTCTGTAAAACTGCAAGTGACAAAAATCAGGCTATGAAGAATTTGAAAAGAAGAATTTTGTTAAACTCCTGTGAGGTGAAGCACAATTCAGAACATAACAGTATGGAAAACTATGCCATATTTTTTTAGGACCTGGCAGCAGAAAGTAACAGTTTAAAAAAGGTTTCAGCCTAAAAAAATGCTAAAAACATATCATACAGGAAGTTACAACAGAAGATTTACTTTCCAGTTGCAATTTATTGTCTGAGACATTTGATATTTATGTACAAATTTCAGATTTTTCACTTGTTGGTATTTGAAAGAAACCGTTAAATCTTTTTCCAAATCTCTTCTACAGACAAGGTCCAAAACACAAACAGAAAAGATGTTGTGGGCCAAGACTGAAATGCATTGGCAGTCTTCTGATTGAAAACTTCTAATATTCTTGCTTTCTGATATTCAGCAATAACTAAAATGACTGGTTTGGACTTATGCAGGTGACAACTCCTGCATCTCCTGTCTTTCTAGCATTTATTTTTCCCTTTGAAATAGCAATGTGTTCAAAAACAGAACACAGAAGAGTATTTTAGACTACCTCCAAAGGTATTTAGTATTTGGACTACCTCCAAAGACTTTGTGATGATAAGAAGAGCTATGGAGAGGCTTTTACCTCAAAGCCATAAAATATATCAAGAATAGAAATAGAAAAAAAGTGGCAGACAAAATGAGGTTCCTCTGGGAGATCTTGTTCCTTTCGAGTGTCTGGACCCTCTAGAGCCTGACACCTCTCATCCCTGTCCCTGCATCTGTTTCAAACAGCTGAAGAAGCACCAGCCTTACAGCGCTCTTTCAGAAATACAGGCCTGATCTAGGACCTCTTCATGTGATTTCACTTACGTATCAGGAGGAAAGGAAATGCAGCTAAGGGAGACCTCAGATGCACAGCCATCTGTGCCTCTGCTGTACAAAGTGAATCATTAGGTTCAGACGAAGGTAAGCAACATTTTTTACGCTCAGACATTTCCCTCAAGACTTGTGTTCTGTGATTTGCAGCTCTCTCTGAGCATCTGACCCTCAATAACCACGTTTAGTTTCTATTAGAAGTTTGGTTGGTGAGATTTAAATGGGCAGCTGTTACAGGAAAAACAGTGTCAAAGATATTCAATTACTAACCATACTGGAATAAATATGTGCTTGTGCTTGTGTGCATGTGTGAAGAGAAGTGAGAGGAGAATAACACTGGAAGTGAGAAGGTGAATTTGTTATGTGAATCAACATGATAAGCAAGTATTTTGTCTCCGTAGTGCTTTCCTGCTAGCTCCCTTTTCCAGGCTAGTGTTTGTCCCCAACTGCATGCAATCACCTACTTGTTTTGTCATCAGAACCTAAATTTAAGTCCTTTGAGATGCAAACATTCTCATCCTACTTTCTTTAATATGTGCTATATATTTAGAAATCTACTTGTAATTATGCTCCCCATTCCTTACAGTAAGGTTAACTATAAAAGTAGTAGCTGATGTTCTCATGCTAATCAAACCTTCTAGACTCATATGGGTTATAATTATGATGCTGGATGAAATGCTGAAAATTAGTCCCTACTCCACAGATTCCTTACAGACTTCAGAGTCAAGGCGAAGAAAAGACTATAAGGGAATTCAGATGTATCTAGACAAAACTATCTGGACTTTTGCCTCTTCAGCTGCTCTGTCTCTAAATATTGCATAAAGGTGGTTACCCATTTGAAATGAATTCTGCCAATTTCATCTTTACTTTAGAAGCTGAGAAAAATCAATTAGATTTCTCCTCTAATGTCTTTTTGTGATACTGCTAATCAGCCATAAAGGCAGATGAAACGTTTCGCAGCTTAGCTGTACTATGTGTCATTTTGACCAAGTATGTGTAAGGCCCCTCACTGCCCCAGTGCATTCACCAAGGCTCTGGCAGGCATTCAGTTGATGGGAGACAGCAGTGCCTCCCTCTAAAGACTATGATTAACACCTCCACCCTGCAAACATCTCTGCACCCAAGGAACTCTATGTCAGTCACTCGTCGTGTTGCTGTGGGAGAACTTTCACACCCAACACAAGGAGGTTTCTACACACCGACTTGTTTGGAGGGGCAGAACCTAATTTTAGACATGTCAGACTGAGTGACAAACAAATGATGATAACAAGAATGATTAAGGCTACGTTTACTGTCAAGAGCTGGGATTTAATCAGTTATGTGTCTATTACAGTTATATTTTTCAGGCAATGAGACTCTTTAAAATACCATGCTAATCAGAAATAATAATTTCTGTCTAGCAGAGTAAGGATTTGAACAAAATTCACCTTTTTTCACAAAACCAATATGACCTTTTAGCACTGCTTTAGTTTCATTTAAAACATATACTGTGGGGGTAAGCAAAGCCTTAATGATACATAGGCCCTAGGCCAGTTTGCAAAGATAGAAAATTTTATCTGTATGAAAATACATAGATGAGTCTTGAGTTCTAATAGATTCTTACATTACCGGTAACTCCAAATAATGTGAAATTTCTCATATTAAACTACATTTTTGAATTAAGGTAAAACTTGAGTTGATGGGACCTTATAAGTATGTATGATTTATTAAATATGCCTGCTGGTGGTTTGTAGACATTTCATAAGCTCTTGAAATAGTTTCCAGAGAAATTTTGTGTAATCTAGAATATTTTATGATTTATATATTGTACACCAGAGAGGACATTTCTTACAACTGTCAGTGCCTTTAATTCTCCTGAAGAGCTCTTCTTTTTGATGCTTGGCTGAGGTTCTCTCTAGAATCATGTACAGCTACACAGTGGCTTAATGATGGGGTATTGGGTTCCAAGTGGAGATGGAAAATACTTGCTCATCCTGAGGGAATCAGATGCCCACTCTTCGGAAACACTCCCTAGATTTTCATTATCTTGTTTGCTTTCCCTTTCCCTCCTCTACACAGAGCAAGCAAAGCCCACTGTGTTTCTTCTACCAAGGTGGATAATTACTGAGTGCTGTACTAATGAAAACATGTATTGCTAAATAAAATAGTCTCTTCTAGAGAAAATTGAATATGGTATAAATACTAGCAACTGGAATGTTTCTGTTAATTATTTTTATTCTTTGAAAACTTGAATACAAGTAATTTTCTTGTATTTTTCACTTTCTATTTCTTTGCTTTTGTATCTCTGAATTACTGACTGAATGCATTGTTCTTTAAAAAACCCAAAACCCCACTAAAACCCAACAAATTGTCTTTTAGAGGCATATGCTGGGATTTTTTCCTTTCACTTCAAAATATTTTGGAGATCTTCTTAGATCTTCTTAGATCTTCTTGTCCTGAGTTGTGAACTGAAGGATCAGTACTTGGATAGACTAAATAACATAACATAAATTAAAACCAGAAATTTAAGCAAGGAGGTAAATGCAATTACCCATGCCTTTTTTGTACATTAACAAACTTACCGAGATTGTTGTACATTAAGCAACTGATTTAAATAAATCTATTGTGACATTAAAACAATTTGTACATCATGCTAATGAGATTTCTGATGTTGGATAAACACATAAATCTTGATTTTTCAGGTTTCTACAAACAAAACTAACAAAAAATTAAACACAATCATCAATTTTGGCAAGAGCTGTTTCAAAAAGACAGTTCTTGGATAACTTCATAGCTTCTGGGATTAGAAATAAAATACTGTTCTGTTCCTCCTATAATCCTAGTCTAAACTGCTCCTATGTCTTCCAGCCACTAAAGCATTTCTGTACTTCTTCTAATGTTGCCTTTCATGTTCGGAATGGACTTCTGCAACTGGCAGTAGCTTCATAAGTATATTTGCCTGTCACTCTGCAAATCCCTAATTCCAGAGTTACCTCTTTTTCCTAAAATTAAAAGAAAAATTATCTAATTAGGGATGCATGGTCAGAACAGCAGCTATAGCCACTCCATGAATTTCCCTCTCACAGAGCTGATGTGTTTTCCAGCAGTGGGGTTTGGAAGCCTGCATTGCTGCTGATAGTTCTGTAACTATTCTCAGAGTTTTCAATCAGGTCACTCCCAGGAGTGAAGATTACCAAATTGTATGCAAAAGAATTAAATGTTCCTGTGAAAGCCTTGTAGGGACTGATGTGCCTTGTGCTAAAGCTAATGGCAAATTCCCACTCTTTTGACTCTGAACTGGATTAGGGTGAATGTATTACCCTTTTTGTTTAAATGCTGTCATTTACTCATTCCAGTTTTTTATTCAAATTGTGAATGTAGCCCTCACTTAAATGCATTATTTCCAATCTTTTTGTTAAAAGATACAGCATGCCTCCACAGTCTTCTGTAGACAGGTCAATGCTCACACTTCCCAGGCTTCAAACAAACTAAATCTGAACAAACCCTTCTTTGATAATACTGCGCTCTGGGTAATTCCTATGGGGTAGACCATGCCAAGCAGAAAAGACAGACAAACTATGACAGGAAATAGCTTGCCTCCAAACAGCTTGCAATGCAGGCATCTGCAAAAGATTGTGGAAATATCTCTGCCCAATTAATGGAAAACTTATAAGTCTCTCTGGGAATTTTTCTTTCAAATTCTTCACCTGACCAAGAAAATTAGGACAGTGCCTGTTTCACAAGTGGCATCCTTACTTCTAGTACCATTAAAGGTAAACAAAATACATTTATAGAATAAAAGATGGTGTGAGACAAACTACACAACTGCACAACTTTCCATAGTACATGGAAAAGTGCTTTCCCTCGTAACAGAATAAAATCACTGAAGTTTTGGAAGGTTTGGACTTTCTTCACTTTTCACGTACAAAGCAAAACTATAATATCACAACATAAAACACTAGCTCAGCCTCTTTTCTGCAGAGGTCAGTGTTGTAATGACTCGTGAGCATAAGCAGAAATAAAACCATTGAGGTACAGTTAATAATAATTTTCCAGTTGTTATTTATGGGCATGACCAGTATTTCACATACATGCTAAGTAGTAACTACTCATGGTTGCAGTCCCATAGGGCACAGTGGAATTTCTCATAGCAGAACAAATGAGAAAGTGCTGCTTCTGTGTGCAAGGTAATGGTTAACAAAATGGGAGTTTATAAAAAAACCACCCAAACCTTAGGAAAGCTATTTCCAGATTATGGGACGACAGATTTATACTTAAGCGGATGAATACTATTCACTAAGAAAACAGAGCAACATGCAATCTGTTTTGAAATAAGTATAAAACCAGTCAGTGAAAATGTGATGCGTTCCAATCATAGAATGAACAGTATTAGCTGGAACACACAAAAAAATCCTAAATAGGTGCACCTCGGGAGAAACTAGCTCTCTATTTTACCTCTTTCCATTTGCTGCTGCAGTGTCAGGAAGGGGGATTCTCCTGCTTTCCCTAGGCTTCAGCACGAGGTTTTGCTTCTCAGCAGTTGCTCTTCCATAAACATCTGAAGCACTTGGAACCGTGACTCACCCAAGCCCACTTTGGGGCAGCTGTGGCATTAGAGGGACACGACTGCAGTGAGTCCACAGAGGGTGCTGCTCCATGGTGCCAGACCTAGTGCAGCTAATGAGAACCTCCCCTAACTTCACTGTTCCTACCAGAGAATGCTGTGAAGAGTGAAGCAATTGTGGCACTATGAGAGCTCATAAAAGCAGCTTCCACTGTTTCTGTTTGCTGTCTCCGCAAGAGCAAAGGATAAAACCTACAGTGAGAGTTTAAATCCTAAAGGGATAACAATTTACATCAGTATTCCTTGAATGTCTCAATTATTATGGTTGCCTCCCCACTCCCAATATCAAGGAGGACAAATTTTCTTCTGTGGCATTATCTAGAGGAACTCTTTTACCAGCTGCTGGGAAAAGTTCCTTTTTCTTGGACCTTGGTGCATGCAAAACGCAGCAACTCCTTCTGAGCACTAGGCTCCCTTGCTCCTGTCCCTCCCACCCCTCTCAGCACGGCCTGAGCTGCAGAAAGGCAGCCAGCTGCTTTTGCATGCAGGTTTTTGTGAGAAAGGCAAGCTGTAAAATTTGGCTGTAGTCTGTAAGAGAAGGTGGCAGGTGGAAGAAAAACACCTGAGAACCGCTTCAGTATGAGCTAACTTTCCATTCAGAAGTAAGCCAGGCGACATTAAAGCCAGTTTCTTTTATTTGATGGCAGCAACAACCTTCACACAGAAAGACGAAAGAAAAAAGCTGTTCTCAGCCGGGTGGTGGTACCTTTTGAACAAGTTTGTTTGCTTCCTGACTCCACCTGCTGGGAAGACACCCCACTACCTGCTATCCACACTGGCATGTTTGTCAGGAGTGCTGAGGTGAATCACCGTGCGTTCGCTCCATCTCCCACCCTCACTGTGGCTCTCTGGATATTTAAATGTTGGGCAGCTCGGAACAGTCATAGCAGAGAAGTCCTTCCCTGCACTCCTTCATGCACAACCACTCGACGTTCTTCCGCGAGGTGGGGGGTGTTGGCTCAGTTGCCCCTGCATGCCCGTGTAGCTGGGGTCTGCTTTTCTGAGGAGACCAGAGGTGCCCAGAGGTGCTTGGAACCAGGTCTTTCTCGGCCTCTTCTTAGAGTTAGTTAGCTTAAAACGCTTACATGGCTTCTGGAGCAGAAACGGGAATTTAGATGACTCTGCCGTCCGATGAATGCTGCCGCCACCCCTTGTTCATCCTCCCCAGCTTGGTGGACGGTAGGTAGATGGTACATGCAAGCTGGAAGAGCATCAGAGGAGACGGGGCAGACGGGAGGACGCGGGACAGCATCCCCGGGGCGGCCAGGGGCCATAGCAACCCTCGATCCGCTGCGGGAGTGGCGCCCCACCCGCTCAGGTGCCGGATCGCAAGGGTCCCACGCTCCACGCCCTGCATTCCCCCGGCTTTCCTTTCCGAAAGATGCCCGCGATGGAACCTCAACGCTGGCTCGGGTCTGAGGACCTTCTCCTCCGAGAGGAGAAGGAGGAGGCGGAGGAGGTGAGGTCCCCGGCTGGGCCTCTGACACAGCAGGGTCCGAGCTCCTGCGGGGCGACGCACCCTCGCTGCGGACAGAGCCCGGCCGACGGCGGGGAACTCCCAGCCCCGCACGGAAGGGGAGGCGGAGGAGGTGAGGTCCCCGGCCGGGCCTCTGACACAGCAGGGTCCGAGCTCCTGCGGGGCGACGCACCCTCGCTGCGGACAGAGCCCGGCCGACGGCGGGGAACTCCCAGCCCCGCACGGAAGGGACCGCCAGGCTAAAGGGCAGTCC